>CM024629.1:2534843-2881053 GCA_014182585.1 Eucalyptus coolabah | reverse complement strand
GCATTTTTCACTGTATGAGGCCTTCCCCGGTTGAATCTGTCTGTGAGAACTTCGCTGAATATGTCCGTGAGAACTGTTTTGGAGTGTAATGAAGCGCTCAACAGCTTTATGGCCTGATTAAAAGATCACACGGCACAAAAACAAGTTACATAAAAAGGGGTACTTGAGAAAAGACACCGTGGCAGCTTTTTCGCAAGTTTAGAATAGTAAAAAGAACTCTTGCAATAGTACTTCAGGTTTCGAGCAAATAGTAAAAGAACTCTTGCAATAGCTCACATAACCAGAAGTTGATCATAATTCTGAATGCCTTCTAGAAAGGCCTGCTCATGTAAGTTGAAGAATTAATGTGGACAATGGGTGTTAAAGCATCTTGATACAGAGACTCGGAGATGTGTTTATAGGATATAGCCCTGTAACTAGATTGGAATCATTAGTTTCTTCTTCCATATACCTGAGCGTTGATGTGCTTTTAGTTGATGAGTTAACACCAGATAGTGATGGGAATGGATCAAGCCTTCTAATCTCATACAAACATCTTAGTAGCTCTAGAACCGGTGATTCTCTCCTACCTTGGTACCGAACATGACATACAACCACTAGTTGAAAATCAAACCATCAGATTTCATTGTTGAATTTCAAATGTGGTCGAAATATTGTATGAGGTAGCAACTTTTGTGGGCCTTACCTTGTCCAAGCCAAAGTCAACCACCGTCTCTTCAAGATCCCCAATTTCGTGCACATTGAACCTGTTGAACAGAGTAATGCAAGAGATGATGGACATGGGCTTTACAGTCAGGTCATCCATCACCACGTATGTGACGTCTCTCACATACCCACCCTTTCCACTAGGTATTTTGGCAGAGGATGCCGCATCAGCAGCTGGTCCTGCGAGCCATGACAGTTTCTTGCTCATCACATTGTTGCAACCAGGACATCTCTTCGTAGAAGGGAATCCGTCACATAGCTACTGCATGAAGTGCTGTGCACACCGGAAATATGATGGCAAGTGTAGTATTTAATTGGCGCTAATGGCGGAGCTTCGGGCAAATAATGAGCGCAGAACATCTGGACCAGAGCTCCGTGCTTTGGGCTTCAACAGAGCCTCTTTCTCTCTACGTTCAATGTATGTGCCACTGAGATTCTCGACACTCGCATAAAGATTGCGCACGCCGCTGGCCACACCTGCTTTAGAGAAGACTCACAATGGTTCCAACTGGCAAAGCCAGACCATGGAAAGGAAATCCACAAAGTCCTTTCCGGCTTCGGCGAAGAGGATGGTCTGGTTTCTCTTGTCGACAAGAAGCTTCAAACTCATCTTGTTTTCTGCCATGCTCGCCCTTGGTCTGTGCAGCAGAATCAAGCGTACAGAATAAGCCAGTTTTAATCCATAATATTATGGAAGAATTGCTAAAAATCTACTTTTTGTTTTTCTAATATTGTATGTATCTCTTATTATCGATTAGGATTTACATTTTGTTTTTAGTTAGCATGATATTTGTGTACCTCTTAGAATTAGCTAGAGATATTGCGTAGATCTTTCCCTTATCTTTTTTGTTAAGCAATATGTTGTATAAATATTTGTACTGTATATTAAGCAACACAAGTGGTGTGATTTATTTCACATAATTTAACTATATATTTAACTAAAACAAAAAGTGAATCAGGCTTGGTCTGGCCGGACTAAGTAAGATACAAAGCCTAAAAAATTCTCATGCTGTCCATGGTTGATAAAAGGAAAAAGCCAACTAGTCCGTTTAACTTGAAAGTTTTCATTTCAATCGAGTCCTTTTGATCGGTGCAATTGATCCCGGCCCGTGCAACTTGTGCCATCGATATTTAATCACCTATTACTAGTTTCATTACAAAATCGAATCTAAATAAAAGGAGAAAACAAGTTATCTTAAATTATAAACCATAACTTAACAAACATCAGAAAAGGAAGGAAATCGTAGGAAATATAACTTTGCCACGGAGGGGTCGTCCATGATTTAAAACAACATCAAATCTTACAAAGAAATCACTTGGGTCATCATTTGTGCCATGGGCTTGGTGGGCCCTAAGTGGACCAGAGGAGCAAGTCTTGTGAGCCAGCACTAGACCCGTTAAACGGATGGATTGAGTAGAAAATGGTCCAATGTAAATTGACCTATTTAACCTGTTTAACTAATTTCCATACAAAATAATACATACCTGACCTGCATTATTAAAACACTTCCATATTTAATCCAATTTAGAAAAACTTACACCCAAACTAAGTTGAGAAGGTGGAGGGAGCAAGCGAGCATGAGATTGAGTAAGGACAAAAAAGAAATAGTTGTATAGGTGGGTGGGATCCCTTTAAGTTATGAACCCAAGTAAAACTCATTTGGTCTTTATTATTCTAAGTCCATTTTTTACTTATTTACTAAATAACTAAACCTCATAACAATTCGAACTATTAAATATGGGTTAAGAGATAAAGTTTATAACCCATTTTAACTGGTCCATGAGCCACTGTACACCTTACAACGTCTAGCAGAAAGTAAGAAGTTATTGGTGCGAGCGAAAATTGAAACGATTTATGGGAAGAGACTTAACAGGCTCTGCGGGCACACTGAATGAGTCATCACTATGAAAAAGTGTGAGCAAGTGAGGCTAGGGAGAGGGAGAGTTCATGAAACTAGACGTATGCTCGAGAGCAAAAGTGATCATTGGTGGAAAGCATGCCCAGATTTTGCTCTAGCACAACAATAATACGGTTTTTACAGAAGAATATGAGGATTGGCTGGATCGGGCTCTCATGGCTCGGGCTAGCCCGCCGGCACGGGAGTTACCAGACTCGTCATTGGTTCTATTCAACAGTCACCACTCTAAAGCTTTCACCCGGAGCTGATCGCACCAGATCATCACAAAATTCTCAAATCAAGCTGGACTTAGAGAGAGCAATCGGGAGATGGTGTCCATGGAAACCAAAGAAAATCGAGAAAAACCCAAAAAGTTTGTCTCTCTCGTTGGATAAGTAAATCTGCATGAGCTTCACGTAGAAACGTCTACATGATACACTAAATAAAAACCTCCTGTTGGGGAAAATCATCAGCGAGGCATGTCAATGAGCATCAAAAGACGAGAGCATGTCTATTTCAGTTTCTTTCTGCTAACACTACCTCACATGAGCGTCGGAAAATTACTAAAATCCTACACTTATTGCACCTTTATCAATTCAGTCTTAAACCTTTCCACTTTGCTAATTAAGTTCTAAATATTTTTACTTTTTACCAATCAAGTCCTTTTTAGTTAATTTTGGCCGGAATTTGCTGATGTGGGTGCCGGTATTGATGTGGACAAATTTAATTAAATTTTAAATTATTTTTTATGTTTTCAATTTCTTTCTCTCTCTCTCTCTCTCTCTCTCTCTCTCTCTCTCTCTCTCTCTCTCTCTCTCTCTCTCTCTCTCTCTCTCTCTCTCTCTCTCTCTCTCTCTCTCTCTCTCTCTCTCTCTCTCTCTCTCTCTCTCTCTCTCTCTCTCTCTCTCTCTCAAAAATTTCTTTCTCTTTTTTCCCTTTGGCCGGTTGAACGGTTGCCTAGCCTTCGGCAACCGGCCAGAGGCCATGACCAGTGAGGGTCGGTCTCATTGGCCCTATGAGGGGCGCCGAAGCAGTTACTTGACCTTTAGCAACCGGCCGGGAGGCCATGACCGGTGAGGTCGGTCTCGTTGGCCCTATGAGGGGCGATCTCGCCAAGTTTGACGAGGTGGAGCCCCACCACAATCCAGTGAGGGTCAGCCTTGCAGGCCCCCAAGTGAGGTTTTCGTTGTGAGGATTTGGCAAGGGGCGACCTCGCGACGTGAGCAAGGCTCACTCTCACTAGATTCACCAACGTCAAGCCTCGCCCAAGGCCGACTAGGTCACTCCTCGCCAAACCTCGATGAGCGCAACCTCACTTGAGGCTTGCAAGGTCGACACTCACTAGCCTCTAGTGAGGGCAAGCCTTGCTGAAGGATGGCGAGGTTGCCCCCTAGCCAAATCCCACGAGGGCGACCTCGCCTGCTGGGCGAAGTAGGGTCGACCCTCGCCGGTCGTGGCCTCGACCGGTCGCCGAAGACTAGGCAACTTTGCAAAGAAAAATAATTAAAAATATAAAACAATAATTAAAAAATTGAAAAAATATTAAAAATAATAAATTTTGTCCATGTCTATGCCAGTTATGCCACGTCGAATGGTTTGCATTCACGTTAGCGAATTCTAGCTAAAATTGACCGAATAGACTCAATTGGCAAAATATTGAAAGGTTATGATTCAATTGATAAAGTTAAAAGGTTTAGGACTGAATTGATAAAGGTACAATTGATTTAGGACTTTTTTGGACAATATTCTCCAAAAGCGTCATCAGATAGCACTAACCAGAGAAAAACGGTGAAACTGAGCTTGTTAAGCACGGACTGATGACGGAGTGCGCACCTCTGGATCGAGTGGCTTCGACCCTGCGTGTGTAATAAGAGCTGCTTTCTTCACAAGTCTTGGTCAATGACAGAGAGCTTTGCCTCTTTTATGGTGGAGGTCGAAAAAGGTGGGGGCTCTTGAAAAGATAATTTCACCTTTGAGGAAGAAACGAGACAGAGAGAAAATTATAGGAGGAGACAGTTTTTAGCCGGAGCGCAGAGAGGTAGGTGCTTCTTTGAGGAGGTTTTCCCAATTGGGTCTTCTCCTGACAATTTTTGACGTGACTTGTTCATGGGGTCCGTCGTTCGTTGTCAACGACGGTGGGTTAATCCGACTTTGACAATCAACGTATAAAAGTATCGTTTTAACAACGCAAACTTATGGGGTGTTCGTTTTTAGTTCATTTATGATACGCTTCGACGTATAGATATGAACATGCTGAAATGTTATTCGTATAAACACAACTCATTCAGATAAATTTAGGCAAGAATAATGCCTAAATGCATTTTTCCTCATTCAAAGATGACTCATTGAGCTTTTAATTAACTTTTTAAATTCAATTCGAGACTAAAGATGCCGTTTTAATTTGTTAATCTAAATTGCTTTTCACTAGGTTTTGCATAAAGTTTGAGTTTTTCTCTAATTGATAATCACAACCAAGCCACATACTCCGTCATCAACAGAGCCCACAGGTTTTATCACTTTACTATGGATGAAATGAAGCTTAATTTTGTGATAAATCGTAATGTTTATGAATTTCTACGATTGGACGCTGATGGCAGCGAGATTAGGACTACATCACATTTTTAAAAATGTTTACCACTTGATTGTACTTTATAAAAGAATTTAGACTTTTAGTGAAATTTTTATTCCTATAGTTCTACAAACTGTGCGAGGACTTTTTATCAGAGGACAAAAGTGAGATTGGCTTAAGATCTAATTAAAATGGATATATTATTTTCCTAACCTCTCGGTGTAGGGGTAATGACTGATAAGTTGTTGAACATTTTCATATTACTTATTGTGATTATTGAAATATACCGCTTGATTATGAGGTCTATATGATTTTTATAAAAATGTGGTCTCTCTTCACATATTAATTTAGGCTTTTAGGTTGGCCTTTTTAACATGGCATTAGAGCTAAAATCAAACTCAGTTCCCCATTCATCAAATTGCAAGTATTTTTCTTATTCAATTTCTCATAAGAGGTGGTGTTAAAATATCTCACATCACTTGACTATGAAGTTTATTTGCTCTTTATATATAAGGTTGCCCTCCATCTATATGCTTGAGCTTTTGTGTTAGATTCTCGAAGAGTGATCTTGCATTGTTTTTTCCCCTTTTGTTTCCTTAGATTCGTGAACCATATATATATATTTTTGTTTGGGAGAAGTACCTTAGAAATCCTTAAACTCGTCACAAGAGTATAATTAAATCCCAAAACTTATAATAAGCGTAATCAAATCCTAAAAATTGTTAATTGACATAATTGAGTCATTCTATTAATTTCATCCAATTAGACTAATAGAATTACTAACAAGGTTTTCTATTATTTTCTCTCTTCACGTGGCCTTGACCTCACTAAAAAAAAGAAACATAAAAATTAAACGATGTAATTTTGACGCAAATTCTAGTCTTTTAACCAAAATCATAATCAAATCTGTTTGAAAAACAAAATATAAAGGGCCATTTTTTATTAAAAAAAAGGCATCGCCACTATTGTTGGAAAGGGTTGGCGGAGCCTTGATGAGGGCCTTGGCCCCTCACCAATTGTAGATGATGACCCGTAGGAGCCACTGCCAAATCTAGCTAACATATGCGTGGAGGACACGACTTTGGCGAGGGTCATAGGGCTCTCACCGAGCCCTATCAGCCCTTTCTCGCGACGGTAGGGCAATGCTGAGGGCCTACCACCCTTTCCCTTTTTTTTCTTGTTATTATTCCTCTTTCACTTATCTTCATCCTTCATCTTTATCTGATGTGTCTGGAAAAACTGTCTATAAAGGAAAACGACTTGAACTCGATAGTACTAACCACGAGGACATCTATATGTGGCAATGGGAAGTTGTCCTTCGGGCTAGCTTTATTCAAGTCAAGATAGTCAACAAAAACTCGAACTCAACCATCTTTTCCATGACTGCAACTATACTTGCTACCCAATCGGGATATCGCCAAACTTCAATGAATCCCACCTTTGGCAATTTCATGACTTCTTCATCTATCTTCTTCGAGGGCTCAGGCTTAGTTCTTCCTAGCCTTTGTTTCTTGGGTGGTATGTCTGGATTAATAGGCAAACAATGTTTTGCAATTGATGGGTCTAAGCCAGGCATGTCAACATAGGTCCAAGAAAAACATCTTAATATTTTTAGCATCTAGATTAGGTGTTTTTGCCTCATCTTCAAGGAGATTTGTCCCAATTTTCACCTCCGTAATTCCCTTCGTATCACTCAAATTAATAGTGGTTTGTTCAGAAATAAGAGTCTTGGTTTTCATATTGCTCGTAGCTACGTTGCACTTCAGTGGATCCACCAACCAAATCATGAGGATCATCATTATCATTGCCTATTGCATTAGATTGGACCATTCCCACACCCATGCATGCCATAAGATTATACCTAAAACGTAAAGTAGATGAATTAGGGCTAAACCAATACAAGTTCTAAGACAAGGTTTTAAAATGATGAATTGCTTTTCAATTAAAAAAAAAAAAAAAATAAAAGGAATCGAAAGCATGATAAAATCTAGCCCTCACAATTCTCCTTGAATAATATTTTTCTTTTCATGGCTGGATATCATCATCGGGCCTTGTGATGCTCTCAAAACAAAACTTGTAATTTTATTGACATCGGTCAATTAATTATATTTATTGAATGGAAAATGTGATATTCAAGCCCTAGAAAAGCAAAAAGGAGAAATCATAAACAATCCCTAGAAAGCAATAAAAATACCCACGCAAGGGAGAATGCAAAGAAATATAAATGTGTTACTTTTATGGGCTTGCACCCATTTCCTCTTATCGTCCACTCTGGATAGCGCCTATGAAAAGGTTATCGAATAGGGCTGTGATCCCTTCCATCATGTCGTCTGAATCCTTTGTCCTTGAAGGTAGTATCCATGTCACCTCATCCGTTTGGAACAATTTCTCGGGATCAATACAAAAACTCGGGAGCCAAATACCTCACATAATAGTAATACTTACCAAGGTTGGCCCAAAGTATCAATAACCCCATCATCTTCGTGCATCATTCTTGCGAGGTTAAGCAATTGGTCAAGAATAGAGGGACCAAAAGATTATTTTCACCTCTTTCATGCCATCTCCAATTCGGTCCACCCCTTCCACAGTACATTAATCCAGTGGAATGGGACCTCTGGGGAGGTTCAATTGGATTTCGAACCCCTAACCTTCCCTACGAAGCCCAAGTCTTGGGGTAAAACCATTTTCGGACATTACTCTTCCTTTCATAACTATAGCATTCAATAATTTAGGATTAGGAAGCAACGAACCTCAAGACATGTGTATAGTTGATACGAGTTCAAATGATTGGTAACTTGACTCCTCCTTGTAATCCGACTTAACGTATCGAATAGCCGTATCATGATAGATCCAATGGTCTTCTTCACCATGAACAATTATGAGTTCCACCTTGACAATAAATTCCACTTTTGGTGGAGACCGAATGGTACAACTCTAACAGTATATATCCAAGGACAACCAAACAAAAAGTTGAATGCAGTTGGAATATCTATCACTTAAAATACAATGTCGAACAATGTTGGCTCTTTTTGCACATCAAGACTAATCTCAACAACCATATCTTTCTTCGTTCCATCGAATGCACATGTGGAGGTCTTCATAGCTCTTATCTTAGATGTAAGTATTCCAAGGTGATGAAGAGTTGCCAACAGGCAAATGTTCAATGTGGATCCATTATTAACAGGCACTTGGGCCACTAGAGATGCCTTGCACTTGACTAAAATGTACAATGCTTTGTTGTGCCCACTGCCCTCGCCAGGGAATTCTTCATCTAAGAATGCTATTAGGTCCTTAGTGAGTAAGATCCCACAAACTCCTCCAGCTTGTCATGGTCGATTGTTTTCAGCACATGAACCTCACTCAACACTTTCATTAGGGGCTTTTAGTGCTTGGTAGATGTTCGTAGGAATTGAAGCTAGAGATTTGTGCGGTCATCTTACATAACTTGTTCACAACATTATACTTACTTGCCTTGATCACAACCAGAAATTTCTTAGCTTCCTTGTCAGCAACAAGAATTGCAAGTTGAGTATTGGCTTGAGGATAGGTATAACCGGACCTTGCGACTAGGTCAATATTAAAATTATAGGACTAGGGAACCGCTTTGTTGTCAACATATCGATAAGGTTGAGGCATTTCAATAACTATCTCTTCATTATTCAGGGGCACCATGATTGCTAGTCCTTTAATGGTGGCATGTCTTAAAGTAATGGATCCATCTAATTCTTCTTACCACCTAATGCAACCAACTCTTCCTCCCAATCAATGATGACTCGGGAGATAGTGGAGACTATGCTAGCGTGGTTGGTGTACACATGCCGACATCCATCATTCTTATAAACCTCTCTTTCATATTTGTCGGAGGAAGCGTTTTGTCACTCGAGTAGTATCCAGCCTTCACTAATCCATCATAGATATTAGTCATATGCACCCTCACATTCTTCACTCAGCTAGCATCGACCCGAATATAGCATATACCTTGTCTGCATGATAAGGAGCGAATGGTTCAAGACATTTGGTTGAGCGGTTTGGAAGGAAAAGGCCTTCGTGTCTAACAAATTCTGGATTCAAGGGTTAAGGTGATTTATTCATCGGTCGAATGCCCTACTTCACCCATGTAATACTCACATTTCTTGGACGGATTATAACTAGAGAACTATTTAGGGTTGGGTTTTTGGATTAGTTGAGAGCAAATTCTTTTTTGGAGGATTGTCGATTACCTAATATGGGGACGCAAGGAGTGAAGTGAATTGTCTCTTGTTGTTTCGCTTTTAAAGCGCTATTGAATTGAAGTTTGTGGTTGTGCTCTTGGTGTACGATTGGCATCTTCACGGTTCAATTGGGTGTAGATTACATTCACTTCCGCGGTGGACTCTGTCTTTCTTTGTGGTGAACCTTTTGGTCAATGAGGATGGCTCGGTGAACCACCCATCTCTTAATCCTATCTTGATTTGTTCCCCCAGAGTATGAGTTGGTTAAATGTCTCAATGTACATGCTAACCATTTGAATGCGAACTTAAATAGAAAGGTCTTCATAAACAACTTCATTAACTCTTTGTTAGCAAGTTTAGGAGTGATCTAGACAGCCAGATTTCGCCACTTCGCGACAAACTCTTTAAACAACTCACACTTCTTTTTCTCAGTTCGTCCGAGATCCTCACAAGAGGGTGTAATGTCCATATTGAATTTATATTGCTTGAGAAATGCATCAACTACTCCATTCAAGCATCGAGGATGTTTATGTTCTTCGTAATGTACCGTTTCAATGCAGGTGCGGTCAAACTCGTTTGGAATAATTGCATTATAAGGGGTTCATTTTTGACATATTGTGTCATTTGCATGTGGTACATCTGCAAGTGAGCTTTTGAGCAAGTAAATGCCATCACACTTCTTGAATTCTGGCATTTTAGACTTGCTTGGCAAGTTATCCTTCGCATAAACGGACAAGTGGATGAGGAGTGAGCTTTGTGAACTCGCAATTATCTCACTTTCTTTTCAAAATTCAACTGTTCGTCCGCTTTGTCTTAGGAGCACTATTAGGCTTGTCTTCCTCAATAGTAATTAGAGGTGGGTCATTTTCCAACTCGGAGATATCATCACCAATCATTTGGATTGTGTTCATCTGTTCGGGACCACTTATGCAGGGAGAGTGGGTGCAAAAAGTGGATTCACCCAAAGGGATTCGATTTGGATCGACATATGCTACATAGTGGTGAGGAATTACTTGAGTTCATCCTCCACATTAACAATACAATCACGCATCTCAATTAGGTCGGCCATTTTTGTCCTAGACCACATATGAATGGATGAGCGGCATCGATGTAATCACCTAATTCATAAATTAAACACAGATAAGCAAAGAGTACGAAAAGCACACCAGTCCATAACAAGGTCTAATTGCTTTTATTCATTAATGGAATTGTTTAAACCAGATTCTTTGGCACGAATTATCAAAGCGAAAACTTGAAATGCTCGAAACAAATGAACTAGGAAAGTAAATAACTCAACTCCCTAAACATTGAACTACAAATGAAATAACATGGTATTCTCAAGCAATTTCACTTGGCTTGATCAATATACAACAGGGACATGATTTTCAGATGTAATCACTTATTCTCTTTGGCTAAATCGTGCAATGAGTTCTTGGGTTTCTTCAGCTATCCTTTTGAGACGCCTATTCCTAGCACGGTTGGTGGTCTTCATAGGCACCTTCGGTATCTTCGAGAGTGGCTCACCTAGAATCTTATGTCTTCGAATATATTCAATTGATACATAGTACTTTCTCTCTTTACTCTTTAGCTCCTTCCAAGCCATATGAGCTTGAGTGGGTGACAAATATCCCACATTGACTTGATCACAACAATGGAATCCTCATGGTTGCGGTCTTCATTGGTGAAGCCTCCAGCGAGATCTACTTGAAAAGCGAGGGAAGTTTTTATACAACTTGGTACTAACAAGTCATTCTAGTCGGGTAGTATTCCATTTGCCCTAGTGAATCCCAATAAGGGATTGGGCCAACACCTCCACATGTGATTCTTGCCTCATGATCTTGGAACCTTTTAGCATGCCATAGGAAACCTTTGGAAGTAGGCTTTTTCAAGAAAGCTAGCTATTGAGAATAGTGATAATCCGATGCATGCTCTTGTTTATTCTCAAGTCTTATAATATGGTGATTAGAGTTGCTAACTTTATGTATGGCCATTAAACTGCCCAACTCTTTTATGTGAGATAGGAACCAAATTTGCAAAAGCTCAGAGAAGAGTGGAATATTTTATCACCATTTCCTTAGAATTGGGAGAGGGAAAGAAAAGTTTCGATCAAGACAGCATTAACGAAGTTCTGTCCCTCACGCACTTGTCTAACTAATTCAACGGTCAAAGGATTAATAGTACTCTTGCGGTGAGGGAAAATTACGAACCCAAAGAAGGCTTATAGAAAGTTTTTATTCACTTGGGAAGAGGTGCCATTTTGAAACATTCATCTAGAAACGACAATGGACATGCATTGTGGTGACCCTTCAAAAGTTTTCTTATTTTCTTTCTTTGATTCTTAGAAAATCAGAGAATGATGGGATCTATTCTAATAGGCGGACTGATTAGTTCGGATTCCAAAGATTTTTAATGGTGATGCTATATTCCTCCAAAGTTGGAGTGAGCTCATGCTTACCTAAGATGAAAGTGGATGTCTCTAGACATTAGCAATGAGCAAGTGCTTGGATAAGGCTGCCAATAGAGGAAGGAGTCGGCCAACCTTTGACTCCATGAATTCGTGGGGCTCGGCTTAGTTTGCTTTATCACATGTTGAGCTCCTCCTTGGGAGGGACAATAATTCAAATATCAAACATTCCCATTGTATAATGACCAAGACTTCAGACCTACCAATTGTCATGGATCGATAAAAATAATACAATAAAGTAAGTAAATTGCAAGAGGAGAGTTCGGAGCACTTACTTTACTAATAACCGAGTGGCAATCACATAGACATGCGCATAGTACGTGACTTGATTTCAAATCTAGAAGGCTTAACAATGTGGAGCCACAAGAGCAATCGAACTAACCGTGGGTGTGCGGAATAAGTCAAGTCCTCATGACTTTGGCTTGATCGAAGAGCCGATTCGGGTCACGAGCATGTGGATCGGGTTGGGTACTCTTGATGCCAAAGAAAGAAATTTTGGAATTGAGATGGTTGACTCCTACCATGGGCATGTAGTTAGAGTGGTATACATCTCAATACCATCCTAGGTGATCCTATGCGGCCTACGTTTGGCGGCAGCTTGTGTGTGCAAAAAGTGTAATGTAAATTCACAGGCAAGCGCAATAGTTTATATGCAAATGGCACTTCAATAATTTGAAATTAAACCATACATTCCTACACATCCCTATAAGATGAAGGTTAGGAAAGACCTTCGCTTATACCTCTCATTTGTATGAATATTTAACACCTTAAATGTTAAGAACGTACCTGGAATTCTTGCCGCTAAACCATATTTTTGAAAAAAGAAAAATTGGCCTATGTCCATTAAGTGTTTTCAAGTCCTTAGTAGTGGAGTCACTGCTAATCTTTTTTTTTTTAGTAAGTCGATTAGAAACTCAAGTGAAGTAATGGGAGAAGTACTTCTCCTACGAACTAGAGATTATGGGAACAAGGACTTGATTACACTAGTTTTCTTTAATGCCATTTCGGTGCATCTTCTCTTTTACTTCAAAAAAAATGTTTCGCATGCAACTTTCATTGATTTTAATTTACTCCCTAACATATGAAGAGATCAAGCGGGTGCGCAACCATTATTTAATGCTATGATTTAATACTCAATAATCATAGCATTAAATAAATTATAGGCAAGAGAGAAGAATTACTTACCTCTAAGTAAAAGCATTTGTGGTGTTAGCTAGAAAATCACATCCTCATCCTAAATATGCTTTTAATTAACACACAATTTCTATCACACCCCAAGCCCTACCTTGACGCGAGAACACAATGTCCTTCAAGACAGGATTAATTTGCAATTTTATTTTTGACTTTAAGTACATGCAAAAGTGTGCAATCCCCAATCACCCAATCAATCAATAACAAGCAATGGATAAACATGGAGAAAACACACACATACATACGGCATAACTTTCATGCTTTATTTATTTACACAGAACGATTAAGATTTACAAGCCCAACTTTAGGGCCATTCCGATTGGTCATCTCCTCACACAAGAAGATATCACAGAGGGGTTTAAAAGTTGGAAAGGGGAGCCTATCTCCTCTAGAAAGATCTAACCAAAAGTGGCATCCCTATTAGGACCTGCCACCTAGGCATCACCCATGGAACTATTTGGCAGGCCAGCATCCTCGTTCAGTCTGGGAGGACCACATAACCTATGGAGGGATTTAAAGAGATCCCTGTCAAACCAAGCATACCAAGCTTGATAGCTATGTGGGATAAGGTCGTGATACCCTTCGTTCACCCATAACGGTGGTGGTAATCCTTTGGAAAGCAGCGTCCTCCCTAAAAACGTCCATGACGGTGACCTCCATGCTTGTAGGGACACCGAAGTGCATGAACCGGTGAGGTTGATGATCCATACCTTTTGGCTGTAAAAGATTAAATAACAACAAATGAATTGAAAACTCAATAAATAAAAATCTTAAATCTCGTATAGCGGATATCTCACATTAGAGCCTTACAATTACTCATCCCAAACATGCCAATGGCAGGTCAATAGCAAAGCTTATGCTTTACCTTAACTATTTATGAGAAAGGACGTATCATCATTCTAAGTCCCTCAAGTCCTAAACAAAGGTATATAAATCGGCAAAAGAACATCCCAAGTGCGAAAATTTGGCATAAGGGGACATTTAAGTGCCAAAAGTTAGGAAAGTGGCACTTAAATGCCACTTTTTTGAAAAATAAGACACTTGAGTGCCACATTCGGCGAACCTTAGGAAATTCTATGTGGTAATTTTTTTATTAATTTTACTCACTTACGGGCTCACCAGAAGACTGACTTAGCAAAGAAACAAAAAAACAACAATGTTTTGGCACAATTAGAATTTTAATAAAAAATAATTAAATTAAATTAAAAACCAATTTTTTTTTTTTTTTTTTTTTTAAAGGAGGAAGATGAAGACAGCCGGTGCCCGAGGGCTTAGCCCTCGCCGTTTGCCGCCTCCCCATCGTTGTCGAAAAGGTGGGCGGAGGGTCGGCGGGGTCGGCAGCCTTAGCCGAGGGTTGGCAACCCTAGCCGACCTCTTTGTGAGGGCCTACAAGCCGTCGCCTACTTCCCCAACAAGCGGTGACCCCGGCTCGGCCCGGCGGAGTTGGCAACCCTCTCCGGACTGGGGAGGGCTGGCGAATCTAGAAGAGGGTCGCAACCCTTACCCTAGATCTAGGCGGGCTTGTAGGCCCTCGCCACGGGTCGGCTAGGGTTGCCGGTTGCTAGCCAAGGCTCGGTGACCCCGATCGACCCTCCCCCCACCTTTTCGGCGATGATGGAGTGGTGGCGATGACAAGGGCTGAGCCCTTAATCGTCGGCTACCTTCATCTTCCTCTTTTTTCTTTTGCTTTGGTTTTAAATTTAATTTAATTAACTTTTATATTAATTATTTACCCACGTCAACAGCAAAATGACGTCGTTTTGTACTTGTCTAGCCACGTCAGCGTGCAAAACGATGTCGTTTTGCACTTAGCTCACCAGAAAATCACCACGTCATCGTTTTGGCCAGATTTTTTCGCCGTTGGCACTTAATTGATCCATTTTGCTCCGATTTTGGTATTTAAGTAACACTTTCCTAACTTTTGACACTTAATTATCCTTTTATGTCAAGTTTTGGCACTTTTGGTGTCCCGAATTCCATATAAATCTACATGTTCTACCAATAGTGCACTTAATAGCCAATAATATTCCTACGTGTCACATATTAGTATCTAAAATAATATCATAGCCTTCGAGACTCAATTAATGGCCTTAAGAAGATCCACATGCCTTTCATGTCACAAAAACAACCGCTTAAGCATTCACGTACTTTCCAAGTCACTAAAAGTGACAATTAAATTAGGCACGTGTTTCACGCGTCTCATATAAGGTCATACCAAACATGCACAAGCCATTTAACAACATTCAAAGTATGCATATCACACTCAAATGCTTTACACATGTTTAATGCCTCAAGAATCACATAATATCTCATTTTATTATGCTATCTCGAGTACAATTTATTAGTCACACATAGCCGAAAACTCTTAGGCTCTTCTAGAAACCTCCGGGACATCATCTCGCCTCATTGAACATGGTATCCAAACTCCCGTTGGGCATCCTTTTGGGGCATCGTTCCGATCTAACACTCCCGTGAACGGCATCTCGTTGGCATGGGGCATCGTCCCCGAAAACCTTTGGTGATGGAATGCTTCGTGTGACCATATGAATCAAACACACAAGCAACTGATTTTATCTTTCATATTAGTTCAAGCTATGAATGCCCTAAGGGCGTGTCAGGCAATGAAGCAACCTCATGACTTATCGTAAATGTGATGATAAAGTATGTCAAGTATGAAACTAAAATCGTGGCTTGACCAGTGACACTCAAGTACTGGCTTAGGTCAAACCCAGATCGAATGATATGCCTCAATATCACCGAATCAAGAGAGTGACTCGGCCCGATGCACTTCCACGTATGTCCAAGAACCAACACCGTTTTATATTCGGTGGCTTGATGTGAACTCAAGTTTTGACCATGACCTGTGGACATCTATATGCAAAGCTCATATCACATAATATTCATACAACAATCCGTAACATTTATATATGAAGATCAAGCATAAGTAGCAATAGCAAATGGTCCACAAACAACAGTCACGGCAAAGGGAGGGGGAGAGAGAAGAAGAAGAATAAGAAGAAGAAAGTTAAAAGGGAGGGTTGTCTTTCACATTAAACTCTTCATGCATTATTGTCCTTCTCTTATCATGACCGTAAACTTGGGGTGCAAAATCAAATCTCAGCCATCCATCAAGTCAAAACACTTATCCAAGATCAAGGGTTAAGATGGCTTCTTGAAATTCAATTATTGGCTAGAGTCAAGGGGGCAATTTGGTCCATTCCTCTTATCCATCCCAAAAAGTGGCGCCTAATCCATTGTACATGGCCTAACAAAGTTTGTTTCATCTCAATTTAAATCTTAATAGGCTAAATTGGTCTTTCCTTTAAGCCTATTAATGTCTATATTCTCAAATTAGCTCATTTCTCCAATTAATGTACTAATAGGTTCACTAAAATCATTTCAATTAGAAATGAATGCCTTGATTACATCTACAGTAGATACTCGCAATTAAATTGGGACTTGTGGCTAAGTTTCAATCAGAAAAGGCTTTAGCCCGACCTACTCGAATTTAGGTGGCATTGGTAGTATTCACGCGACTAGACTTGAACTAAGTTCGGTGCTTGTCCAGGGTTTTTCACGTGACTTTCAGTTGAGTTTGGTCGATCCATAAATGACCCTCGGTTGTCATGTAATCGAGTAAGATTGATTAGCCTGCCCTGACTCATAGTCATTTGGGATCAGATTAGGATCGTTTATGAACAATACATTAACTGTACGGCATCACTTACGATCGGTATATACTTGAGCTGAACGATCTATTCTCGTCCATTGATTGACTCGTGATGGCACGTGGTCGTCCATAGCGATCCTTATGATCGAATGGTCTTTTCATGATCGATTGCTCTGTTCTATCGCAACCTTGATCCTGAATTGCCTTGCCCTTGATTAGTTAGTCAGCTCATGAACAATCTCTAGGATTGAGTCGTGGCTTGTCTTCATTATTGACGTACCAATCCTTAGTCCATCCCTTGCGGTCTACATAGGGGTTCAAATTGAGGATGTCACACACTCAACTATTTTTAGGGTTTTCTCTTAGAAATTATACTTTATGCAATGCGTGCAATGCGAGCTTACTCTAGATGCAATGACGTCGAAAAATGATGATATTTAACTACATTTCCTAATTGTAATGACGGAAAATTCAACATAGGACTACCCTAGCATCGCATGCGATATCAATTAAATTAACGTAGCATGGAATTCCTAAGATGAAATGCAATTTATATAAAGTGTCCTAACTCTAATGATGAGTAAAAATTAATATACAACTACTCTAACATAACATACAAATTCTTGTTACACACTTTTTTAATGACTAGCATTCTAGAATGCCATGCAATTTAATTAAATGGCCTAACATGTTACCCTTAAATGACATGCAATTAATCACATGGCATGATGATGACATGGCTTATATGACATACAATGACGTGACATTGATGATGCAAGCATGATGACATGGCATTTAATGATGACATGGAATTTATGCACCTAATTTATATGACATGCACAGCATTTTTTTATTTTTATATTAAATTCATAATATATTGTCTAATATAACAAGGAATTAAACTAGGCCAAATCCTAATTTAAATTGGAATGTTATCTTACCTAGGTAAAACCTAACCTAGAATGCAATCTTTATGGAAAAAGCTATATAAACTTATTCTAGTTTATTCTAAGAATATTATCTATAACCAAACTAAATATGCAATATTAACCTAATATGTAATGTTATATACTGGAATCTATCCTAATTTTATCGGCTATTTGTTCCAATCCTATCTACATCTTTTTGTGATTTTTTTTATAAGAATAAAAACGAAATCAACATCAATATCAAACAAAAGATAACATCCAACACCCAAGATATCATCCATGTCCATTTAATTTGCAAATGAAATCGACGAATCATATCTCATATCTTCGAGCATGAGATTTGACCGTTGAACATTTACACTTTGCGAAATTAGGAAAATTTCCTAATTTGACAGAAGTTCAAAAGAATTTTTTTTTTTTTTGATATGACAATATTGATCAAATAGTCAAGCATTATTGCAATTTATGAATTAGGCAACAAAATATATGAAAATTAAATCGATCAGGATTCTTACCAAATTCACGGTATCAAGCAGATATCGTTTCGAAATTCGGACGGACGTCGAATCACGACAGTGGATCACGGTGTGACCAGCGGTTCAGCAAGGCTTGCGGCGATGATGCTCCGCCAAGACCAGTGTCGGCAAGGAATTCTTGATGTGGTCAATGGTGAGGCTTTTTGTCAAGGCACTCTTGATGTGGCAACGGTGAAGCTTTCCGGCAAGGTGCACGCGTGACCGGCGAAGGGCAGCAACAATAAGGCAAGCACTGAGACTCGGTATAGAGCTGGAGGGACTCATAGGATTAGTAAGGACCTGCGGCCGAGGAAAAGAATCTATTTTTATGCTTTCCACAGACCATTCAAGAGAAGACAATCTCCACCGCTTCAGCACATCACTCCCCAAATTTTCTCCAATTTTGTCACCAATTGGATTGAGGTGCTTGAGTGAAGTTCTCCACAAATCTATGCACGTCCTCCTGCTGCTGTGTCGACAGAATATGGTCTTAAATTTAGCCCAGAATTTTCAAGGGATTCGTGTAGGCATTCGGAGTGCGCTGCCTGTGTTGGTGTGCTTTCTGCTTGGATTCTCTTTACGAATTCTCTCCCTTTGACTTGATGAAACTTGGGACGTCGTGGAACGCTCGCCGAGTAACCTGCAAAAAGAGAACACCAAGAATACAAGGATGCCGTCTGGGATTTTGATGACTTGTCATTATGGGCTTCGGACTTAGGCAAGCAGACCGGCGCGTCAACGTAGACAGCGGCAGAGAGGGCTGCAACTCTGGTGTCCGATGCTGAGACGTGTCATGGCACGTTTGCAGTGGGGTCGTCGTCAGGGGCAGCAGCGTCACTGGAGTAACCTCCGTGGTGGCTTGCGTCTGGAAAGAGTTGATTGCAAGCTGGTTAGCTTGCTGGGCACAGTCGGTTCAGACGCTCGCCGGAGAGAGGTGTGAGGCAACTGGTTCAGGCGGTGGCGGCTGGAAGAAGGTCTGCGGCAGCTCTCGTTTCCCACAGAAAAGACGTCCCTGCAAGATTAAAAAGCAAACAGCCAAAAGAAGAAGAAGAACACTTTATTCACTCTTGACCATTGCGCTCTCTTTTCGTGAAAGAAGCGTCCTCCCCTCTTTTCTCTCTATGACGGTACTCTCCCTTTTCTCTTTCGGCCGTATATGAATCGTTTTTGGCCCTTTTTCTGTGTAAAACGACTCAATTTATAGTCTCTGCTCATTGACTTCTCGCTGGACGAGTGCATTATATTTTCCTTATTTCCTTCTATCAAATATTATCATTGATATTAACCGATTCTTCCTTAGCCACTTTCCTCAAGATCCACCGCTTCTTTATTCTTTTCCTTCTGTTTCTCTCAATTTTTCCTCTTTATTGGCCAATGTATATACACCAACATATGCTCGAGATCAAAATAATCTTCCCGTCTCTCACACACTCGCCCGATGATTGCTTAAGCTTCCAAAATTTTGGTAATCTAATAGCTTAATTGTTTTTTTTTTTTCCCTAAATTGAGCACCCCACGTGTATATTACTAGTGAAATTCGGCCAACATGTGCAAAGCGCGAGGCAATCTTTAGCCATGGGCTTGGTTCAATCAATTCAATTAAGCTAACAACCATCCACTCGTGTTTATCTGCCACCAATCCGATAAATATGCAAACTATATGGGCTTAATGAAAATGCTTCTAATATCTATATGCAATTAACTTGCATTTTTGTTTAGGGTCGCTCCCATACCTTTAATGCCTTAAAAAAGAAGGTCGCCCCGACCCCTAAACTTTTATATGCAATAAACAACTCACTGTGTCACAAAAATTTAGATGTTAACACATATTACATGTACCTTATAACCATTTATGATAGGAGACGTATCCTTGAGGATCAGAGACATTGCCAAGTAAAAGCATCTCTACCCTTATTTTGAGTACTTGTGATTGTCGAGTACTTTATCCTCTTTGAGCACCTGTGGTTGTCTAGGTATCCTCTGTGAGAACTTTTATTGCTACGTCCGAGAAAGGTCGGATATTGATCAGGTCACTTATTCATATTGTCCTGTTATGCATCCATAATTTCTGGTTCGTTGAAGTGAATAATGCTCCCACACTTTGTTTAGGTGTCTAATCGACTTACCGATAACTGATTAGTGACGACTCCTAATTGAATTGATTTTACACGCTAATTAATTCGAAAGTTGCGAATTGATATGGCCTTGGGAAAGCCCGTCCTAAGTATGAGTTTGATAATCCATTAGCCATCCTCTGGGTGGTATACTTGAGGAAGGTCATGACAAATACCTTCAATCGACTTTGGATCAAATTTACCAGTGTTGCCATTGGGGTTCATGAGAATGAAACACTTGCAACCAAACACATGAAAGTAAGAGATGTTTACATTTTTGTCCTTGAAGAGCTCATAGGTGGTTTTCTCCAACAATGGCGTTAAGAAGACTTGGTTAATGATATATCATGAGGTTGGCACAGCTTCTAATCAGAAGTACGATGGAACGCCACTTTCTATTAGCATGGTTCTTGCCATATCCTATAGCGACCTTTTTTCTTCTTCTTTTTCAACTACACCATTCTATTATGGAGTATATGGAGAAGAGAAATTGTGATCGAATCCATTCTCATCATACAAATCAGATAAATTTTAGTTTTCAAATTTTCCCCCACGATTGGTTCCAATAGCACAAATTGCATAGCCCTTCTCATTTTGGACCTCATTCACAAATACAACAAAGGTTTGAAAGGCTTCACTTTTGTTTGCTAAATAGTATCTCTTACCACCATGACTTACACTTCTTGTTGGTCCAAAGAGATTCATGTGTAGAAACTGCAATACATAATTACTAGAGACCGAATTTATAGATTTGAAAGAACTTACTTGCTTACCTAGTGAGCATGCACTGTAGAGTTCTGTCTTTTCATATTTCATCTTTGGTAAGCCTCGAACCAAGTCTGTTGAAGATAGTTTATGGATATGCTTTAGGTTGATATGACCAAGCTTTCTATGCCACGAGTTGCTCTCATCTTTGATAGAAACAAGACATTTGATAGAGTCGGATTCGACCACTTGAAGATAGATATTACCATGCCTTCTTACTATGAATGTTTATGATTTGTCCTTGCTTTATGCCAAAGCATTTGTCATCCCACGTCCTCCAGCACAGTTAATTTCACCAATGGCGTGTCTATATTGGTTCCACAATTCCGACATATGCTTTAGCATTCATTATAGGCTATGAGACGTATATTCTTTCTTCAGCATGTTCACATCATTTTTACAACCAGACTAATACAATTATTTCACAAAAAGTGACCATAAACAAGCTAATATTTCCAAAAAAAATAAAATTAAATTAAAAGGTCACTCCGCACTGCAAATCTTGCATAAAATATCACAAAATCAGAACGCATATACCATCAAGGGGCTATGTAAGAGACCGTGGGTGATTGAAAAGGGTATGTATCCCGCAAACACGGCTACCTCAGCCTTAACAAGGGATTGCCTGTTTGTCTTTGGACACTATAAATCCATAAAACTTTCAAGTTCCAGAAGTTTTCTAATCCACAAGATCCTCATAGCATACTCACGACCAACTTATCACACACACACATATATATGTCACGATCTCACTTCTCACCGAGGAATACATCGGTGAGAACCTTCTTTGAGTGAAATGAGGTCCTCAGCAGCTTTATACCCTTCACAATAACAAAACAAATAATTAAAAGAGGACAGTTACATTATAAGCCCCTGTGTTAATGGCGAACACGATCTTATTTTACCCTGCAAGCGTCTCTAATGATAGTATAAAAGCCAAAATCTGGATAATCCATATATACCAATAATTAGTGGAGAATACCTTTATGGGACAGAGCTACTAATTTTTTACTTTTTTTCACACAACTCACGTCGATCAATTTCATTTGTAATTTATACGTCTCTTAAAATAGATTTTCCACATAATCATTGAGTCACTTCTAAAATCAGAACATATCCTAATCGGAAGGAACGGAATGGGCTTACCTCGTCCATTCCCAAGCTGACCACCTTCTCCTCAAGTAGCCCAATCTCCTTCACGTTGAACTCATTAAGCAAAGTAATGCTCGATATAGTCGACATCGGCTTTACCTCCAGATAGTCCATCACCATGTACGTAACCACCCCTTGCACGAAACCGCCCTTACTGTTCGATTCAGCTGCTGATGCCGCAGCAGCCGTTGGTTTACCAGCCAGTGATTTCACGAAAGTGAGTGTTTGGTTCATGGAACAATTGCACTGGGGACAATTTGCAGAAGGGTCCTCCGCCACATAGCTCAAACAGTGACTAGATGAATCGTTCCCGCCAAAGTAACTATTCGAACGGTTGCACCTGTAGTAGGTCTTGGGCGTTGAATTTGAAGAACTCTCAGACAATATTAATGGGATTTCAGACAATATTAATGGGATTTCAGAGACACAGGCGGGTGCTTTGGGTTTCAAGAGAATGTCTTTCTTGGAAGATTCGATGTACACATCGTTCAGCTTCTCGACGCTGCTGTAGAGATTGCCTAAACTGCCCACCATCCCGGTTTTCCTGAGGAGTTGGATCACCATTCCCACCGGCAATGCAAGTATGTGGAAGAGGAAGTCAACAAAATCTTTGCCTGCTTCAGCAAAGAGCACCGTTTGGTTGCTCTTGTTGACCAGAAGCTTCAAGCTCACTTTGTCTGTAGCCATTCTTTGGGTCACTGGATGCAGAGAGGAAGATGAGACTTTCGTCAATGCTCCTTGAGAGTAGATACAACGGAGATTTGGTCGATCATCATATGTGCAATGGCAGTATTTATACATATTAAGGGCCAAATTGTTGAGAAACGGAGGGAAGTGAAAAAGGCAGAAACAAATGAAGAGCCAAGGTGCTGCAGAGCAGTTGTCATCATCTTGGAGAGATTAGACGTGGTTCGCCAAAGTGAAAACCGGTCAAATACTTGATGAATCAAGTACATGTTCATGCACGTTCAGATCTTGTGGCTTCTTGTCTTCTAGTAACTAATGAGGACTCATTCCAAGTCTGTAATGTTCTCCGAGTAAAAAGAAATAGCTCGACTGTAGGAGGAGGAAGACAAACAAGAGAGATTATTTTATTCTTGCAAACGAATTTGTAAAATAATTATATTGGTGTAGTCCGTCTCATTTATTTTACTCATCTAGATCCGTTCGCATTGGCGAGGTGAATGTACTCTGATTTCACAAGACAAACTCATATCCAGTAATAGAATTTTTTTTCTTACTCACTATTTAATGATGTATATACAATAAATTACCAATTTGTTACCTCCCCATCAATAATGAGAATTTTATCGAGGGTTTGCTTCCGTCTCGTTCCAGTCTCTTCTCTTCTTCATTCAGTTCTTGGTAAGCCAACAACCAATTGAACCGGGCAGGAAACTACGTTATCTAATATTGCCTGTATAAAAATTAACTAGTTGAAAGAGTTGAAAAGGATGTAGGAAGCCATTCGAAAGGAATTGGATTTAGGATGAGGAAGCCGGTCTCACAAGAAAGATATTTATAGCTCCTCTTCGCATTATGCAAAACGAAAATGAGGGCTGAAATTTAGATTGCTCAGTTCTTCTTGCTTACTCTGTAGCACCTCGTCAGAATAACATCCTTGTCTCTTCTTTGGTTGTTCCATTTTTGCTAAAATTGGGTCTTAGATTACGGCCACAAAATGGAATTCACAGTAAGTCCTGCTACATGGCAGATGGAATTCAATTGGAAAAAGAATTTTAAAGGATATCGTGTGGCCAACTCTACTTTTAAAACTTTCTTGATGTGGCGTTCTAAATCATATCTTGTACCGAGATATTGATTCCATTTTTCATTCTATTGTCACTAACATCAGAATTAAGTTGAGTTCAATTAACTAAGGTCTATTCATCAGTCACCACTCCGAGCTTTGATCCAAGTTTATCACGCCAGATCATCATAAATTCACCGAAATATTTCAAATCAAGCTGGAATCAGAGAGACACAATCGAGAGGCGGTCTCAGTGGAAAGCAAGAGAAAATGGAGAAATATGCAAATCTGCAGAAGTTTCATGGAGAAACATCTACATGAATACTAAAAACAACTCCGGTTGGGGAAAATGGTCAGCAAGGCATGTTGACATGCGGAAGCCTCGTCTAAATTGATGCGAGTAACAGAAAAACGAGAGCATGTCCACTTCAAGTTGTTTCTGCTAACACTAACTCACATGAGCCTCAATCCGATCACACGAATTGGAAGTGGTGATTTCAAGCGAACAACTCTTAATGCCCACAGAGAAAATCGTAATCTGAGCTCACAAAACACAAAGTGATAACGAAATGCGCACCTCTGGATCGTCGCTTCGACCCTGCAAGTGTGAGGCTGCTTCTTCCCAAGTCTTGGTCCCAGACAGAGAGCTTTGCCTTTCTTATAGAAGAGTTCCGGAAATGGGGGGAACTGTCGAAAAAAGGTTGACACTTTTTCTTTTGGGTCAGGACGGGACAGAGAAAATTATCGAGACAGGTTCTTGCTGGCGAAGCTTTTCGCTTTAGCACAGCCCCGTCGTGCTTCTTGAGGAAGTTATACGGTACTTAATTCATCGTCAACAACAAAGGGTTAATCCTATGATGACAATGAACATGATAAAGTTTCATTTTGAGGATCAAACTGCCGGTATTCATTCTTTTGACTCTTTTATAATATGCTTAAACACATTATATGAACATACTTAAATGTTACTCACATAAACATTGATTTGTTTAAATATATATAAACAAGAGAATAACATTTTTTCAGCATTTAAAAATGATTAATTGAACTTTTCACTAACTTTTCTTGACTCTTTGAGACATAAGAAATAGTTTTAAATTTTTAATCTAACTTTCACTTCTAATATAAAGTTTGAATTATATTCCAACTAAAAGTCATAACCAGGCCTTATACTCCATGATCGACGAAGCCCACATGTTTTATTACATAGCTACAGTTGAAATAATGCTTAAATTTGCGATAAAATGTAATATTTTGGAATTGTTGCAATTGGATTCAAATTGCAATAAATCTAGGACTCGATTTCATATACTGCAAAATGAGGACTAGATTGCATTATAAAAAATGTTAAGCACTTGATTGTACTTTGTAAAAAGTTTACACTTTTAGTATAATTTTCTTTAATTAAAAACCATACTAAACTATATCATATATTTAGTAAACAAAATGCGAAAAGACATTCAATTAATTATGTCCTACAAAAAGTGAAATCGGATTGAGATCTCATTAAAATAAAATAAAAATTTCCTAACCTCGGAGAATGATTCCTCTTGCTTTATTGGATTCGTAAATGATATGCTCTCTTCTCCCTCTTTCTTTTCTTTTCGCGTTGCTCTACTTTGTAACATGGGGACGCAAAAAGGGCCGATGTAGCATTTCGCCCTAAGACCATGCCATGATGACTCGACGTCAATTAGTTACATGGAATAAGATATAAAGAGAGTTGAACAAAGCTGGGTAGTGGTGGACCCCGCCCGCTTATTGTGGTGTGCTTGAACGCGGCCGCATTAACGATAAACGGAGAGCTCACGCCATAAATATAAGGCGTGCATGCATATCTTCCTCAAACCACATGAATAGCCGATATGACGAGAGATTTTTACTGTGTCCATAGATATGAAATCAGATTAACAGAATTGAATAAATGCTCTCTATTTAGCTATAGAAGCCTCTTCGCTTCATTGGAGTTGTTGGGCCTGAACTCTGCACCTCCCTTCATCGTCGCCATTGTGGAGTTGCTGACGCCGCGTCCAAGTCAACCATCGTCACTCACAGCTATGGACAAGTCGCCGTTGCCAAATTTGGAGATCTCGAGTCATAGTTGCCCATCCAGAAGTCAACCACCGAGCGAACCGCCACTCGAAGCTATAGATGAGCTACCATCACCAGATCTGAAATGTTGGACGCAAAATGCACAATCCCATAATCCTCATAACCATAACAAGAACACACACAATTGAGTAGAAAGATTAACACACCTGTCTTGGGATCCATCGTTCTTGAAGCGAAAGCGGAAAACTGATATTCCACGCGCAAGTCATTTTCCTCTATTGCCCTCTGTATCACTGGTTCAATGAGACGGCCTCTCACCTTTAGCGCTAGATAAACGCTCCTTATGTGAGGATACGCGTGAGAATTAGGATTAGAGAAGAGACTTGAGCACTATTTATAGAGTTTCCAACAGGCCTCTCATTACGGGCGGGCTCAACTCAGCCCACACTAGCCAGCCCCATATTAGACAAATTAAGAAACCTTCTATTTCACCTTTAAACCAAACCCCGTAAAACAGTAAATTACAATATTAATTAATGTAGCCCACATTAGGAAAACCCTTACATTCTCTCACTTGGGCTATATTAATTGAAATTGTACTGTATGTGCGCACATTGATCTATAGATAATTCTTAATAGTCAATCATATCCCATAAAGTCTCAAACACCGAATCATGGCGGTGAATCGCATGTATACACACAGAGCCTTCCATGGTCACGAGTGCTTTCAACTTTATTGATATGGATTCAATATGGTAATAGAGAGATCCCATTTGTCGGTCACTATTCTCTTACCTTAAGCGTCACAAAAAAAAAAAAAAAAAAAAAACTTGTGCCACTAGAGAATGTCTTTATAGTTCCAATGAACCCACATATGCCTTGTCTTTACGGTTAACTTTCTTTATGTATAACAAGACATATGTACAAAACTAATAACCGGATGTCCCTAGCCTTCACTCAAGATTTATACAATACCTTGAGACCTTTATCAATATATATACAACATAATAACAATCCATTCAAAGAACACTTTATCGAATGTAAAATTTGATATATATATATATATATATATATATATATATATATATATTAAAATATTACTAAATTGTAACAAATACAGATGTAAACTTTATTCGAGAAAAAATAAAACACAGCTCCCACTAAACAACAGTATCCCAAGATACTCCTAGAACCATGCTAATGACATGTCGCTCAAATACAAAGGGGCATAGGCCTTTAGTTAGTGGATGCAACCATATCATCTATAGGAATATAATCTCTTTGCAACGTCACCATTCTACACTGATTCCTTTATGGTCAAAAACTTGACCTCCATATGTTTAAACCCTTGAGACTTCTGTTGTTATTAATAAACAACACTACAAAGTTATTGTCACAATGTAATTGTATGGGCCTATCCACAAAATCAAAAACTGTTAACTCCCTAATGAGGTTCCGAAGCCAAATAGCTTGCTACAAACTCCGATTTCTATTTCTCGCTCTTCCATGATACCGCACCTCCCGCCAACATAAATATGTATCCCGTCGTTGACTTCTTATCATCTTAACAGCCAGCAAAATATGCATCTGAATACCCTACTAGTTGCAAGTCCAGAACATGCCTATAAATCAACATATAATCTCTTGTCCTCTTTAAGTACCTTAAAACCTTCTTGGCAGCAACCCAGTGATCGTGTCCTGGATTTGACTGATATCTACCTAGAAGTCCTGTTACAAAGGCAATATCTGGTCTAGTGCAAACTTGAGTATACATGATACTTCCAAGCACACTAGCATAAGGTACATTTTTCATTTGAACTTTCTCAAAATTTGAATTAGGGCATTGTGAAAGACCCAATTTGTCACCCTTAATAATAGGAGCAATTCCTGGTTCGCAATGTTGCATATTGAATCTTTTTAAAATGCGATCAATATATGCCCTCCGAGACAAACCCAATGAACGGCGAGAGCGATCCCTATAGACCTCAATGCCAAGAACAAAAGACATCTCACCAAGGTTTTTCATGTCAAAATTTTTCGATAACATCCACTTTGTGTCATGCCCTGATCCTCGAGCGTGTGTCCATCTCTCGGTGGTCAATTAAATTGCGACATCTCAAGACTCATCGCCGACCCATTCATTTTAACGCACAAGTGGAAGCGGATTAACTAATCCCCTAACAACAACATACATGGGATAGAAAAGCAAGATAACCAATTACAAACCAAACACACTTTTATAAACAATCTGGTTTACACACAGAGGCCAACCCTAAGGTCTATGTACAGGAGGTTCATTTCAAAAGAAACCTCTAGGCCATCCATGCTCGACCCTTTCTTCTACAGCTCCAGGTTCTTCACACTAGAGACCTGAAAAGATAAGCCCACGACGGGGTGAGACAATGTCTCAGTAACTTCACCCCCTAAGCCCTGATTAGTACACTAACTCAACTCGGGTATCTCTTCATAACCACCCCACAAACAAAACCACGACTAACAACTAGCAATTGAATAGTCGGTTCGCATACAACCTTACCCAGTATGCCATACCCTGCACGATAAATCTCAACACAATACACGCAATGCACATGGCCATTAGATGATGCAGTTCATCAATCACATACGAGTCGTGTCATAAGCGATCTCACCTGGCCATTGCCACACCCTGCACGTTATCGATTCACGCTTGCGTACCATAAATAATGTGCTCAACTCATGCCCAATCAAAACCAATGATGCCATGATTCTCATATGCTCTTGCACATTAGTGCGCCACACAGCATATATCGATCAATCACACAGCTCCTGATTATAACGTAAAATCGATGTGACACGTCACATTCCATGCCACACAATTTTACCCCATAATAAGGCCCAACCATCTCAACACTCATGCGTTCCAATTTTAATCACGGCCTACTCGATGTTCGGCGGTCTTGGCGTAGCGGAGTTAATCACGGCCCAATAGGCACGGCCTACTAGAAGTTCGACGGTTAATCACGGCCTAATGGGCACAGCCTACTAGAAGTTCGGCGGTTAATCACGGCCCAATAGGCACAACCTACTAGAAGTTCAGTGGTTAATCACGGCCCAATGGGCACAACCTACCGAAGTTCGGCGGTTTATTTCGATGTCCCTCGAACAAACTGTTTTCCCTTTTTTTTTTTGTGAAAATCACTTGATTCATGCGGATGCCCATGCATTTACACATCCATTCACTTCATAGGATTAAAACACATGCATTTAGACAACTTTTCGCATTATGGATGAACAGTACGCGTGAACAATGCGCGTGAACAGTGTTGCGTGAACGGTGAATTCCCAGAATTAAATAAGTAATAAATTAAATTCATAAATTAAACCAAACATTAATTAAAGCAAACAATCAATCAATTAAAGCTAAACATACTTAATTAAACACATAAGCATCATTAAGCAAATAAAGCGAGATTAAGCTAAACTAATCTAATCCATCCATCTAATCACATATCTTAGGGCTAATACAACCTAATGAAACCTCCTAAACCATAATTAATCCTAACTAAACCAACCCTAAGCAAGTTTAGGCACAAATCGAAGGATTAGGTGAGGGCTGCTGTCAAGGCCCCAAAAGCTGGCCCCAATTTCCCATGCAAGTCACCTCATCTTCTCTCTCTTCTTTTGCCCTTATCTACATGCTTTTAGGGGTAAAATGGTCTTTTCCACCTTGCACAAATCCCCAATCTGCCCTTGGGCTAAAAATGATCGGTGGGCCTAAGAAATGGGCTAGGAAATGAATAGGAATGGGCTTGGTAATTGATTGGGCTCAAAAGGGCTTAAGGCTTGGTAATGGGCTTGGAAGAAGAAATAGTTGGTTGGGCCCAATGGGCTCACTTGCTTGCTTTGGGCCCATCATGGTGGCTATCCTACCTTGGGCCTAAGGCCCACACTGGCTTGGCCCGGCCCACGTCCTCATGGGCTCGCTTCCTCGGTCCGAAAATCCCTTTTCCAAATACTCGACTTAACTGGCCCTTCTCAAGTAGCTTTGTCCAAAGTCTGTCATGGACATTCTCGATAATTCGAAGTCCAATCTTTCATTCTCATGCCATGTTAATTTCGCTCAATGCCATTCTGGGTACAACTCAAGCTGACAGGTGGCTTTGAGGATTCACGCGTAACCGACTCGTGCCAAACCACTTCAAGACACCTCGACACATGGACGTCCTTGACTACATGAATTTGCGGATGATAGATTCTTATTTCAAAGTACAAGATTACCGAGGATCGACCTAGGGTTGTTCGCAGGCTCGATAATAGTAAATGGAATCAGCCGTCATTCCATTATGTTCTGTCCGTGAATCAACTTCTAGTCGTCATTGAAATCGGCCTTCCTAACTACAGGATCGTCCTCACGCAAGTCTCATAGTCAAGTCGTTTTCCCAGGTCAAGTTCTTTAGTCGTACGAGTTCTGTCCTTATTAGCCTTTCCCCTCAAGGTCAATAACTCATGAGTGATCAATTCCAAGTGAGATCAACCAACAATGCATTGACGAAATTCACATTCACTCATCCCTCAGAGGGCTTGAATTTCGGGATGTCACACTTTGTCTCACGCAGTAAACCAATGTCACTACTTGCAAGCAAAATATCATCCACATAAAGTATGAGAAAAATATATTTCCTCACACTGACCTTGGTGTATATACACTGATCTACTTTGTTCTCAATAAATCCGAATGAAGTGACAATGCTATGAAAATTTAAATACCACTGTCTAGAAGCTTGTTTAAGGCCATAAATAAACTTTTTCAATCTACAAATAAGCTTACCTGAGTCATCTACTGCAAAACCTTCAGGCTGCAGCATATAAACCTCCTTATTAAGGTCTCCATTTAGAAAAGCAATCTTAACATCCATCTAGTGTAACTCCATATCAAAATGAGCTACCAATGCCAAGATCACTCTAAATGAATCTTTAGAAGAAACTGGAGAAAATGTTGCTTCATAATCTATTCCTTCTCTTTGAGTGAAACCCTTAGCTACCAGCCTAGTTTTAAACTTTTCTATCTTTCCTTTGGAATCCTTATAGTCTTGAATACCCATTTGCAGTCAATAGGATTACAACCTTCAGGCAATTCAGCAAGCTTCCAAACACTATTATGTTTCATAGATTGCATCTCATCTTTCATCATATCTAGCCATAAATCTGATTGAGGACATGAGATGGCATCCATGTATAAGTTACCGGATCAACAACATAGCCAATATCATAATCATGCTTTCCTAGGTAAACATAGTCTGGTGGTATAGCTAAACATCTTTCCCTAGTCAATCTTCTGAGTGGAGCTACTTCAACCTCATTCTAAATTTGAGGGGCTTGAGGAATTTCATTAGAAACTGTCTCAACAATAGGATTCTGAGCTGCAACAGGCTTAGTTTGAGGCGTAAGAGGCTCCATAATTGTTGCACGGGATGAGACAATGATCCAAGAATTCCCACAATACTATCATCTTCAATAGTTTATGAGCAGCTATCATTTTCGGCTATATCAAATTCCAAAAATTTTGCAGTCTAAGATTCCACAATTCTTGTACCTTCATTAGGATTATAAAATCGATACCCTTTTGAATGATCTGGATAAGATACAAAATAACACCGAGTAGTTTTTGAATCCAACTTAGTTTTTGAATCCAACCTACTCAATGTCGGATTATATAACTTCACCTTTGCAAGACATCCCCAAACTTTAAAATGATTCAAGCTAGGCTTACGTCAGTCCGCAACTCAAAATGAGTCAATGGAACCGCTTTAGTAGGAACACGATTTAGAATATAAAGAGCTATTTTCAAAGCTTCACCCCACAAAAAAACAGGTAAATTGATCCTACTAATCATACTTCTCATCATGTCCATAAGAGTACGATTGCACCTTTCAACTACACCATTTTGTTCAGGACTTCCGGGCATAGTAAATTGACTTATTATCCCAGAACCCTCTAAGTATTTAGCAAACGGCCCTTTAAGTTGTCCAGCATCACCGTGTCTACCAAAATGCTCACCACCACGATCAGATCTGACAATCTTTATAACTTTTCCCAATTGTTTCTCCACTTAAGTCCGAAAAATCTTGAATTTGTCAAGAGACTCAGACTTTTCTTTAATCAAGTATAAGTATCCATATCAGGAAAAGTCGTCAATAAATGTAATGAAATAAAAATTTCTGCACAAAGTAGCTGTGTATGGTCCACTAATATCGGTGTGAATAACCTCCAACAAGTTAGTACTTTGTACGGCAGATTTCTTCTTTATCTTAGTCATTTTACCTCTACAACAGTCTACGCAAGTCTCTAGATCACTTTTCAGAGTAGGCAAGATGTCAGCTTTTATAACCCTTTCTACTCTTTCTTTAGAGATGTGACCAAGACATTTATGCCACAATGCATAAAACTGTTCCTTAGGTAAAGGCCTTTTGGAAACAACTTTTTCAACTGAACAAGTAACGTTCATGTTGTTGGGAGATAAGCTCAATCGATACAATCCATTGGATAAATTGCAACACCCATTCTTATTTGAATCATAAAACATGTAAATAGTATTACTCTTTATTTCAAAAGAGTATCCACACATGTCTAAACAAGACACAAAAACTAAATTTCGCCTAAAAAAGGGTACGTAAAAGGTGTTTCTCAACATCATCCTAAAACCAGAAACTAAAATCAAAATGACATCTCCCACAAACTCGACGTCAACTTCAATGTTGTTTCTCACGGTGAGCTTTGATTCATCTTAATTTGGCATCCTTCGGTTTATGAACCCCTGTATGGTAAACGGAACATGATTAGTTGCACCACCTTTGTCTAGCCACCAAGAATTAGTTGGAGTTTCAGATAGTTTGGATTCATAAACAAATGCCAAAGAATCATTACCTTTAGGCTTACCCTTGGTTCTCTTAGACAACCAAGCCTTATACTTATTGCAGCATTTCTTTACATGTCTTCTCTTCCTGCAAAAGTAGCAAAGAACACCATCCTTCTTGAAAAATGCTTGCTTAGGACCCAAACGGTTAGAAGGATCAGCACCTTCAGAATTTCCTTTATTGTTAGAAGGACCAATAGCTTCAAAATTGCCTTTATGAGTATAATTTTCACCTTCTTACCCTTATTACTGCCATAATTAGAAGCATAAAGAGCAATGTGCCATTTATCTTTCTTCAATTTTTCTTCCTCTGCCACCACCCTTGCAATCAAGTCATTAATTGACCAAGTTTTATCTTGGGAATTATAATTGATCTTGATAATCCCAAAATCTGGAGGAAGAGTATTTAGAGCTTGATGCATAATGCAAGCAATGGGAATAACAACATTGAGAGCTTGAGCTTTATCAAATCTACCATCCTCTAACATAATCTCTAACTCCACCAAAACCATCATACTTCATAGTAAATAGTGTTTGCAGGTGTGTCCCTATCTCAGCATTAGGCGAGACACGGTTTCTAGCCATCAAGACTTCCATCATTTGCCTAGCAATGCAGTCCGTAGGCAACCCACTTTTCAAGTATTCGTGAATGGAACGCTTCATAGACAGTAAGCAAATTCTATTGTTCTTTTCCTAGGCAGCAAAATTAGCTTTCTAAGCTTGTACTCTCAACAGTAAGATCTGTCGGCCGATCGACAGTAAGAGCCATATGAACATCTGCCATCTCCATAGCAAATAGAAAATCTTCTCTCCATCTCTTAAAGTTTGAACCAGCAAGAACTTCAATTATGACAGAGTTACCGTTTACAAAAAAGATGACTGAAAGACAAGTAATGTATATAATTAGTATTATGTGAGCCTTTGTGTAACTTGATGTACAAGTACACATCCAAGGAGTTACATTCAAAATCACATAATCACATTTGGACAGAATACATGACATGCAATTGTATACTCCCCACATGATAGCGGTTATGAGAATATGTTCCAATTTTTGTGAATTCATCACCTTTGAGCATATAAATCACTAGGATCGAGTTACTCATCTACCACACCATCATGTATCTCTCCATAAACTAATACATAATCACCTTATTTGGGAGTATGACTACGCATTAGACTAGGAGACATTCCAATTATTATACGAAACCGAAATTTCTCAAACTCAATCAAATGTGCCACTTTGGCAGTCACAACTTTATTGAATTCTTGAAACTCTCTTATACCAAGGATATAAACTTTACATCTCACATACACCATGTATATGTGATTTTAACTTTAGTGATAGGGACAGTAAATCACTAAAATCACATATCATGCTAATTACACTACTTTATTCATTAATAAAAATTAAACTTTATTGTATATTATTAATGAATAACAATTTTATAATATGTGATAACATACCAGTAACCCAATACATGTATTTCCAAAATCACAGAAAAATACAAGAAAAATATGCAAAAATACCCTAAAAATACACGTATTTAGGGTTTTGTATGTATTTTCACATCCATAAAATCATCAAACATGTAAAATAAATATATCACAAGATAGAAAATACTCATACGAACCTGGAGCCACCAACCACGTGCCCATCAAGCTCCCACGCGCCGCACGCGCCACGAGTGCGCGGCGCGTGGAGCTCACATGCGGGCAAAGATGGCCGGTCAAAAACCGGTCCAACTGGTAGTGGTCCAATCGGTTCCCTGCTTGACCGTCCGGTCCAACCACCCAATCCGGTCAACTGTTGACCGGGTCGGGTCGGGTCTTCAAGTCAGGTTGGTCGGGTCGAGCTCGGGTCACGACGTCATCGTGACGTCAGCACCCTCGTGCGTCGCACGGCGAGCCGCGCCCCACATGTGGGAGAGCGTGAGGGCACATGGGGCGCGTCTTCGACACCCTCGCGGCACGTGGCCGCACCGCACCTCCCCCGGCGACGTGCCGCCCACAGATCTGCTCGTCTCGACGATCCCAGTCTGAATATACAATTTAATTTGATTTTTATTGAGCGAAAGTTCACGAAAATCTCAAAATTATGGCAAAAATTATATGCGTTCGAGTTCTAGGGTTATGCGGACTACGATACCACATGTTGGACGCAAAACGCGCAATCCCATGATCCTCATAACCAAAACAAGAACACACACAATTGGTAGAAATATTAACGCTCCTGTTTTGAGATCCATCATTCTTGAAGCGGAAGTGAAAAACTGATGTTCCATGCGCAAGTCATTCTCCTCTATTGCCCTCTGTATCACTAGCTCAATTAAACAACACCCTCATCTTTAGCGCTAGGTAAACGCTACTTATGTGAGGATACGTGTGAGGATTAATGTTAGAGGAGAGACTTGAGTACTATTTATAGAGTTTCCAACCAGGCTCTCTCATTACGGGCCAGGCTCAACTCGGCCCACACTAGCCAGCCCCATACTAGACTAATTAAGAAACCTTATATCTCACCTTAGACCAAACCCTATAAAACGGTAAATTACAATATCAATTAATGTAGCCCACATCATGAAAACTCTTACATGAAAGTCTAGAACAATGGCCATAGATTTGGAAGTTCGCAGGGGCGGGCGGGTGACTCCAAACCGGACAAGCGAAGTTCGGCATTGAACCTGATCATAATGTTTGGGAATTCTTGCAATTGGACACCAACAACAACAAATTTCGAACTCGATTTCATATAGTGCAAAATGAAGACTTGATAGTATTATAAAAAAAAAAAATGATTAGGACTTGTTTGTGCTCTATAAAATAGTTTGGACTTTTTGTGTAATTTTCCTTGCTTAAAAATAAATCTCAATAAATAATATCATATGTTTGGTCTACATAATGCACGGACTTTCACTAATGTCTGACAAAAAGTGAGATTCATTCGAGATATAATTAAAATGAAAAAATAAATTTCCTAACCTCGGTGTATTCATAAATCATATGTTTTTCTTCGTGTTTTTGTTCCTACTGCTATTCTTCCAAACATGCGGACACAAAAAGTGCCGATGAAGCAATTTACCTGGCATCATTAGTGACATGGAATAAAAAAAAAAAAATAAAATAAAATAAAATAAGAGAGAAAATTGGACACACCATCATTACTCCCCCACCTTCCTCTCTCCTTGATATGTTTTCCTCTTCTTCTCTACTTTTTGTCTACTTTTTATTAATATCTTCTTCGAAATTGAAACTTTCCTCTTGTCTATTTTTAGAAGAAAATATTCAGTAATCCCATAACACAACATCAATAGTTGATATAGCGCCCATTATTTAAATACGTCCACTCTATCAAATAAACAAAATTGAATATTTGCTCTTTGTTCAAGCGATAGAAGCCTCTTATTCGCTTCAATGGAGTTGCCAAGCCAAACCTCCATTCCTCCCCTCCTCGTTGCCACCATAAAGCCACCAGTGCCGCGTCCAAGCCGATAATCATCACTCACAGCCATGGACAAGCCGCCGTAAATTTGGATATTTTAAGCCATGATTGCATATTCAGAAGTCAACCACTGTCACTCGTGGCTATAAACAAACTACCGTCACCATATCTAGAAGTTTGGAGCCATGGTTGCAGATTGGAAAGTTTGCAAGCTAGATTTGGTGCCTTCGGATCTAGACTAGTCACGTCAATGGTCCATATCATAATTTTTCAAAATTCTTGCAATTGGATGCCAATGGTGGCAAAGTTAAACTCGATTTCATATACTGCCAAATGAGGACTTGATTGCATTTTCAAAAATATTTAGGATTTGATTGTACTTTATGAAATAGTTTTATATTTTAGTGTTTTTTTTTGTTAAAATAAATCTCAATATACAATATCATATATTTGGTTACAAAATGCATGAAGACTTTTTACTAGTTATGTCCTACAAAAATTGAGATTGGTTTGAGATCTAATAAAAATGAAAAAAAAAAAATTCTTAACCTCACCGTAGGGATTATGATTCCTTTTGATTTATTGGATTCATAAATCACATGTTCTTTTTCCTTTTTTCTTCTTTACTTTGTTTGCGTTGCCCTTCTTTCTGAGAAAATATTGGGCAGGCCTAGCACTCCACGTCAAAAAATGACCACTCCACTCTTTGGACTCCACACATTCAAAGGGCCCCACTTGTTATGAGATTTCAAACCCCACTCTCTCTTTCCCCCTCCATTACTCTCTCCCTCCCCTCTCTCGTGACCTCTTTTAGTTTCCTCTCTCACTAGATTTTTGCAAAATGAGAAATGAAGAATGAAGAAGAAGCTGCTATCATGCATGTAAAAGCAATTAAAGAAATCAATGAAGATTGAACAACCGATCATTTCCATCAATTCACATCTGTAAAATAGAGATGGAAAATCGGGTTAAGATGTTGATTCAAACACGAGGCCTACAAGTTCACTTCAGTGAAATTGAGATGAAAAATCGAGTCAAGATGTCTATTCAAATGTGAGGCTTAAAAATGAGCTGAAAATTTTGGCTATGCACGTTCTATTTTGTGAAGGTAATTTTGACTTTGCTTTTGACTAAGCTAGAGAGAGTTGGTGCAAGATCATGAAGATGAGTGGGGAGTTGTCAAAAAAAAATGAAGATGAGTGGGGCCCATCGACCAAAAGAGGTCATAGGAGAGGGAAGGGAGAAAGACTAATGGAGAGGAAGAGAGAAAAATGAGGGTTTGAAGTCTACCGACCGGTGGAGCCCAAAAGAAGAGCGGCCATTCACTAACGTGGAGTGTTGGGCTACCCAGTATTTTCTACTTTTTCCAACATGTGAACGCAAAAAGTGGCAATGCAGCAATTTACCTTATACCTAAACACCATACCTAAACACCATATCGTAATGGTTCAACGTCAAAAGTGACATGGGATTAAAAACAAAAAAAAATTTTAAATCATGAACCAACAAAAGGTGTCTAGCAAAGCTAGGTGTCCCTAATCACTTAGGGTATGCTTAGTAACATTTCTATTTTTCTCTTCCCGTAACGAAAAAAAAGAATAAAAATCTATTTGTGTACGTCGGTTAATTTTTCTATTCTCCAATGTATATCGGTAGTCATGGGATAGATTTAGAACAAAAATAAAAAATAACAAAATCTACATTTTGTTTCTAAGAACAAAAAGATAAACATTGTCATTTGAGAAAAAAAGCTCAGCATAACCTAATGTCTATCTCTAAACTCTTTCTTAAATAAGGCAAGCTGTTGATACTTTATTTTCAGCTAACGCATCACACAAAGGAAAAAAAAAATTGAAGGGATTCTTGATGGCGATGAGTGCCATTTCTCGCCAAAAAGAGCTGTTTAGCATTTGGATTAGCATTGGCCTTTTCAATTACGAGTCGTTTGTACTTTAATTTCAAAAAGTCAAAAGTTGACTTTTATGTCAAATTTGACTTTTGCCCAAAAAAAAAAAGCACCAAAATAACATCAACTTCATATTTGAATTTTCAATTTTAGAAAATATGAAAATTTGATTAAAAATTGAGTCTTTCTCTAAAAAGTCAATTTTTGGTCAACTTTAAAAAAAGGCAAAAAAAAAATGGAAAAACTCATAAATCAGCATATTTTTACTTCAATTTGACTTATGCTTCATCAATTTTACAAATTTCAAATAGGTATCAACTTTTCCCCAATTCAGAAATTTTGAGATTTAATTGGCCAAAATCAAAATTATTTCATTTCTAATCGTCTTTGAGATGATTTCTTTTATAACATTTGATCTATAGGTTGTGACACATTTAATTGTTAAGCCAATTTTGGAATTACAACTCATCGACAAATTTCCCGATTTTGATCCAATTAGGGGTTCCAAATCGATTCATCATTATGAGTGCAAATTAGCAAAAATTTGATACAATTGATTGATTGGAACTCAAATTCAATAGCAATTTTGACAAAATCACTTCTGTTTGGCTTAATTTGATTGAATTAGTGAACATGCATCCAAAAAATCAAGGACAGAACACCCTAATTGACCTAATTTCACTTAACCCATTCTAGACTAATATCCAATTTGATTAATTGAGATTCAATTTGGCCAATTGAATCCCAATAGTGCACACTAGTCTAGTTCATGGTGTGATTTTAAAAGGAAATTGGGAAATTAAAGCATTGCATGCCAAATTAATCAAATGAAAGCAATCCAATTGGTTAAATTTGCATTCAATTTGATTCAAGTCATTTGGAAATTTCTATTTCATTCTAATTGGATAAAATCAAGAAGAATTAGAACAAAATGGGAGTAAGAACCATACCAGTTCTATTCGGTTAAGCCCAAATCAACTTGGTTCTACCCGATCAAAGGTCAACCCGACTTGGGCCAACATTGACCAGCCGATTTTTCGACCAATAGTGGCCATTAGACCAACATAGCATGGCTAACTGACCCCCTTTTCTTGTGTAGCAAATTGACTCAAACGCTCTTACTTGACAAAAAGACTAAAATGCCCTCAATCATTGATAATTTAAATTAACTAATAGGAATTTTTCTTAATAGCTAAGCAAAAAACTTAACCATTCATTATGAGCCCATCCAAGCCATCCATTGTGCCATGTCATTAATCCAAGTGAATTGAAATGAACCAATGAGAGACTAGCTTAATGAGGAAGCAACCATTTTAGACCCTTAAATTAATCCAAGGGTTAAAGATTAAAATAAAAGGGAGTATATATGCATTTTTTCCCCTCTAAAATAAGGGGCTAGCCATTTTCATATCTCTCTCTCTCTCTTTCCCTCTCCCTCTCACACTAATTTTTTAGGGCCTTCATTGGCCTGTCGCTAACCATTTTCTGACAAACCACTAGCTCACTGACGTCCGCCTCTAAAGTAGTTTTCAACTAAGTCTCCGGGAAATATGCAATTTTTGCATTATTAAGAGCTTGTTTACAAAATTATAAAACATAAAAGTTTTCAAAAAAGAATAAAAAGATTCCTGTGAAATTTGAAGGGACTTTGAAATCTCTAGATGTTTGTTCCAAAATTTTAAACTTGGGGGACAAAACCAGGTTCGAATCTAGATTAATTTAGGGTAAATTTGTTATAAATATACCAGTTTAGAGATTTTCAGGGTATTAACCTTATAAAATTTCTCAAAAGGCAACTAGAAACGAACTAATTTTGTTTTTGGTTGATTAGGTTTCGAAATTCCTGAATTGGGGCAAAGTCAATTCTTAATTAATTTTTGTAAAATTTATGATGCCAAGTCAAATTAAGTAAAAATAAGTTGATTTGTGAGTTTTTCCTTTTTTTTTTGGAAAAGGTTAACCAAAAGTTGACTTTGCACTGAAAAAGTCAATTGATAGGTCAAACTATGATTTTTTTCTAAAATTGATAGTGTAGAGACAACATTGTCATTGTTTGGGTGCATTTTTTGTTTGAAAATAAAAAATTGACCTAGGTTTGATTTTTCTATCAAAGTTTGACCAATTAGATTTAACTTTTTGACTTTTTGAAATCAAAATGCAAATGACATATAAATGAACTGTTTATGTTAATTTCGGTGTTAAATGACTCTTTTGGATTGAGAAGTAGATCATGTCGCGATCAAGAATCTATATCTCAAATTTTTACCTTTACATGATGCGTTAGCTAAAAATCAAGTGTTAACATCACAATTAGAGATCGAGTTTTTATCTTCATCAGGTCTTGTCGGCTAAAAATCATGTATTAATCACTACTATAATTATATTTGATCAAATTAAGTCAAATGTATGTAGGGGTGAAATTGAATCGAGTCAATTCAAGCAAACATATGTTGGGCTTGAGCTCGACCAACTCAAAGTCCAAAACTCGATTCAACCTCATTTGATTACATTTTTTTCTTACTCAAACTTGACTCAACTCGTTCTTAAGTATATAAATTCAACATACTATATTTTTCTCGCTCAATCAAACACAGTTTGGCTTGAAACACTTGCATTTGCCCTTTTTGTTTATGTTTAAAAATGTATGAAAGAATGAAAGTGTAATTACATAGTAAGAAGTAGAATTATAAGTACATTTTGCATTTTTTGTTACTAAAATAGTAAGGAAAATCTATATAAAAATTAGTATGCTCGATTAGGCCTATGAGTAGATCGAGCCAAGTATCTTTAAGCTCAAACTGAACTCGAAAAACTAATCCAGTTACTTGAGCATGACTCAAGCTCAGAAAAAAAGTAGAGCCGATCTCACATAGGCGATGAATCAAGCTATTGTTTCACATCTATATCCGAGCTTGCAATAGAGTATCAAGGACAACTTCTGATGGATTGAGAGTTGGGCACTTAGTTGGACCCAACCCCACGACATAGGTGCCAACTTATCAGGGACATTTTCGAATTACTTTAAAATTAGTCACCCCAAGTTCTCCAGCACCGTTAATTTTACGAGTGGCATGTCTGTAGTGGTTCCACATTTCTGACATATGCTTTATCATTCATTATTGGCTATGAGACTTATATTCTTTCTTCAGCATGTTCACATCATTTTTACAACCAGACTAATACAATCATATCGCCAAAAGAGACGATAAACTTGCTAATCGTCCACACAAAAAGAAAAACCTTAAAAATGTCAGCCCGCGCTGCACGACTTGCATAAACTCTCACAAAATCAGAACATATCACTCCACATACTTCATATATCACACGTCCCCCACACGCACACACATATAGCCACTTGATCACAATCTCTCTCACTTGTCATCGAGAAAGACATCAGTGAGAACCTTCTTGGAGTGAAATGAAGTCCTCAATAGCTTTATGCCCTTCACAATTACAAATCAATAATTAAAAAAGGACATTTGCTTTATAAGCCATGTATTAATGGCAAACACGATCTTGATTTATTCTACAAGCGTCTATGATGATTGTACAAAAGCTAAAATTTTGATTAACCGATAGATACCAAAAAATTGTTGAGAATATTTTTTATGGGACAGAGCTAGTAATTTCTTTTTTCACACAACTCACGTCAATTAAAATTCATTTGTAATTTATACGTCTTTAAAATAGATTTTCCACATAAATAGTGGAGTCACGTCTAAAATCTATATATAACCTTATCGTAAGGAACGGCATGGGCTTACCTCGTCCATTCCCAAGCTGACCACCTTCTCCTCGAGCAGCCCAATCTCCTTCACGTTGAACTCGTTAAGCAAAGTAATGCTCGAGATAGTCGACGTGGCTTCACCTCCAGATCGTCCATCACCATGTACGTAACCACCCCTTGCACGAAACCAGCCTTACTATTTGATTCAGTTGCTGATGCCGCTGCAGCCGCCGGGTTACCAGCCAGTGATTTGACAAGAGTGAATGGTTGATTCATGGAATTATTGCACTGGGGACATTTTGCAGAAGGGTCCTCTGCCACATAGCTTGAACAGTCACTATAACGTTGAGGGCACCTGTAGTAGGCTTTGGGCGTTGAATCTAAAGAAGTCTCAGGCAATATAAGTGGGATTTCAGAGACACAGGAGGGTGCTTTGGGTTTCAAGAGAATGTTTTTCTTGGAAGATTTGATGTACACATCGTTCAGCTTCTCGACGCTGCCGTAGAGATTGCCTAGACTGCCCACCATCCCGGTTTTGTGAGAAGCTGGATCACCGTTCCCACCGGCAATGCAAGGATGTGGAAGAGGAAGTCGACAAAATCTTTGCCTGCTTCAGCAAAGAGCACCGTTCGGTTGCTCTTGTTGACCAGAAGCTTCAAGCTCACTTTGTCTGTCGCCATTCTTTGGGTGACTGTACGCAGAGAGGAAGATGAGACATGTCAATGCTCCTTGTGAGTAGATACAATGGAGATTTGGCCGATCATCATATGTGCAGTGGCAGTACTTATCCATCTAAGGGCCAAATTCTTAAGAAACGGAGGGAAGTGAAAAAGGCAGAAACAAATGAAGAGTCAAGGTGCTGCAAAGCAGTTGTTATCATCTCGGAGAGATTAGACGTGGTTAATCAAATTGAAAACCGGTAAAATACTTGAACGAATCGTATATGTGTTCATGCACGTTCAGATCTTGTATTTGTCTTCCAGTAACTAATGAGGATTCATTCCAACTCTGTAATTTTCTCCGAGTTAAAAGATATATCTCTCCTTAAAAGGAGGAGGACGAACAAGAGAGATTGTTGTATTATTGCAAATGAATTTGTATAGTAATTATATTGGTGTAGTCTGTCTCATTTATGTTATTTACCTAGATCCATACGGATTGGCCAGGTGCATGTAATTTAATTTTACAAAATATATCCAACAATAGAGAAAAAGTTCATCTCACTATTCAATGAAGTATATATAATAAATTACCAATTTATTACCTCCCCGTCAGTAATGAGAATTTTATCTAGGGTTTGCATCCATCTTGTTCCAGTCTCTTCTCTTCTTCATTCAGTTCTTGGTAGGCCAACTGCCAATTGCACCGGGCGGGAAACTATGTAATCTAATATTCTCTGTGGTAATGGGTAACTAGTTTTTTTTTTTTTTTTTTTTTTTGGGGGGGTCAAAAATGGGTAACTAATTGAAAGGGTTGAAAGGACGTAGAAAGTTATTCAAAGTCATTCTGAAGGACTGGAATTGGATTTGGGACGACGAAGGGCAGGCCGGTCTTTCAAGAAAGATATTTATAGCTCCTCTTCACATTATGCAAAAAGAAAACGAGGTTGGTTGTTTAGACCGCTAGCTCTTCTTGCTTACTCTGTAGTGCCTTGTTAGAATAAATGGAATTTCGGATAGGTCCCACTTCATGACAGACGGAGTTCAATCGGAAAAAGAAGTTTAAAGGATATCCTGTTGCTGACTCTATTTTTTAAACTTTCTTGATGTGGCTTTCTAAATCATATCTTGTACTGAGATATTGATTCCTTTTTTCATTCTATTGTCTCTAACATCAGAATTAAGTTGAGTTCATTTAACGAGGGTTTATTCGACAGTCACGACTCTGAGCTTTGGTCCACGTTGATCACGCCAGATCATCACAAATTCACCGAAATATTTCAAATCAAGCTGGAATGAAAGAGACACAATCGGGAGGCGGTCTCAGTGGAAAGCAAGAGAAAATGGAGAAATATGCAAATCTGCAGAAGTTTCATGAAGAAACATTCACATGAATACTAAAAACAACTCTGGTTGGGAAAATCGTCAGCGAGGCATGTTGACATGCAGAAGCCTCTTCTAAATTGATGCGAGTAACAAAAAAACGAGAGAATGTCCACTTCAAGTTGTTTCTTCTAACACTATCTTACAGGAGCGTCAACCAGCTCTCTGTCTGTAATTTCAAGCGAACAAAGAAAAATCGTGAACTGAGCTCACAAAACACAAAGTGATAACGAAATGCGCACCTCTAGATCGTCGCTTTGACCCTGCAAGTGTGAGGCTGCTTCTTCACAAGTCGTGGTCACAGACAGAGAGCTTTGCCTTTCTTATAGAAGAGTTCCGGAAATGGCGGGGACTATTCAAAAGGTTGACACTTTTTCTTTTGGGTGGGGACGGGACAGAAAGAAAATTATCGAGACAGGTCCTTCCTGGCCAAGTTTTTCGCTGTGGCGCAGCGCTGTTGTGCTTCTTGAGGAAGTTCATACGGTACACAATTCATTGTCAACAACAGGGGGCTAATCCGATGATGACAATGAACATGATTAAGTTTCATTTTGACAATCAAACTTCCGGTATTCATTCTTTTGACTTTTTTATAATATGCTTAAACACATTATATGAATATATTAAAATATTCCTCGCGTAAACATTGATTTGTTTAAACACATTATATGAATACATTAAATTTTTTTGCATTAATATTGATCTGTTTAAATATATAGAGACAAGAGAATAAAATTTTTCTGCATTAAAAAAATGATTAATTGAACTTTTCACTGACTTTTCTCGACTCAATTTGAAATAGAAGATAGAATTTTAATTTTTTTTTCCAACTAGTAGTCATAACCAGGACTTATACTCCATGATCGGCGAAGCCCACATGTTTTATTACATAACTACGGTTGAAATAATTCTTACTTTTGCGACAAATCATAATATTTTGAAATTCTTGCAATTGGATTCAAATGGCAATAAATCCAGGACTCGATTTCATAAATTGCAAAATGAGGATTAGATTGCATTTTTTAAAATGTAAAGGACTTGATTGTACCATGTAAAAAAATTTACACTTTGGTATAATTTTCTTTAATTAAAAAATATAATAAACTATATCATATATTTAGTAAACAAAATGCGAGAAGACATTTAACTAATTAAAATCGGTTTGAGATCTAATTAAAAAGAAAAAATAAATTTCCCAACCTCGGATAAAGATTCCTTTTGCTTTATCACATTCGTAAGTGATGTCTTTTCCACTCCCTCTTCTTACTTTCTTGGGGTTCGTGTTGCTCTACTTTCGAACATAGGGATGCAAAAAGCGCCAATGTAAGAATCTAGAATCCGTAGGGGTGTCCGTTCCGATTTAAATCGATTCCACCTAGGAATCAAGAACCATATCGGGAGAATCGATTCTCATTTTTGGAACTGGAGACTAGACCGAACAAGTTCTAGAATGGGAACCGGACAGCACCAACCGGTCGGTCCAATCCAGTCCGAGTCCCATGGAACTTATCACTTAGGAAAAAAATTAAAAAATCTAAAATATTCAAGACTTGCTTCTAATTTTAGGTTTTATTGTTATTTTTAAGAAATTAAAATATATATTTAAAAAAAAAAAAGTCGGTCCAGTCTGACCCGGTTCAACCCTAGACCAAGGAACCGGACCAGGAACTGGACCGAGAACCAGACCAATCCCTCCAGGAATTGGACCAAACTTGCCGATCCATTCCAATCTAGACGGTTTATGATTTGGCGATCCGACATGCTTATCCTTAGCAATTCGCCTTAAGACCATGTCATGATGACCCGACGTCAATTAGTTACGTGGAATAAGAAATAAAGAGAGGAGTTTGACAAAGCTGGGTGCTGGTGGACCCCGCCCACTTATTGACCATCGTTGCTTCCCTCACCTTCCTCTTCCGTCGATATGTTTTCCTCTTCTTCTTGATTTGTTCTTCTTTTCTTTTAATTATCTTCTTCAAAATTGAAACTTAACTCCTATACTTTTTTTGAGAGAAAATATTCCATGATTCCATAACACCAATCATAAACACAACCATTGCAGCTTGACGGGGATAGACACATTTAAAGGCGAAATTCTCATAAACCAAAGCACCGCAGAGTGATAATCACTGAAAAAAAGCATACTTAGCAATTCATACTCTTACAATTAAAATCGGTGACCTCACCAAAATCTCATGCAAAATCAAATCCATTAGATAAAGCTATTAATAAGGAAATATGACAAGCGAGTTAACTTGAAAAGTATCATCATCCAGATGCTTTCTCCCACTAAGAATATGTCTGAGCACCGTCTTGGAGTGCAAAGAAGCATTCAACAGCTTTATGGCCTACGGACCAGATAACAAGAGAATCAGAAGCTTTTACTGAACATTTCTCGGCCATGGATAGTGAATTGTCAGGGTACTGAAAAGCTTGAGAATTAGGTCCTCAAACATAATTTTGAATTCCGGACCTCATTAGCTATCTTAAGTTAAGAAACTAGCAACTCGTTAAGACTTATTTAGAAAAAGAAAAAATTCTGATGCACACTACTCCTTAACTATGAATTATCATCCCTGGAGTGATCTAAAAAGTCTCCTCCAATAGCAAATTCTTCATTTCCTCAGATTTTGACGAACCTCTTGTCATGAAGAGATGATTTTATCCAACAATGGATCATGTTCTTTTTTTTTTTTTAGGCTAGCCCCTGTTCATGCTGGGCTAGAATATCACTGAACCTTTTGCAATGTGAGCAGTGCAACCGTACCAGAAGAGACTCGTAGCGCAAGTTGGAATGCATATCCCAGCTATAGCACACTGGAATCTCTAAATTATCATCAGAACATGCTATAACTAACATCGCTTATACATGTTATTCAATGATCCTCCATTTTTTACTTAGTTCTCCAACAAAAGACTTAATATCCCTTCCTATACCTACATAATATTCCAACCCAGTTTTAACTGCAAAGACCACATTCCCAGCAATTTCTTAGACATCAGGAGCACTCTCTGCAAATCATTATCCATTCTGATAGCCCCATCCAAAGCAATTTGGCACACTTTAACTCCATCACAGCCCAATTCAGCTCAAAATCTCAATCACCCACTGGTCTTATACTGCAGCTTAATTCCAGCCACCTGCTCCAAAGTCCAGATCAAACCCCACAAAGTAACCCTAACTATAATTAATGTGTACAAGACTCATCATGAATTTCACATGCTAAAAAACAGTGGGTTTCAACATCAGAATCCAGCTCTTCATTCCTTCAAATGTAGGTAATCCATTTAGAACATGCACACCCAAACAACAAAACTGAACTAAGGCGCATTCAGCTTATGTTACGATATGGATTGAATGGATAGCAGAATTCAGAGAAACTATCCTGTCAGAATTGATCGAAGATGCTATCACAACGAGATGATGGTTTAAGTAATCGAGCTATCATATTTGAACGTGCACAGGTGGGCTGTGTATGCTAGGCACCAGTTGCTTTCAAATAACAAAATGAGGCAGCTGCACATTCCACCAACTCAAAGTGGACCGTTGCAAACGAAAATATGATGGCCATCAGAAGTCCATTGGACAAGTTTCATATACCAGAAATTTCTAACAGGAGTTCTTGAGAAAATTTGTTTAAGAGTGTCCCAAGACCAAGTAAACATCCAACTAAACAAAATTTACAGTTTCCAGTGCACTGTCTGTTATCTTGTTATGTACAATCAATGTTTTAAAAAATGAGCCATTCCATCTAAAGTATGTTTAATGCGCACCTCACAGGCATTCGTTACCATGACCCTTATCAATAGCTTTAGGCATTCCAAATATTGATACTTGTACAATAATGCAGAAGCACTCCTAAAATTTTCTGGAGAATGTGTCGATTGTTCAATATGCCAAGGTCAGTCTCCAAACCTGAGAACAATTCTCTACGGCCACTTGTGCAATTACAGTCTACAGGCCAACAGAGGCCTACTGTATGGGCAACACTACATGAACAAAAAAATTCAACCTTTAAGTCTGATCATTTCCTCACCTTGGGAAAACCAAGACTTGATTTTCCTTAACTTTTTACAAATTTTACATAATCTTTAGGAGCAAAAAAAATTTAGGCTTTTTGTAACTTCGAATGCCAAAAGTGAAATCTAATGGGGCAACACGTCTGTTGAAGTTTCTTAAAATAAAGCACAAAGAGTTGCTTAACAATACTACTTAGTATTCCATATTTTGTAGAACTATAGTCAAGAATAGTAAGGCATTACTTGGGTTTTTTCTTTGATGTTTGAGTACGACAATTGCACCACCTACATCCTGCATTTGATGCATGCATATCGGGCAGACAAGCATATGTCTCTCTAGCGGGATATTTAGGATCCATCTGCTAATTTTTAAATCTGTTACTATAGTTTGTCCTGGAACATGATGTAAACGCAACTAATTATTTCAAGCCTAGAAATAAATAAATAGATATATAATATTAGAAAGGGGTTGCATGCCTTACCTCATCCATCCCAAAATCTGTCACCTTCTCTTCAAGATCCCCAATTTCCCGCACATTGAACTTGTTTATGAGAGTAATACAAGAAATGGCGGACATAGGCTTGACGACCAGATCATCCATCACTATGTATGTTACTACGCCTTTCATATAACCACCCTCACTGCCAGATGCCTCAGAAGAGGATGAAGCAGCTGGTCCAACAACCCATGAAAGTTTGGTACTTATGCTGCAACCGCAATAAGGACATTTTGCTGAGGGAGCATCAGTGACATGGTAGTTACAGCTTGAAGTTGAAGTATTAGAGCATCTGTAGTAGTTAGTTGGTGCAGAAGATGAAGCTTCAGGTAATAACAACGGCAGCGCTTGGTAGCTTGGGCTGCAACAGAGCCTCTTTCTGGTTTGGTTTCAAATATGTCATTGAGATTCTCAATACTCTTATAGAGGCTGACTAAGCTACCCGCTGTGCCTACATTGGTGAGGAAACTATTAACAGTTCCAACTGGTAAGGCCAAGCAATGGAAAAGGAAATCCACAAAGTCCTTTCCAGCTTCAGCAAAAAGCACCATATGGCTTCTTGGTCAACAAGAAGCTTCAAGCTCATCTTGGTTGCTGCCATGCTTGTTTTTGTTCTTGACCTGTCAAGAGAATTAGACCAATCTAAAAAACAGCCTTCCTCCCTATATTACTGAGATAAAAGCCAAATTGAACTTTGACAAGCTTGGTTGTAGGCAATGGGAAACTTCCTTAACTAAAAGATCCTAAAAAGTACATAACATGGATTCACCAAATGCAATAAGAATAAAGAAAGGACAATGTTACCAATCAACCTCCAGATTTTCCATGAAGCAGTGGAAAAATCAATCCATCCCTCTTCCTCAGAACTTTCTAACATCGCTGGATATATGTTTATCATGAAAAAGAACCTGACAGTACATGGCAGCATATCTTATTCATGTTTTAAGGTCATCCAGCATCACAAACAAGAATCTCCCTCTGTCCTTCATGCGGACTGTTAAGTAGGGGTTTTGACCCGTGTATCTCAAACATTGTTGCAACTTACTTCGTAAATCACGGGACTTGTTTCTATTTCATGTGTGAGATTGTTTGGTTTGCTTTCATTTTTTAAGTTTTGCGGTGCTCTTAACGATGAATGAGTGTGAAAGCAAAGTACAGCAAATATCAGAAAAAAACTGAGAAAAAAAAAAAAAAGGGTTGAACTTTGCCTGGATAAAAAGAAAATTTAAGGCAAAACAAAGTAAGAAACTATCAAAAAAATTCAGGCCAAACTTTGGATATCGGACAAAAGACTTTTGAGAGTTTTTCAATACTCCAAATAGACCAAATCAATCACATATGAAAAAACCCGTGAACCAACATTGGATCAACAGACTCACCCGTGGACAGCGTAGTTGGTTAAGTTCTCCCCTTCCAACGCATAGAAGTCGAGAGTTCAAAACCCTACTAGCAATTTAAGTCGGGGCCTGACGATAGGTTGCTAGGCCACCTCTCCCCAAGGTATAGGGACTGTAGGTCCTCCATTGCGGAGGCCCGTAAGACCCCAAATCGGCGTAAGCTGATAAGAGCATGCTCCGGCGGATTCTCGGTCACAAAAAAAAAAAAAAAAAAATCAACAGAGCAAAAAATAAAGATCATAACTTTCCACACGATCCTACACTATGATCGACTCTATTAACCACATCATCCATAAATCAAGTCGGTACCCATCAATTATTGGGAAAAATGACCAAGGTATCCCGACTACACAAGAGCTTCAGACATGAACCAGCCTCAGACATGAGATAACGAAGCTAACCTGCGTATTCAAATGAGCACGCCACGCCTCTACTGTGAGAGAGAGAGAGAGAGAGAGAGAGAGAGAGAGAGAGAGTATGTTTTGGCTTTACTCGAAATCACGGCTGAATGATATAGAGAGAGAGAGAGAGAGAGAGAGAGTATGTTTTGGCTTTACTCGAAATCACGGCTGAATGATATCTATGGCGTGCCTCTTTGATCAGTACTCTGTTAGTTGCAGAAGCTTCTTCGTGTGGGTTTCGCGAGAGAGAGATAGAGAGAGAGAGAGATTCGGAGATTCTTGGGGAGACTCTTGGGATTTCGGGTTTTAAATTAGAGGCGGAATTCTGGAGTGTTTTTAGGAGTCCACGGTCGTCCCCTACACATGGCGAGAATTTCTTTCCGAGGAACAGCAGCGTACCTTATAACTCTTCTTTTATGGCATTTTTACATTTAATTATCACGAATAAATCATAATATCAAAAATAAGGGATTGAAGTGAACCTTATTTTAAATGATGGTCAGAAGTAGTTATATTAATCTTAAAAAATGGCCTAACCTCTCAGTTGACTAAGGACATTTCATCCATTTTTTTCTTGAAAAAAAAAAAAAACTCAAAATGGAATAAGAGAGAAATTAATTAGGTGGGAGGGCTGGTGGCTTTCCCCTGCATGTGTGGTTGTTGCCCCATCGCTGGTGGGGCGTCGACCATAGTTGACGGATGGCTAGTGTACCTGGGTATTTTTTTTTTTTTTATCTTTTATCTTTTCTTTTTCCTTTTAAGTTTTAGCCTTTTTTTGTCTTTTTGATTTTGACAAAAAGACCAAAAAAGTAAAAAAAGAAAGAAAATGAAATGATTTAAATGACTTAACCAGTCGATGAGGTCATGCCCTTCTTTAAGATTGTCATGGCCACTTCGCCCAAAGATCACTTCATATCCTTATTTGAGAAAATGAATGCACTTGAGGCCTTTATTAAAAAAAAGATTCATTTTATGCCATTATTTGAAAAAAAATGTGAAATTTGGGCTCTTATTTAGAATTTTCTCTAAAAATTATGAAAGCATGTTTAGCGTGTTATTTTCACGATATTCACATTTTCATGGATTTTATGCAATCTAAAGTTTACTATCACCAAAATAATTTTATATTGGATTAAATACTACATAAATTAATTCAGAAAATAGGCTATTGTAAATCAAAAGCAAATAATTTAATTTTACTATACCCTAGACTTACCACACATAAATTAAAAAAAAAAAAAAAAAAAAAGTGAGATCTGAAGGCACCCTTGACGGGGTGTTGTCAATTTCGCACTAAGTGCACTATACATCAGTGGGTCGTTTGCATCCAATTTTTGAACTACACAAAAATTATTCAATTTCATATTTTATTAATGGTGCATTTGTTTCACTAAAAAATCATGATAAAAGATATATTCCATGAAAATCATTTACAAGAGAAATTGTTAATTTTCAGTTATTTGGTGATTAAATGAAAGTAATTTCTTTTTTTGTCAGATAGGGAAGTTGTTTTCCTTTAATCTAAGTTTCATGTTTTCAGTTAATGAAAAACTTTTCTCTTAAATCGGTGGTTTCCAATCATCTAAGTACCAAAAAGTTGGAAAACTAATTTCCAATAATAAAAAAAAAAATTCTTCAAACAAACGTAGCCTAAGGAACAAAACTTCACTCCAAATCTTCGTCAAGAACCAAAAAGGCCAATGAATCTCAAGGATCTATCTATCTTGCCTCTGAAATGCATATTTCTAAAGCTTTCTAAAGTCTCTGAAATTTCAACCAAAAAAAAAAAAAGTCTCTGAAATACCTAAAAAATTGGAAACAATGCGTTTTTTCTAAATTAATTGCTTAAAAGTGCTTCTGAAATACTCGTCGACAAAATTGACATCCACAAAAGTCAAGATCTATCAAGGTCGATATGATTGGTTAATCATAATCTCATCAATTTCCTCGGAAACATTCATATATAAATTCATGAACACCTCCCAGTTCCCTTTTCTCCATCATCATCCATTAATTGATTTTTCTTTTTCGAGATGATAAGGCTAAACAATGTATGATGCACCCTTCGCTGTCTCATTTCCAATGATGTATACTTTTCATTAGACCTGTAAAAATTGATCATAAATCTATTTCTTAATCCATATGTGACGAGCTAAGTTGTTCTATGGGTTAGTTATATTCAGTAAATGGGTAATATATTAATTTAAAATGGTAAAGCCCGGCATAATATGGGTGTTAAATGGATTAGAAATGGATTTACAATTTAATTAGACCCAACCCATCTCTATAACCCTTTCTTTACTCTCTCTCTCTCTCTCTCACTCATTCTGCACTTTCATCTCAGTTTTTTTTTTTTTTTTTTTTTGGTCAGATTTCTCATCTCAATTTGGGTATAAATTTTCCTAGATTGTTGGGATCGGATATAAGTCACAAATGGGTCAAAATGAGTTAAATGGGTCTATTTGGGTCGAACTATTTTCGGCTTAACCTACCCATTTGATGGGTCCACTTCCCAGTAACAAAGAAGCATAACAGACCCTGCTCACCGAAGGAGATAATGAAGACAACAACAAAGTTGAAGTTGAAGCACACGGTAAACAAGAGCAAGCAAAGAATAGTTTTTGTAGAATTAGGAAAAGGCTCTGTGGACTTCTTCTTCCCCGTCCGCGCCTTGCCGATGGTCACTCTCGCGCACACTCAAGCCAGGAAAGCCGATTCCATGGACGGCAGCTTAGGCAATCTTTTACAAAAGCGTTGAGGACTTAGGATTTGTTCAATTCTTTCGAAGTCATTGGGCCCTTTTCCTCGTTCGAGAATCTCCTTTCTTCTTCCACTCCGCCCCGAAGAGTAACTAGGACTAATTCAGTTACGTTATATGTACTAATGATGCCCCACAAGAAGCAGAGCCTCTTGAAGTTCAGATTCGCCAACCTTTTACTGCCTAGTGATTTCACCATCTTCATCACACGGCAACCCTACTACTACATGTGCGCAACTAAGGATTGTATTTATTACGGTAGGAAGGTCACCCACGGCCTTTCCGTGAAATTAATGTCCTCAGTGCGATGCCATCATGGACTGGAGTAAATTTCGTTGAAGTGCCAGCTGGGGAGAGTGATTACGTGAAAGAGCTAGTGAAGTATGCGGTGATGGACGATCTGGTGGAGAAGCCAACGACTACTGACTCGTGTGCATCGCTATGTCGAAGGACAAGGCTGCCGTGATAATGGACAAATTTGTGGTTAAAGTACACCACAAGTGTTAAAACATAACACAAGCGGATATTTAAGTGCCAAAAATTTCAAAATGAACACTTAAATGCCACTTAAAAAAAAAACAAAGGACAATTGAGTGCTAACTCTAACGAGTTTGCCAGAAATCCGACATAGCGTTATTTTAATAATAAAACAGTTTTACGTGACTCACTAGAATGTCCACTTAACAATCCTCGTCTAAAATGACATCGCCTTCCATGTTTACTTAAGTATCAATCGTGGTTAAAAAAATATCACTTAAGTGTTAAGTTATGGTGTAAGTGATTACTTAAGTGCTGCTCGTGATTAAAAGTGAATACTTAAGTGTCAAGTTTTGCAAATTGTAATCATTTAAGTGCCAAAAATGACATTTTTTCGTACCCTCAGTGTCTACGTGCATTACTTTTTAAAAGAGTTGCCACGTCAGTATAAAAATCTTGTCAAAAAAGTCATGTCAGCAATTTCGCTGAAATTTTCATAGTTAACACGTAAGTGTCCCTTTTTTATTTGATTTTGGTACTTAAATGTACATTTTAAAAATTTATCACTTAAATGTCTACTCCCATCAAGTTTTGGGATCTAGGGTATCCGGCACTCACAAATTTGTTGATTTTGGGGTGGAATCGAACTACATTTGTTTTCCTCGCTAGTTCTTCATCCATCTTTTTTTCTTTTCTTTTTCATCCTTCACCACATGTACGGCGTTTGGTTTTATCCTCACAACCGACCTAATTGGTAAGTACAGGACTAAAGAGCCTTGAACAAAATTCAGACGATATACGCGGTCATCTTTTCTTTAATTTCTTTCTCATAATTAAATAATATGTCCAGTCGACAACAATTAAATCGTACATACCCTTTTGTTGTTCCTTTGGTGAGGAAAATTTCTTCTGGAGGCATTGTCCCAGTCCAAGATAGTTATAACTGATGTCTTCCTTGACAAGAAAGGTCGTAATAACTTTGCTATGAACAGTCCCCTTGAATTACGGACCCTAGCGTGTCGATAGCAATGCAATTGTAACCGAGGAATTTTGGTGATACCTTATAATTACACTTTTTTGTCATAAATAATTACTTATTAATCGCGAGATATGGTGGCGGCTTTTGAAAAAGATAATTTCACCTTTGAGTAAGAAACGAGTCAGAGAGAAAATTGTTGAATGTATGCCTTAAAGCTACTATGTAATAGTTACATATTAGGGGTTTCAGTTGTACTATCATTATTATTATTTAATTAATGGCAATGACGTATTCATTCATTTGTCCAATTATTTTATATTTATGAATGATTCCATAATATTAGTTGCAATTAGACCTATTCTTGAGACGTTAAGAATATCTGTGACGGGTTCATAGTTAGACTGAATCTTTAAATCGTTCCCGGTCGATGGATTATTGAGTGAATATTAATAATCCTGTTGAGACTGGTATGTTCATAACTTCACCATTAAGTATTGGATACTTAAAGGAATGATGAGTCATAAGTCATTAGGTATTGTGATGCTTGAGTTAAGAACACAAGTGTTTGTATTAGACAAGTTCACTGAACGTGATGCATATGGAACGATTAGCGACATGGAAGCTTTTAGCATGGTTAATGACTAATTGTTCATGCTTTGGTCTTGTGTAAATAATCATTAGACCTAAGGCACAGTGTTAACTTGTGTGTCGAACAACTATGGTTCACAGGTACACGTAATGCCGGGTCGTTAATTCGTTTTTGTACCCGATAGTCATATTTTGTTCATATACGGAGTTGCACGTGTATGCAATATGGAATCTGTCTCCTTATTACATGCAAGGTATAATAGAACATGCGATCTAATTATGACAATACATTGAAATCCTCGGCCAGGGTTGTAACCGAGAATAAATTATTTATGTCTCGAATAAAATGCATGTCAATTAGATTTGTGCATATAATCAAATTGGTGACTTGACGAATATTCCATGGTCTTTTGTTCGATCGGGACATAGTAAGACAAAATGATTGAATTATACTATAGTCAAAGCTAACAAGCTCATTATGTTATTAAAATATTCACACTATCTGGGTAACCATGACATATTGCTAGATGTCAATCATGACTTGTAGGACCCAAAGATTAATCGGGATAATTAATTCCTTTAGAAGTACTAATGTGTTGTACAAGTCTTACTACCAGTTTAGTGATGAACTTAGGGATGTCACACACCATAAACAATTAAGACAATGTGGAACAAGAGAGAAATAATGTTGCAAATATGTTTGCAATTACTGTGATCGAATTGTCGACTTGAAATTAAATTAAATGAGATTTAATTTAATTTGTATTATAGTCACAAGTCTATCTGCATATGATGCACAAACATGCCCAAAATGAATATATGTTAATGTATTCCAAATCTACATATAAAGATTATGTTCTTTTTATTTTTAAGGGGATTGATTAAATATTTATTTATTCATTTAATTAATTAATTAATCAATGATATGTGCGTTTCCTTTTTAATAATAATAACTAATAAAAAAATTGAAGCTTCGTGCACATGCACGAAACATGATGGTCAGCGGTTGCTGACCATCATGCACAATATCGTGCATGAGAGTGAGGATCAGCAAACGGTTGCGATCCCACGATCAGCAATCGTTGCTGATTCGTGAAGAAATTTTAAAAGAAATGTCCTCAAAAAGGTTGCTACGAATAGAGAGAAAGTGGACGTTTGTTTCGTGTCTTAGAGACGCGAGAAAGAAAAAGAATTCTCTCTAGTTCGGGCCGTGACTAAAACATCAAGGATACGGCGGATTGTCTCCATGAGATTGCTAGCACGATCATAGTGGTGATTATCCGAAAGTTCTCTCTTCCATTCGACGTCCATTGTTGGTGTGTCTGAACTAGAGGTCCGACGTTTATGGAGCTCGAACTATAGAACATCCGAACCAATTCGTTTAAAGCGCTTCGAGAGGTAATTCGTTTAACTCTTTTTTTTTATTCATATTTTTGATTAAAACACACAAACAACACCTTCGGAGAATCACGTATAGAAATATATCATCTTTGTTTCCGATGTGTTTTATTTAATTTTACATATACATGATTCATGAAATCCCAACAGTGGTATCAAAGCCAACCTTAGGCGTTTTTCGTGCGTTTAATTGATTTATAGTTCAAAGATATTTTTGCATTCTAATGGCAAATTTATTTTGTTAAGAGAATCTCTTGCTCTTATGTGGCCTATAGAAGTTGATTAATTTATGTGATAAATTTAATCAACTAAGCAAAAATTAGAACTAAATCAATTTTGAATCAAAAATCCGTAACTTGTTATACTTTGTGTTTATATTTTGCGAATGATTCGCGATTGTGAATTTAAAGTTGACAACGCAACTTCCGTTCAGAATCATACTCATGAAATTTGTTTCATCAATTTCGATTTCTTGATGTGGTTTGCGTTGTTCGGCTTTAAATTTAATTAAATGCAGAATTTTGTTTTTGCCTTCCGGAGCTTTAAATTTTGAATTTATGGCTCGCAAGGAAGGGTGGTGATCATGGAAAAATCCCTAATCATTATGATTGTTGTATAAATGAATGTATGATGATTACAGATATTCTTTTTGGGGTTGTAATTATTAAATGGAGGCTGCGTCCTTCCTTTTATATTTATTTTTATGAAGTGTAATTTTAGCATAGTTTAGTATATCAATTGTTGATATAAATGCTACGAGAGAGGAGGAGCCATTGTAACGACCCGGGCCCATTGTATAATATTGTCCGCTTTGAACACTGAGTCATCACGGTTTTAAAACGCGTTATACAGATTAAAGGGACCCAAGCCTTTATAAATTAACTGAGGACTCCCCCCTAAGCAATGTGGGACGGGAGACATGTCCTCCCCTAAGCAATGTGGGGTGGGAGACATGTCCTTGGCCTCACCCGCGTACTGCCAAGGCGATCTCAGTCCATCCCTCCGTACTGCTCCGGGTCTAGGTCGTCACATTCTCCCCCCTTAAGGCACAGCGTCCTCGCTGTGGCCCCCACACACGGTTGGGAGTCGGTTCTGATACTATTTGTAACAACCCAGGCCCACTGTATAATATTGTCTGCTTTGGACACTGAGTTCTTACGGCTTTAAAATGTGTTATACATATTAAATGGACCCAAGCCTTTATAAACTAGCCCAAAACTTCCCCCTAAGCAATGTGGGATGCGAGACATGTCCTCCCTCTAAGCAATGTGGGACGGAGACATGTCCTTGGCCTCACCCGCGTCGCCAAGGCGATCTCAGTCCATCCCTCCGTACTACCCCGGGTTTGGGTCGTCACATTCTCCCCCCTTAAGGCATAGAGTCCTCGTTGTGGCCCCCACACACAGTCTAGAGTCGGCTTTGATACCATTTATAACGACCTGGGCCCACTGTATAATATTGTCCGCTTAGGACACTGAGTCCTCACGGCTTTAAAACGCGTTATACAGATTAAAGAGACCCAAGCCTTTATAAACTAGCCTAGGACTCCCCCCTTAAGCAATGTGAGACGGGAGACATGTCCTCCCCCTAAGCAATGTGGGACGGAGACATGTGCTTGGCCTCACCCACGCACCGCCAAGACGATCTCGGTCCATCCCTCCGTATTGCCCCAAGTCGGGTCGTCACATTCTCCCCTTAAGGCACGAGTCCTCGCTATGGCCCCCACATGCGGTCGAGAGTCCGCTTTGATACCATTTGTAACGACCTGGGCCCACTGTATAATATTGTCTGCTTTGGACATTGAGTTCTCACGGCTTTAAAACGAGTTATACAGATTAAAGAGACCCAAGCCTTTATAAACTAGTCCAGGACTCCCCTTAAGCAATGTGGGACGGGAGACATGTCCTCCCCCTAAGCAATGTGGGATAGGAGACATGTCCTTGGCCTCACCCGCGTACTGCCAAGGCGATCTCAGTCCATCCCTCTGTACTACCCCGGGTCTAGGTCGTCACAGCCATTGGAGGAGCCATTAAGCCGGTGAGCTCTATGGGCCCAGTCTTTGAAGAGTTCAAAGATTCAAGAAGAAATGAAGGCCGGGTCTCTATTATTAAAACATTAAAATGGCTAAATGAGTCTTTTTGACTCGAGACCCATTGAACCATAATTTCATGACCATCACATAGAATAGATGTTTATGTGATATCTATTTATTTATTGTGTTTATGTTATCGTGCATGTTAAACTGGTTAATGTGCAAAGTGAGACCATTAATAACGACCCAAATCTCCTTATTAATAATATTAAGTCGAAACGGGTTTCGGACTCGTGGCCTTCCATCATCATGGTTTGATTCAATATTATAGTGGTTAACTGATCAGTTATGGATACATAAGGGTTAATTATCATTCATAATATTGGACCACTCCATTATGCATGTGATATTGTGGGGTTGGAGCCAAATGATTTCTAATAACTGTCAAGTGAGGAAATCGTTTGTGTTTTCAATACTTGCATGAGACAATGTGCTGGACTTAACTATGATCATGATGCTAATAACTGTTAGGTGAGGCTTTCATGGTCTAGAGGCCGAAGTTATGATTGGGACTCGCATATGATGCGTTGAACAAGTTGGTTCACTCACTAGGTTCATAGAACACCAATAACTACTAGGTAAGGTGGGCTTTGGGCTAGTGAGACTCCAATCCTCACTAGTAATCTTTACCCAACAAAGATTACCGCTTCCCATCTTAAGGAGTATGGGATTCGAATATAAATTTAGTAGGAGGATCTATTTCATTTAAAGGCCAAAATGAAATAGTTATTTAGAAAGATACAACGGCTAACAATTTATTTTCTACAACAGATATATTATTACTTTGAAAATGGTGACCACAAACCCACTCGCTTCCATACTTGACAAGAATTGTTTGATTGGACCCAATTTCACTGATTGGATGAGAAATTTGAGAATTGTTCTCAATTCAGAAAAAATTGGGTATGTGCTTGATGAAAAGATGCCAACCTCCTTTCTTGAGGGTGGGAGCTAAGAGGAGCGTGTCACTTATGATAAGTGGCGTGACGATGACTAAAAGTTAGGTCATATATGCTTGCTTCGATGAATAATGAATTACAAAAGAAGTATGAATCTATGAAAAATGCTAGATCGATCATTTTGCACTTAAAAGAATACTTTGATGAGAATGGTTGAACCTCTAGATATGAGATATTTAAGGCATTGTACCATATGAGGATGGTTGAAGGATCATCAGTTAATGATTATGCTTTGAAAATGATCTGGCACATTGAAGAATTGGCTAGGTTGAATCTCGTTATGGACAACGAGTTAGCTGTGGATTTGATCCTCCAATCTTTATCCGATTCTTTCTCTGGTTTTGTCCAAAACTTCTATATGCATAAGATGGAGAAAACTCTCACTGAGTTACATAGCATGTTGGTAGTTTATGAGAAGGAAATGCACAACACGAGACCAAATGTAGTGGCTATGGCTAAGGTTTCTTCTTCAAGGGGTAAGACTGTTTTAAAGAAAAAGAAATGGAAGAGGCCTGTCAAACCTATTGTGCAACCAAAACCCAAGATTGATAAAGAGAAATGTCATTACTATGGTGTCAAGGGGCACTGGAGAAGGAACTGTAAGAAGTACCTCGCGAGCTTGAAGGTCAAGCCCAAAGACCAACCTTATGAAGGTATGGTGTCTATGCTTATTGAAACTAATCTTATGGATAGTGTTGAATCCAGCTCATCGGTTCTAGATTCTGTTGCAACTTCACATATTTGTATGTCTTTGCAGAATCTGGAAACAAGCAGGATGCTAGAGCGAAATGAGATTGTCTTGACATTTGCCAATGGAGCAAGAGTTGCCGTGTTAGCTATAGGGACTTTTCGTTTATGTTTGCCTTCTAGACATGTATTGGTTTTAAAGAACTATTTGCATTAAAAGAATGATGTTAGGAACATCATCTTTATACCTCGTTTGGGTAAAGAGAATTATGAATTTTCTTTTGCTGATGATGTATGTTTTATTAATGCTGGTTCTAGCTTATTAACCAATAATCTTTCTACTATTACAATGTCTGGTAATGCGATTACCGATATCAATCAGCAAAATAGAATTGATATAAATGCCATAACTAATAAATGCCCTAGAGATAGTACAAATAAAAAGTATGTTTGGCATCTCTGATTATGTCATATTGGAGAAGACAGAATTAACAAGTTGAGTAATGATAGGTACACCGATCCATCAAATTTTGAGTCATACTCGACTTGTGAAGCATGTCTTCTAGGAAAAATGACCAAAGTGCCTTTTGTGGGACATAGTGCGCGAGCTGCTGACATATTAGGATTAATACATACAGATGTATGTGGACCAATTAATGAAACTGTTAGAGGTGGTTATAATTACTTCATTACCTTCACCGATGATCAGTCACGGTATGGTTATTTATACCTCATGAAGTATAAATCTGAATCCTTTGAAAAGTTCAAGGAATTCAAGGCCGAAGTTGAGAAGCAAACAGGAAAATGTATTAAGGCTCTTCAATCGGATCGAGGAGGGGAATACCTTAGTATTGAATTCCTGGACTATCTTAAAGAGAATGACATTTTATCACAATGGACACCTCCTGGAACTCCATAACATAATGGTGTATCTGAACGAAGAAATCATACTTAATTAAATATGGTGCGATCTATGATGAGTTATATCGATTTGCTAATATCCCTTTGGGGATATACCCTTGAGACAACTGTATATATACTGAACGAGTGCTGTCCAAATATGTTCCAACTACGCCCTATGAGATATGGCATAGTAGGAAACCTAGTCTTAATCATATTAAGATTTGGGGTTGTCCAACTTTTGTAAAAAAGCTGAAAATGGAAAAATTGGAGGCAATATTTGAACAAGGTCACTTCATTAGATATCCAAAGGAAACTCTTAGTTATTATTTCTATTTTCATTCAGACCAAAGAATTTCGGTGAGCAAGCACGTTTCTTTTCTAGAGAATCGTTCGTCCAAGAAGGTGTTCTTGGCGGGAAATAGTCTTACAAGAAGAAAATAATGAAGTACCAAACAACCGAGTTCAGATACCAATCTCTTATTTAGTGGGAGTTTCTGATACACAATCTCTTAGGAGAAGTGCAAGAACGTCTCGCCCACTTGCTCGTTATAGACACTCTGTTAATTATATTGAACCGTTATTCATTGTGAATGATAGTGATCAACCCGGTGATCCTAAAACTTTTAAGGAGGCGATGTCGACATCGATTCTAGTAAATGGCTAGAAGCCATGAATTCTAAAATGGATTCAATATATTCCAATGAAGTTTGGACCTTAATTGACTTGCCGATGGTATTATACCAATTGGTTGTAAATGGATCTTCAAGAGGATATTGAATGCTGAAGGTCAAATTGGAACTTACAAAGCACGGCTAGTAACGAAAGGATATCGTCGAAAAGAAGAAATTGATTATGATGAAACTTTCTCACCTGTAGCCATGCTAAAATCCATTCGGTTTATGTTGGCTATAGATGCACACCTAGATTATGAGATATTCCAGATGGATATCAAAACGGCTTTTCTAAATGGTTTTCGAGAGGACATCTATATGGAATAGCCACGGGGTTTTGAATCCAATAGTGAAAAACGGAAGATGTGTAAGCTTAAGAGATCCATTTATGAACTCAAACAAGCCTCTAGAAGTTGGAATATCCATTTTGATGAGGTAATCAAATCATTTGGCTTTATAAAAAATCCGGATGAATCTTGTATATACAAGATGATCAGTGGGAGTGCAATTGCATTTTTAGTTTTGTATGTTGATGATATACTTTTGATTGGGAATGATGTACCGATGATATCATCGATAAAACTATTCTTGTCACAGAAATTCTTCATGAACAATTTAGGAGAGGCAACCTACATTTTAGGTATCAAGATCTATAGAGATAGATAAAGACGATTGATTGGCCTCTCACAGTCTACGTACATAGACAAAGTGTTAACACATTTTAATATGCAATGTTTTAAGAGATGATTATTGCCTTTTAGGCCAGGGGTCCGTCTCCAAGGAGATGTGTCTCAACACTCCTGAAGAAAGAGAGTGGATGGCGAAGATACCATATGCATCCGCTATTCAAAGCATAATGTATGCTATGTTATGTACTAGACCTGATATTGCACATGCTGTAAGTATTACTAGTAGATATTAGTCGATCTAGGAGAAGAGCACTGGATAGTAATCAAGAAATTCTTAAGTACTTGTGAAGGACTAAAGACCTATTCTTGATATATGGAGAAGGAGAATTTAGAGTTATAGCTTATACAGATTTCGATTTTCAATCGGATCCTAACGATTATAAGTCTACATCGGGTTTGTTTTTACATTCAATAGTGGCGCAATTAGTTGGAAAAGTTCTAAACAAAGCATAATTGTTGATTCCACCACCGAGGTAAAGCATGTAGTTGCTTCGAAAAGCAAAGGAAGCCGCTTGGATGAAGAAGTTTATTTCGAACTTAGAGTCGTTCCTTCAATTGAGCAACTAATTACATTGTTTTGTGACAGCAATGGGGCGATAGCTCAAGCTAAGGATTCAAGGTCTCACTAGAAGTCCAAGCACATTGAGAGACGCTTCCATCTCATTAGAGAAATTGTTGAGAGAGGTGATATCGTCTTGCAAAAATTGCCTCGCGCGGAAAACATGGCAGATCCCTTCACTAAGGCCTTACCTCGTCTTCTTTTGAATGGCATATTGACAAAATGGGTTTGAGGTACTAGATAAGTTGGCTTTAGTGCAAGTGAGAGATTGTTGGATGTATGCCCTAAAGCTACTATGTAATAGCTACATGTTAAGAATTTCAGTTGTACTATCATTATTATTATTTAATTAATGGCAATGACGTATTCATTCATTTGTCCAATTATTTTATATTATGAATAATTCCATAAGATCAGTTGTAACTAGACCTATTCTTGAGACGTTAAGAATATATGTGACGGGTTCATAGTTAGACTGAATCTTTAAATCGTTCCCGGTCGATAGATTATTGTGTGAATATTAATAATCCTGTTGAGACCGGTGTGTTCATAACTTCACCATTAAGTATTGGATACTTAAGGGAATGATGAGTCACAAGTCATTAGGTATTATGATGCCTAAGTTAAGAACACAAGTGTTTATATTAGACAAGTTCACTGAATGTGACGCATATGAAACGATTAGCGACATGGAAGCTTTTAGCATGGTCAATGTCTATTTGTTCATGCTTTGGTCTTGTGTAAATAATCCTTAGACCTGAGGCACGGTGTTAACTTGTGTGTCGAACAACTATGTTCATAGGTGCACGTAATGCCAGGTCGTTGATCCGTCTTTGTACCTGATGGTCATATTTTGTTCATATACAAAGTTGCACGTGTATGCAATATGGAATCTGTCTCCTTATTACATGCAAGGTATAATAATGATATCCAATGCGATCTAATTATGACAATGCATTGAAATCCTCGACCGGGGTTGTTACCGAGAATAAATTATTTATGTCTCGACTAAAATGCATGTTAATTAGATTTGTGCATATAATCGAATTGGTGACTTGACGAATATTCCATGGTCTTTTGTTCGATTGAGACATAGTAAGACGAAGGATTGAATTATACTTTGTAATCAAAGCCTGACAGGCTCATTATGTTCTTAAAATATTCACATTATCTGGGTAGCCATGACATATTGCTAGATGTCAATCATGGCTTGTAGGACCCAAAGATTAATCGGGACAATTAATTCCTTTGGAAGTACTAATGTGTTAGTATAAATCTTACTACCAGCTTAGTGATCAACTTAGGGATGTCACACACCATAAACAATTAGGATAACGTGGAACAAGAGAGAAATAATGTTGCAAATGTGTTTGCAATTACTGTAATTGAATTGTGTCGACTTGAAATTAAATAAAATGAGATTTAATTTAATTTGTATTATAGTCATGAGCCTATCTGCATATGATACACATACATGCCAAAAGTGAATATATATTAACGTATTCCAAATGTACATATAAAGATTATGTTCTTTTTATTTTTAAGAGGATTGATTAAATATTTATTTATTCATTTAATTAATTAATTCATCAATGATATGTGTGTTTCCTTTTTAATAATAATAACTAATAAAAAAAATTTGAAGCTTCGTGCACATGCACAAAATCATGCATGAGAGTGAGGATCAGCAATGGTTGCTGATCCCACGATCAGCAATCATTGCTGATTCATGAAGAAATTTTAAAAAGAAATGTCTTCAAAAAGGTTGCTACAAATAGAGAGAAAGTGGGCGTTTGTTTCATGTCTTAGAGACGTGAGAAAGAAAATGAATTATCTCTAGTTCGGGCCGTGACTAAAACATCAAGGATACGGCGGATTGTCTCCACAAGATTGCTAGCATGATCATAGTGGTTATGGCACCCCCGACGGCCCCCGATCCATTAGGGTCACCACATATCACCAACTTTCTCTCAACCTGAAAGTCGATACTACGATACCAAAGGATTTCGGTAAATCCATGAGTTCTGAGGGTCTATATCCTTTCTATTGGTCCTCGCGCAAAACATGGTGGAAGCGTATCCAATAACTCCTTCCCTATATTCAGAAAATGATGCACACCAACTAAACACTTTTATAGGTAATAGCCAGACACTTTTATTTACATAAACTAGATGGACATCACTTGTCGGTACACCAAAATGCCGTAATTTCTATACTTGGCTACACTTCAAAAGTTACCTAACATTTCCAACGGTTACAAACATAAAGTCCATTGTTTAGTGTCGGCGTCAAAAATTTCTTTCCTCTACTAGCCCCATCTTATGATCATATCTAGTCACTCGCCGTTTGCTGGTGGCGGTGGTAGCAGCCCAGCGTTCGTCCATGCCGATGGACAAATACGGCGATATATTCTTGAAGTATAGGACCGGTGGGAAGTCCGACATCGAACAACAAAACCACCTTCACCCGTACGAACGTTAGTCCTCGCACCTCAGGGTGATGATGTTCCAACTGTTCACACTGTAAGTCAATCGGGACTCCATAGAATATTCCGGGAGGTACAGGCAAAAAAAGGCATCTTATCTAGTCTAAAATGTTTGTCCCCCGAAAGGGGTGAGTACAACCACCCAGCGGAAAGATCCACTAAACTATATCACGCAGAACCATCACAATCTAATTTCATACAAGATAGACAAAACATATAATCAAAGGAATAAGTGTGCATCCAATCAATGGAACTTTTCCAAGTAATAACAAGTGTAGTTTCAAAACCATAACACATTATTTCAATCACAGGGGTCCCAATTATAAGACCAAATTGTTATGATGCGTCCCATTTCGTGCCACACAATTTTGTCCCATAATCGGGCACAACTCAGCCAAACAATCAATTTTAGATTTCAAAAGATTTTTCTCCCAAAGGACCAGTATTTGCGTCCTTCTAGGCATTCGCATCGAACGTGGCGTCACGAAAGCCTCGGTTCCATATTTCAGTCATCGGGCAGCGGAGCGTGTCATGTCTCACCTCTAGGCATCTCGCACCTCACCCAGCATCATGAGAAATCTCTAGGACTAACCACGACAATGGTTGCCCCTACCCTTCAAAATACATATTGTCATACATCCGGGCATCCCGACACTCCCGAGGAACCTTCGGGGCTTTGTAGACCCCAGGCATCCAAAGGCATCGACCCTTACGATCCTATGGGCAACCCGACTCCCGGGGCATCGTCGACCCGAGGGTCCAACGGCAGCATTAACATCTCAGCCATGGTATAGCCATCAAATCATTTCAATGCCAAAGTATTTTCAAAACAACAATATGGAGAATCCCTTGGAATTTCTCTCGAAAGTCCATTTTCACAAGTACAATTGGAAATCGGTAGGTCGATAAGTTCAGATTTCAATCCAAACTTGAATACTTTAAAATACTCTCTATAAAGATTCGAAAATTGAAAACACGATACTTTCCTTTAAACATTTGAAAACTATATCATAGTATATATAAGTTGTGACACAAATTGAAAGGTTTCCAAAGTTGTAGACGATATATTCCTTCGAACACTTGAAACTATATCATAGTGTATATCTATTTTGACATAAATTGAAAGATTTCCAAAACTGTTTTCAAACAAAATTCATTAGCCTTTATCGCCGTAAGATGTAATGCCCAATCAAAGTTCCTACTTGAACTACTCATACAGGTCCTTCAATTTCCTAAACCCGATCCATTTCAATCATCCTAAAATTCAATATCCAACATCCAAATTCAAGTATTTCCATATCTAACTGCACTACATCAGACAGCAACAACATTGCATTACATAGGCTAGTAGACTTTCACTTGCCTTAAGTTTTGGTGGTGTCGACGACACCAAATCGAGAAGCTCACGGTCATGGACACAGCTCGACAACAGCAAGTGCGAGCGGCATCGACGGCGTGCGTGCACGGGCAAAAGGGACGGTCTCCTTCCTTTCCCTCTCACTCTCGCTCGCTGCATTCTCTCTCTCTCTCTCTCTCTGCCTTGTTTTGCTCGGTTATTCTCTCTCTTGCTCTCTTTTATGAGCTATTTTGTTCCTTCACTTAATTGACCAACTCAGTCAATGCATGCAAATTTTCGGTGGCAGCTTGGTCGAGGGACAGGTGGGGGAGACGTGCCCTCAATTTGCACGATCTTGGGCTTTTGCTGGCGGTCTACTCCGAAGCAACGTGGCCGTCGCTGGCCTTGCTTTAGTCAACATTCCCCCTCATAGTTGACTCAAGCGTCGACCAAATGGGGAAAAATTGGGGCGGCTTGGACGTAGATGGTCTCCCTTCCCCAAGCATGCATGCATGTTCCTCATAGATGGCCGAAATCCCTTCCTTTGGCTCACCAAAATAATTATTAGATTAAAGTCCAATTCCCTCTCTTATTACATAAATACTTGGGTGGTATAGTTGTGTAGAGCCATCGAAAAAAAGTGCACGGGTTAGCGGGGTCGAAAATATAGTGGTCTAAAGGGTTGAACGGCTAGAGTTAGTATAATAGATATCCTGTCGACATATTATTTGGAATGAGCCTCGGTCTCGCTAGTACATAAGAAAGATTTTCAACAAGACTATAATTTATTCGACGATCGGACCATTACTAAACGTAACGTATCGGTCCATCAATGATGATGAAATGGTGTCCGTAAATGGTACCAATGACGCAGTCCAACGATACTTCCGTTGATCTGTCACGGACCATCATGTATTCGAGGCCCAGCAAAAATTCGGATGCCATAGTGGTGATTATCCGAAAATTCTCTCTTCCATTCGACGTCCATTATTGGTGTGTCTAAACTAGAGGTCCGACGTTTGTAGGGCTCAAACCAGGACATTTGAATCAATTCATTTAAAGCGCTTTGAGAGGTAATTCGTTTAACTCCTTTTTTTTTATATTCAGATTTTTTTATTAAAATGTACGAACAACGCCTTCAGAGAATCACGTATAGAAATACATCATATTTGTTTCCGCTGTGTTTTATTTAATTTTACATATACATGATTCATGAAACCCCAATTTGTAGGAGGAGATAGAGTTTTTTTTAGCCGGAGCGCAAAGTGGCAGGTGCTTCTTTGAGGAGGTTTTCCCAATTGGGTCTTCTCCTGACAATTTTTGACGTGACTTGTTCACTTCGTCCGTCTCTCGTTATCAACGACGGTGGGTTAATCCGACATTGACAATCAACGTATTAAAGTATCATTTTCACAACTCAAACTTATGGGGTGTTCGTTTTTAGCTCATTTACGATATGCTTCGACGTATACATATGAACATGCTGAAATGTTATTCGTATAAACACGACTCATTCAGATAAATTTAGACAAGAATAATGCCTAAATGCATTTTTCCTCATTTTCAGATGACTCGTTGAGCTTTTAATTAACTTTTTAAATTCAATTCGAGACTAAAGATGCCGTTTTAATTTGTTAATCTAAATTGCTTTTTCACTAGGTTTTGCATAAAGTTTGAGTTTTTCTCTAATTGATAATCATAACCAAGCCACATACTCCGCGATCAACAGAGCCCACAGGTTTTATCACTTTACTATGGATGAAATGAAGCTTAATTTTGTGATAAATTGTAATGTTTCTGAATTTCTGCGATTGGACGCTGATGGCAGCAAGATTAGGACTACGTTACATTTTAAAAATGTTTACGACTGGATTGTACTTTATAAAAGAATTTAGACTTTAAGTGAATTTTTTTTCCTATTGGTCTACAAATTGTGCGAGGACTTTTTATTATAGGACAAAAAGTGAGATTGGCTCAAGACCTAATTAAAATGGAAATATTAATTTCCTAACCTCTTGGTGTAGGAGTAATGACTGATAAGTTGTTGAACATTTTCATATTACTTATCATGATTAGTGAAATATATCGCTTGATTATGAGGTCTGTGTGGTTCTTATAAAAATGTGGCCTCTCCACATATTAATTTAAGTTTTTAGGTTGACCTTTCTAACATGGCATTAGAGCTGAAATCAAACCCGGTTCCCGTTCATCAAATTGCAAGTGTTTTTTTTTTCTTATTCAATTTCTTGTAAGAGGTGGTGTTAAAATATATCACATCGCTTTACTATAAAGTTTATATGCTCTTTATGTATAAGGTTGCCCTCCATCTAAATGCTTGAGTTTTTGTGTTGGATTATTGAAGAGTGATCTTGAATTGTTTTTCCTTTTGCTTCCTTAGATTCGTGAACCATATATATTTTTTGTTTGGGAGAAGTACCTTTAAAATCCTAAAACTCGTCACAAGAGTATAATTAAATCCCAAAACTTACAAGAAGCGTAATCAAATCCTAAAAATTGTTAATTGACATAACTGAGTCATTCTATTAATTTCATCCAATTAGACTAATAGAATTACTAACATGGTTTTTTCTATTATTTTCTCTCTTCACGTGGCATTGACCTCACTAAAAAAAAAGAAACATATAAATAAAGCAATGTAATTTTGGCGCAAATTCTGATCTTTAAACCAAAATCTTAATCAAATATGTTTGAAAAATAAAACAAGGGCCATTTTTTTTTTTTAAATAAAGATAAAAATACAAAAGAAAAATTAAGGGCATCACCACTATTGTTGGAAAGGGTTGGCGGAGCCTTGATGAGGGCCCTTAGCCCTCACCAATTGTAGATGATGACCCATAGGGGCCACTGCCAAATCTAGCTAACATATGTGTGGAGGACACAACTTTGGCGAGGGTCGTGGGGCCCTCACCAAGCCCTTATCAGCCTTTTCTCGTGACAGTAGGGTGATGCTGAGGGCGTACCACCCTTTTCCTTTTTTACTTGTTATTTTTCCTCTTTTCCTTATCTTCATCCTTCAAATTGATTAGTGGCGACTCCTTTTTAAAAATTAACTTATAGGTTAAAAAAATCAAACCATTAAGTCATGAATTGGTGAATTTAGGAAAGCCTAGGTTAAGTCTAATAGACCTAGCCGAGCCATTAACCTCCACAGGCGCCCGCGCAAACGGGGCGCCGAAAAGAGGTCGCGACAAAACCTAAACAAGCAAATCTAAGTGCAAGAAAAGAAGACTTGCAACTCATCAGGTATGTACACAACACCAGAGGACACTAGAGACATATCAGGAAATGAATATTACACAATAAAAAAGGTTGGATCAGAGATCGACCACCCACCGTCTTCAGCTTTAGGGTTGTCGCCTTCAAGGCCTGCCTTTTGGAGCTATTCTAATTCTAGACTAATGTTAAACTAAGATATAGGATCATACAACAGACAACATGAACTCAAGCGAGCACGATCAATACAATGAATTGAGCAAATGCACTCAACCAATCAAACATGGCCTCGAGATCGGCCTTTGATTTTCATACTTCGTCCCTCCTTACGACACCTAATCAATTAAATTCATGACCATTGATAATTAATTATCATTTGTGTTCGAAGTGGTAATCGGTACTAAATGGTCCTAATTTTGGGTCTAGGTGATCCCAAGGGTTCCTTGAACATGCATCGCCCTAATCCATACCTTTAAAAATCACATGCATTGATTCTCAACCACTAATTATGGTCAGTGGCTTCGTGCCGAGGTTCGGGAACATAATCCTTTTGGCGTATCTTTTATGAGACTCAACACTCGGGAGGAGGCGAAGAGATTATCTCGGAGACTTCTCGGTCACCCACTAATTTGATACCTGTGGATCAGCCACGAAACAGTAAAAATAAGGAAATTATGGAGCTACCAGCTGGGGGTCAAATTATTACCCTGGCAGAAAAAATGGCAACCACTGGTAGGGGAAACAGCAGGAATCAATGCTGCAACTGCCAAGTTCCCTACATCCCAGCAAAATGCGATAATCAAGGAAGTGGCAGAAGGTTCATCCAAATCCAAAAAACTAACAAACACACATTTGAACACAAAAAGGGGACCCATCAAGAAAGTAAAACGGTACAACCCGTATGATCTGCGAACTCAGATGTGAGAGGGGATCGATGAAACTCATCTCCTGGATACTCCAATCTTTGCGGCAGGACTCGATAGTTGGGCTTTGGTGGCTGGCCCTAAACAGCCACCAAGTAACAAATGAAGCTAGTCAATTGGAACTGTTAGAGTTTGGGCAATCCCCTGACAGTTCAAGCTCTAAGGGCCATAGTGACCCAAGAAAAGCCCGACGTTCTTTTTTTGATGGAGAACAAAAATCAGGAAGCAATGCTTCTTCGACTTCAAAAGAAGTTGAGATTCCCTAGCAGTATTATAGAAAACCCTATTAGCTTGGCTGGTGGCTTAGCGGTGTTTTGGAATGATAAGATTTCTTTGACAGTGGACCGTCAATCTTCGGCTTTACTTGATATGGTGTGCACGGATGTTGAGTATGGAATAACAATGCGCCTCACATGTCTACATGTGTCGGCAGTGTACCAACTCAGACAAAGCTTATGGGCAGAATTGTGACAAACCAGTCACTATAACACTTTACTGTGGCTGTGTGCTGGAGATTTCAATGAAATAATTTATCCTTGGGAGAAAGTTGGTAAGTGGCCAGCAGAACCACATCACATGCACTCTTTTCGTGAACTTCTAAATGACTACTCTTTGATGGATGTGGTAAGCAAAGGTTTCTGCATTCACGTGGGTCAACAATAGAGACAGAGAGGACATCGTGAAAGAAAGATTGGATCGGGTGCTATGTACTATGGATTGGCGCCTAACATTCCCCGACGCAGAAGTTTTTGCCTTACTTGCTCTTGGTTCGATCACAGCCCGCTCTTATTAACAACTGAAGCAATCCCGGTCAAAAGACGAAAGGCTTTTACTTTTGAAGCTTTTTGGTTACAGCACCAAGAGTGCCACACTATCATTGCAGATTCATGGGGATCTTTCCAGGTTGGAGCATTGACTTTACCTTAGAAGTTAACGGCTATCTCTGAGGCCCTTGATAGCTGGAATCGATCAAAGTTTTCCAATGCCCATCATCAAATCAACATTCTTAAGTAAAGCTCTAAAATCGATAAATCAACCCAATGGTCGTATGACAAAGCCACGGTTACTAGTCCGAAAGAGAAAATATAGCATTTATGGCAACAGGAGGAACAATATTGGGCGATGCGATCAAGGCTCAATTGGCTTTGATGGGGGGATAAGAATACCAAGTTTTTCTATGCCACCACAATACAAAGGAGACAACGCAATCGAATAGGCATGCTATAGGATGAACATCAACAATGGGTATGTGAACCAAAACTTTTGAAGGAGATGACACGAGATTTTTTCAAAATTTGTACAGCTTAGTGGGACATCGTGACTATGGGCCTGTTCTAGCACAATGCACACCCGTGGTGACAGAGGAAATGAACACTACCCTTGTAGCAAAGCGGTCACTTGAGAGGAAGTCCGGAAAGCAACCTTTCAATTGGGGGAAACAAAAGCACCGGGACCTGATGGCTTGAATGGACAATTCTACCAATCTCATTGGGATATTTTACAGGAAGACATTCTTTTTTGTGCAGGATTTCTACTACCTAAACTACCTCACCCAGAACGGCTTGATCAATACCGACTAGTCGTCTTTGCAACTTTATCTACAAAATAATATCAAAGGTTCTAGCAAATAGGTCAAGTCATGGTTACCTGAGATGATAGCTACGGAACAAAGTGCTTTTGTTAGTGGCCATCAAATTCAAGATAATATTCTAGGGGTCCAAGAGGTTCTCCATCAACTCAGGATAAGGAAAAGGAAAAAGACTTTTCAAGCTGTTCAAGCTAGACATGCAAAAGGCCTATGATCGGGTGGAATGGGATTTCCTAAAAGACTACCTCCTTCGTTGGGCTTTCACGCACAATGGGTTCGGTGGGTGATGCAATGCATCACAACGGTCTCCCGAGTGTCAAATTTAATGGAGAACCCCTACCATACTTCCATCCAACTAGGGGTCTCAAACAAGGAGATCCCTTTTCTCCGTACTTCTTCATTCTGGTGGCGAACATCCTATCTACACTTATTAGCCAAGCTATGGACATGGACAATATTAAAGGTATTAAATTAAACAAGTGGTGTCCTATCCTATCTCATCTTTTTTTTTTTTTTTTCGCAAACGACACCATCTTTTTCTTAGAAGGAAAACTCCGGAATGCCAAAACTTAGCCAATATACTAAATCAATATTGCCTAGCCACTAGACAAGAGGTGAACCAAAACAAATCTGGAATTTTCTTTAGTAAGGCTTGTCCTAGCGGCCTTCGGGTGAATTTGGCAAGAGAATTCCGAGTCCTTGTGTTAGAAAAGACTAGCAAATACCTCGGCATACCATCGATTGGGGGAAATCAAAAAGGGAGATGTTTGCCTAGATTTTGGGTCGAGTAAACTCCAAGCTAGAAGGGTGGAAAGAACAGCTAATTTCCAAAGGAGGTAAGGAAACTTTAATCAAAACAGTAGTACAAGTACTCCCGCAGTACACTATGTCTATATTTAAAATCCCTGTGTCTATTTGCAAGTCTATAGAATAGAAAATAGCTAGATTCTGGTGGCAAACTAATTGCAGCAAATCGACATACACTAGAAGAAATGAGACACCCTCAAGAGTCGAAAGGACAATGGGGGACTGGGTTTTCGAGATCTCATTGCGTTTAATAAGGCTTTACTGGGCAAACAGGCTTGGCGTCTAATACAACATCCTTTTTCCCTGTGGAGCAGACTTTTCAAAGGCCTGTACTTCCATTGCAAAGAATTATGGCATGCAGATAAAGGAACTAGACCCTCCTCGGGATGGCAGAGTTTACCGTTGGGCCGGGACTCAATATTAAACAAACTCCAGTGGTCAGTCAGTGATGAAAAACAGATCAGAATCCGAGAAGATAGATGGCTTTCTAAAGGCATAATCGACGGGCCTGCACCTAGAGGCGAACCAGAGTAGGTGGCGGATTTTATTATCCCAGACCAAAATACATGGAATGTACCCCTACTTCACCACAGTTTCGATGATTAGACTGTTGAAGAAATTCTGTCCATCCAAATTCGACCACATTGCACTGTCGACCGACTCATTTGGAAGGGAAGCTCAATGGTATGTTTACAGTAAAGAGCAGCTATAACTCTATCAAATTACAAGACAACAGAGACACACATAGCCATGCATTTTCATCATACCAAACCCTTCGTAAGCTGTGGAACAGACTCTGGACCATGAAAACCACCTCCAAACTGCACATATTCATGTGGTCTTTATGCCACAATGCCTTGTCTACAAAGGCGAATCTATACAACCGGCACATCTTACCAAACCCAGTATGCCGCCTATGTCAAGATTAGGTTCCGGAATCTACAGACCATATCTTCCTCTCATGTCCTTGGACGCAGGCTATTTGGTCTCACTCACAAGTCCAACTTACGATCCAATTACATGGAGTCCACAGAATTGACGCTTGGCTAGCAAATCTAATCGAGAATATCGATGGCTTACCTGATCTAGAGACTGTTGCTTCCATTCTGTGGCAAATTTGGAAGGCCCGCAACAACTTTGTCTTCCGCCAGCAGAGGCCGGATCTCGAGCAGGTTGTACAGGTGGCTCTCGCAAATGCCAGGTCCATCCAGTGCTGTAATAGGGTGCTGCCGAAACAGGGCCTGTAGCCATCAGCTCCAGATCAGATTTGGTGCCCACCAGAGCCGGGAGTTGTAAAGATTAACATAGACGGTGTTTACCCATCAGCCCACAACGAAGGCAAAGTGGCGTGAGTGTGCCGTGACTCTTCTGGCCAACTGATTGACAGTTTCACCAGCAGCATCACCGCCTTCTCAGCACTGCAAGCAGAGGTGCAGGCCCTCAATCTCGCCCTTAAATTTCTGCTGCAGAAAGGGAAATCGAAGGATCACCTCGTGTTGGAATCGGACTGCTCGGTGCTTGTGGAAGCCGTGCAAAACCCTAGCTAGACACCTTGGGAGAGCAGAGCTCTGTTTGCTGAAAGTACGGCACTTCTTCCCTACTTCCCTAATCTCCATATTCACCACTGTCGAAGAGAAGCAAACTTCATTGCCGACTGGGCTGCCAAAGCCCATGGGAGTTCTTCACTTCCACTGAATTGGGCTGTCTCCCCTCCCCATCATCTTCTGGACCTTCTTTACTCTGAAGCACTGTCGAATTGTTGTTCCATTTTGCGTTCATAAATAATACTATCATTTTAGACAAAAAAAAAAAAATCAAGTAAGTGAGCCAAAATGGATCATTTATTCAATTAATTGAACAATCACACACACCAAGTAATATGATCACACAATGCATAGAATGACAAACAAAGACAAATGAATAAGGGAGATGTAATTCATGTGATGAGAAAATAAGTTTTGTGGACAATTTGCAAAGAAAGACCCAAGTTCAAGAAAATTGCAAAGGACATAAACTTTGCATATTTAAAAATAAGTCCCCAAGAAGAGCAATTTGTAAGTTCCAGTCATTTGGCAAGCAAGGATAACAATTTTATAGGAATTTGAACAAGTTCGATATCCTTGGGAGATGGATTTCAGAACCCGGGTGCATATAACATTGGCACACTAATCGGGTTGCTTGGACCATCAGACGAATGACAAATCCAACAAAATTGATATCAAAACAAATTTTAGGAAACAGCAAAGAAGTTTGTTGAAGAACATCACATGAATTTATAATAATTTCAGAACAAGCAAAAGTCAAATCAGGAAAGTGGATTTCGCAGAAGCCCTGCAACTTTAGGACGGTTGGCAAAAATAGTAAACATGCTTGATATTTTTTTAAATTTTTCGACAATGAAGTTCAGCATATCCTAAAAAAAAAAATCTCATGAAGACATCCATAACAAATTTAGCGTGCACAAATTTCTAAAATCATAGAGTTCATGCATATCATTCTGGAAACAAAACATCACAGAAGCATACATGTATAGCTCACAGCCATTTACATCATCTAAAAATGATCCTTTCGATTTGAAATCTCTAAACAGCATAGATCACACAATTTCCTATCATTTTCATGAAGATATCCAAGGCCAATTCAATTCGCGTGAATTTATAAAAATCATTATACAAGCATTTATCAATCAGAATAGACAAGTCTCAACAGCAAATAAATTCGATTTAGGCATGCTCGACCTATCATAATGTTGTCTGATCCTCACAAAAATTGTATATGATGTTCACAGGGATGTAATAAATAATCATCATGAGAAATACTTCCTAAATTCGCAACACATGATTTTATAAAAAATAAGGAAATCAGTGCAGGTCAATTAATAACCTAAAATGTCAGACAAAGTCATGGACGTTCCAAAGGAGATCGACCTATCCAAATGATGCTCAAACATTTTCAAATTTTTATATACTATAGACTTACATGTTATGAAAAAATTCAGGAAGACACCGACTTAAAATTCAATGTACAAAAAATCATGTGAAAATAGCAAACAACAAAGGTCACCAAAACAGGACATCAAAACAGAACAGAGAAATTTTCCAGATTTCAGTTCGGTATTGTGAAAAATGTTATCTTCAAATCATACAATAAAGGTATCAAAAGAAAGCTTATGATTCTCCTACGAATCTCTAGAAGGACTCAAATGCAATTAAGATCATTTTCCAGCTCAAACGAAGATAGTTAACAAATAGGTTGAGTTTGAAACAGAGTTTACATATTTATGTATGAATGACATGATTTTAATCCAACTATACGATATGCAACTTCTACGAAATTTTTACATGAGTTAGAACTAAATGTCAGGATCAAATTTCATGAAGGCACTCAGCCCAAAGTTTAAATGCAAAAAATTATACAAAATCAAAAAACTAAGTAAGTCGATCAGTGAGAACATTTCAACAGAACATACACATTTCAAAACAGATCATTGTGTTTGCAAACAGGTTTTGACATAGCAAAAGAGGTCCGATTTATATGCATAATATGGCTATGGAAAGCCCTTGAAACCAGCTTCGAATCTCGTGAAGAACTCGAAACTTAAAAAGGATATTATCTAGCTCAAGCGAAGACATTTATCGGATCAGTCCAATCAAGTCATCTCAATTACAGAATGCAATCAATCAAGCAAATCATCAATGCAAGCTATTCTAGGCTATCCTCCATCATCTATAGCCATCCTAGACTACAAAAATCATCCATGCAAGCATAGAACATCAACCTAGTTCAAGCTATAGCCCTGATTGCCTAAGGCAATCTCACTTCATCGAGCTCAAGATAGAGAATGAGTCTACCTTGTATATCATCATGAAATAAGCTCAATCGAGCTAGAATTGATCTACACTGAGGCTAAAGCATGTCGAGGAAGGTTTGGATATGAGATGAGAACGCTGGAGTATGTCGGAAAAAGACCGGAATGGCTTGAGACGACCGTTGAAGCTCACGGGGCCAAGGATTGGACAACAAGCACACCAAAGGAAAGATCGGCAGTTTGATGCTGTCCGGTGATGATCCGATTGAAGTCCGACCACTACAAGGTTGAGAACTCCTCTAGGATTGTTGCTGGACTGGTCGGAGAAGCTGAGATCGTCTCCAAACCACCAGAATAGCCGTTAAAATGGTGGGGAGGATCACCAGCGAGAACACCATCTTCGAGGCCGAAGGAGAACAGCGCCGGACGGGGTTCATTGGCGAGACTTACGACCAGGATGAGGACCGCCCTGGGATAGTCGGAGCTACAATTGATCACCAGATGGACGCCGACGAGCGGCAACACAACGCGACATAAGGAGGCCGTGAGAGAGAGAGAGAGAGAGAGAGAGAGAGAGAGAAGGGAGATTAGAGAGAATCTAGATGTAAAAATGAGCCCCCCACTGTATTTTGGAAGGAAAATAGCTTATATACCTCCTTGCAAGATCAAATCTTAACCCTTGGATTGATCCAAGGGCTAGGATTTGATCTCCCTAGCTTAATTAACTTACTTAGGCACTAAGCTTACTTGTGATTGGATGATAATGTGCACATGCCAATCTGAACGGGTAGGATGAACTTCTAATGAACAGTCATGATTAATTTTCGGATTAAGGGCTGATCGGGGACATTTTTGTAATTTCACAAATTCAAAGGCGATTTATAATTTCACTAGAGGTAAATTTATAATTTTGCATAAAGAAGGGACTAGGGAGATCAGCCAGCCTTGCCGGACTTGAGCTCCAGCCACGTGAAAATGGCCGAAAAATGACCTAAGGCCGCCAGCGGTCAACACCGGTCAAAACAAAGTTGACTTGGTCTGACCGAGTTGACCCAAACTTGACTGGGTTGAACTCGTTCGGTTCTCCTCCATTCTGGTCTCGATTTTCTTAATTTTGTCCAATTAATGTGAAGTTAAAATTGTTATATGTAAATTGGATGCAAATGGGATCAAATTAAACGAAATTGAGTCACCCGGGATGACTAATTATGCAAGAAATGCCCTAGATTCGATCGATTTCTATAGAATTGTGACCACAGACTAGACTAGACTGCTATCTATGATTGGAATTTATTTGGTCAAATTGAACCTCGACAACTTCAATTGGATGGGCCAAGTCAAATTAGCTTGATCAGAACCCATCCGTTCAAATTTCAAAGATTCAAGTAAGTTGAATCAACCAAATTGAAATATTCCCAAGTGAATTTATCAAAGTTGACCCTAGATTTGAATTAAGTTTAAGAAAATGAATTGAACAGAAGTGCGAGCACACAACTCATGAATAATCGATTTGGACCCTTAATTAGGGCTAAAAACTGCAATTTGCATCCCGACACGTCAAATCTCAAAATTGGTTAAACGAGTGGATACATGACGACCTCTAGATCAAATGTTACAAAAGGAACTAAGTTAAAATATGAACAAAATGAAAATATTTTTATTTTTGGCTGATTTTGAACTTAAAATTGAAAAATGTGGAGAATGAGATTCTTAATTGATTTTCGCAATTTTTTTTTTATACAAAAGTCAAATTAAAACTAAAATGAGATGATTTGGAATTTTCGTATTTTCCTTTTTTTTTTGGGTCATAGGATTGACAAAAAGTCAACATTTTAGTTAACTTTTCACTAAAAGATTGATTTTATGATCAAAACTTTGATTTTTTTTTTTTTCAAATTTTTAGGGCCAAGGTGAAACTAAAGCTAATTAGGAACTTTTGGTGCAAAAAACCAAATTTTGACGCAACTAAAAATCAACTCTAAAGTCAACTTTCTTTACTTTTTAGATTTTTGTTAAAAATGAATATGAAATTACCTACAAATGATAAACCAGAGAAAACAAAACGAAAATGACAATTTTGGTTTGAGAAATAGACTCTGTCGTAATCAAAAATCCTAAGTTAAAAATCAGGTGTCAACAATAATTATAAGTACATTTTACATTATTTATCACTAAAAATACTAAATAAAAAATATATAAAAAGTAATATACTCAATTAGGCTCATGAGCAAGTCGAGCTAAGTATCTTTAAGCTCGAAGTGAACTCAACAAACTAGCCAAGTTACTTGAGCATGACTCAACCTCAGAAAAATTTGAGCAGTTCTCACATAGGTGACGAATCAAGCTATTGTCTTTTTCCCCTTGATATATGAGCTTATGCAATTAAGGACGATCGATTCCCAATTCGATCCGGTTCCAAGGTGGAATGGGAAGCCAATCCAAGAGCTAGACCACACCATTGGTCCAATGTAATTCGGGTCCGATGTAATAGAACCGGTCACTTATTATTTTCCACTTCTTGGAATTGGACCAAGATAGTATTTAGTTCACATTTGTCAAATATTTTGAAGAAATAAAATAAAAATATATATTTGGTCAGTTCGATTCAGTCTGTTTCGATTCTCCATTGAAACTAAGAACTATACTGCCAAACCATCCGGATACCAATTTTACTTTGAGGAATTAGGAACCGGATCGATACTCGTGGAAAATGTGGGCCACACAGACCGGTGCAGTCTGGTCCAAGTGGTTCCCAATTCGAGCAATCCATTTTTCACACCCTTATATGCAATAGAGAATCAAGGACAACTTATCTTGGATTGAGAGTTGGGCACTTAGTTGGACCCAACCCCAGGACATAGGTGCCAACTTATCAAGGACATTGTCGAATTACTTAAAACTAGTCACCTCAGGTTTTCCAGCATGCTTAATTTTACGAGTGGCGTCTGTATTGGTTCCACATTTCCGACATATGCTTTAGCATTCATTATATGTTATGAGACGTATATTCATTTTTCAGCATGTTCACATCATTTTCACAACCAGACTAATACAATCACATCGCAAAAAGAGACGATAAACATTGCTAATACTTCCACACAACAAGGAAAAACCTTGAAAAGGTCAATCCGCGCTGCAGGTCTTGCATAAACTGTCACAAAATCAGAACACGTCACTCCACGCGCTTCATATATAACACACCCCTGCAGACATATATATAGTCACTTGAGCACGATCTCTCACTTGTCACCGAGAAAGACCTCAGTGAGAACCTTCTTGGAGTGAAATGAAGTCCTCAGTAGCTTTATACCCTTCACAGTTACAAATCAAATAATTAAAAAAGGACATTTACTTTATAAGCCATGTATTGATGTTGAACAAGATCTTGATTTACCCTATTCGCGTCTCTAATGATTGAACAAAAGCTAAAATTTTGATTAATCGATATATACCAAAAAGTTGTTAAGAATATGTTTTATGGGACGGAGCTAGTAATTTCTTTTTTCACATAACTCACGTCAATTAAAATTCATTTGTAATTTACATGTCTTTAAAATAGATTTTCCACATAAATCGTTGAGTCAATTCTAAAATCTAAACATAACCTACTCGTAAGGAATGGCATGGGCTTACCTCGTCCATTCCCAAGCTGACCACCTTCTCCTCGAGCAGCCCAATCTCCTTCACGTTGAACTCCTTAAGCAAAGTAATGCTCGAAATAGTCGACATTGGCTTCACCTCCAGATCGTCCATCACCATGTACGTAACCACCCCTTGCACGAAACCACCCTTGCTGTTTGATTCAGCTGCTGATGCCGCAGCAGCCGTCGGGTTACCATCCAGTGATTTCACAAGAGTGAATGTTTGGTCCATGGAATTATTGCACTGGGGACATTTTGCAGAAGGGTCCTCGGCCACGTAGCTTGAACAATTACTATTCCGACGGTAAGAGCACCTGTAGTAGGTTTTGGGCGTCGAATCTGAAAATGTCTCGGGCAATATAAGAGGGATTTCAGAGACACAGGAGGGTGCTCTGGGTCTCAAGAGAATGTCTTTCTTGGAAGATTCGATGTACACATCGTTCAGCTTCTCAACGCTGCCGTAGAGATTGCCTAAACTGCCCACCATCCCAGATTTTGTGAGGAGCTGGATCACCGTTCCCACCGGCAATGCAAGGATGTGGAAGAGGAAGTCTACAAAATCTTTGCCTGCTTCAGCAAAGAGCACCGTTCGGTTGCTCTTGTCGACCAGAAGCTTCAAGCTCACTTTGTCTGTCGCCATTCTTTGGGTCACTGTATACAGAGAGGAAGATGAGACTTATGTAAATGCTCCTTGTGAGTAGATACAATGTAGATTTGGTCGATCATCATATGTGCAGTGTCAGTATTTATGCATACTAATGGCCAAATTGTTAAGAAACGGAGGGAAGTGAAAAGGGCAGAAACAAATGAAGAGTCAAGGTGCTGCAAAGCAGTTGTTAGGATCTCGGAGAGATTAGAAGTGCTGGTTAAATTGAAAACCGGTCAAATACTTGAACGAATCAAATATATGTTCATGCACGTTCAGATCTTGTGGCTATTTGTCTTCCAGTAACTAATGAGGACTCATTCCAAGTTTGTAATTTTCTCCGAGTTAAAAGAAACAGCTCTACTGAAGGAGAAGGAAGACGAACAGGAGAGATTATTGTATTCTTGCAAATGAATTTGTATAGTAATTATATTGGTGTAGTCCGTCTCATTTATATTACTTATCTCTATCCATCTGGATTGACCAGGTGCATGTAATCTGATTTCACAAAATATTCATATCCAGTAATAGAATTGTTATTTCTTCTCACTATTCAATGAAGTATATACAATAAATTACCAATTTGTTACCTCCCCATCAGTAATGAGAATTTTATCTAGAGTTTACTTCCGTCTCGTTCCAGTCTCATCTCTTCTTCATTCAGTTCTTGGTAGGCCAACTACCAATTGAACCGGACGGGAAACTATGTAATCTAATATGCTCTGTGGTAATGGGTAACTATTATTTTATTTATTTTTGGTTGAAAATGGGTAACTAGTTTTTTTTTTTTTTTGGTCGAAATGAGATAAATGGGTAACTAGTTGAAAGGGTTGAAAAGGAAGTAGAAAGTTATTCAAAAGTCATTCTGAAGGAATTGGATTTGGGACGAGGAAGGGCAGAACGGTCTCTCAAGAAAGATATTTATAGCTCCTCTTCACGTTATGCAAAAAGAAAATGAGGTTCGTAGTTTAGACCGCTAGTTCTTCTTGCTTACTCTGTAGTGCCTCGTCAGAATAAATGGAATTCCCAATAAGTCCTGCTTCATGCCAGATGGAGTTCAATCGGAAAAAGAAGTTAAAAGGATATCATGTTGCTAACTCTATTTTTTTAAACTTTCTCGACATGGCTTTCTAAATCATATCTTGTACTGAGATATTGATTCCTTTTTTTCATACTATTGTCTCTAACATCAGAATTAAGTTGAGTTCATTTAACTAGGTCTATTTGACAGTCACCACTCTGAGCTTTGATCCAAGTTGATCACGCTAGATCATCACAAATTCACCGAAATATTTCAAATCAAGCTGGAATTAGAAAGGCATAATCGGGAGGCGGTCTCAGTGGAAAGCAAGAGAAAATGGAGAAATATGCAAATCTGCAGAAGTTTCATGAAGAAACATCTACATGAATACTAAAAACAACTCCGGTTGGGGAAAATCGTCAGCGAGGCATGTTGACATGCAGAAGCCTCGTCTAAATTGATGCGAGTAACAAAAAAAAAACGAGAGCATGTCTACTTCAAGTTGTTTCTTCTAACACTATCTTACAAGAGCGTCAACTGAGCTCAAAAACACAAAGTGATAACGAAATGCGCACCTCTGGATCGTCGCTTCGACCCTGCAAGTGTGGGGCAGCTTCTTCACAAGCCTTGGTCAGAGAGAGAGAGCTTTGCCTTTCTTATAGAGGAGTTCCGGAAATGGCGGGGATAGTTGAAAAGGTTGACACTTTTTCTTTTGGGTCGGGATGGGACAGAAAGAAAATTATCGAGACAGGTCCTTGTAAAATATTCTTCTCATAAACAAGTAATCAATTAATAACAAACGGATCCATACATGATTGTTGAACACCGATATCAATAAATACAGCGGAATTAAAGTGTACCTGTTTGAGCCATTGCTTCACTTGCAGAAAAAATAGATCACTCTGATAATCAGGGATCTATCGGAATACCAGATCTTCTTCTCTATGACCTATTTCGATATAGCAGCTTTCAATGGGATTAAAGCAAGCGATAGGTATAACCTATCCTTTTATAGGCTAGAGAGGGACCTAGCAAACCCTAATCAACAGCGTGTCAACCGGGCCCTTCCCATTACGGGCTTCAGTTAAACACAATTGCCTACACTTTGCTGCTCAACTAGGCCCGTTATCAATAGATGCCAATACCCAATTCAATCAGATCACTTTAGGGTATAACAAAATATTGGAATATCCATTAACCCGATTATTTAAAATAGAAAATCAATTAATTAATGTAAGCCCATATTATAGGAAATTTCCAACAGTCCTTCCTAGCCAAGTTTTCGCTGTAGCACAGCACTGTCATGCTTCTTGAGGAAGTTCATACGGTACACAGTTCACTTTGTCAACAACAGAGGGCAAATCCGATGATGACAACTAACATGATTAAGTTTCATTTTGACAATCAAACTTTCGGTAGTCATTCTTTTGACTCTTTTATAACGTGCTTAAACACATTATATGAATATATTAAAAGATTCCTCACGTAGACATTGATTTGTTTTATGAATATATTAAAATGTTTCTCGCGTAAACATTGATTTGTTTAAATATATATAGACAAGAGTATAACATTTTTTCCGCATTAAAAATGATTAATTGAACTTTTCACTGACTTTTCTTGACATGATTTGAACATAGAAGATATAATTTTAAAATTTTTTTCAACTAATAGTCATAACTGTGACATCCCGATTTTCCAATTCTATTTTCAATAATTTGAGACAGGCATTTCGTTGGCACGCATATAATTCTTTTCCTTGAGTCGGCCACTCATGTGAAAACTAGTCTATTGGATAAAGCCGTTAAGAGTTTATAATGCATCGACTCGAAAATTTGACCCGGAAGCGATCTTTCGACCGAGCTAATCTGCAAGGGTCATTACGGCACAATTAAAAATCGATTAGAGATCGGAGATAGGTCGACTCGACAGAGGCATATGATCAAGTGTGGGTGATTCCACCAGATCGCACAATTCTTGTCAGTCGGCACTAGACCAACTTTTCGTCGATTGGGTACTTTGTGTCCGTATTTGAAACCTTAAGATTACCCCGACAACCGAAAGTCGCCAATGTTTCAAAGATGTACATTGTGGCTTGAGATGATCAAGTACAGGTCAAATGCATGAAAATTTCTAAAGGCTACCCGGTAGGTTGGGCCGTGCTAGTATCGTGTCAAAGTAAAATTAAGTGGGATTGAGATCAAATTCAGAAATTGGAAGTGGGTGTGTCACAAATCATTTTAGGAATATTAACTAATCTTCCGAAGATTTTTCGTGCAAGCGAGTTTTTAGCAAAATAATCAGAGAATGGTTAATTTGGCTCGAGAAATTAGTAGGCCCGTCTTTGATCGCGCTTTTAGGACTTAAGTTGGTGCTATGGACAAGTGAAGATGTGAATTGAAGTGTGGTGACATTGGATTAATTTTATGAACTTCAATTGGACTCAGCTGGGAGAGGATTGAATGGAATTAAAGAAATTAATGTACAAAGTTTCATGCCCCGGCGGAAAAATAAAATGGACCCATTGGAGAAAGGTTGTGGGAGATAGTGGAGTGTGACATCATCCATGAGGTCATGGTGGGCCACTTTTGTTGGATTAAAGAAAAGAAAAAGAAAAGAAATGGCCCCCATCCTTTCTCTCTCCTCTCTCCCCCTCTCCCGTTGCCTCTCTCCTCCATCTTCATGGTGCGAAGACTAGAAAAATTTGCAGAGAAGCAGCTAGAGCAGCCATGGCCGGCCACCCACTCACACGCCATCATCGCTGCCGCCGCCGTGCGTCCGTCCCGCACCGCCGCGCGCGCTCGCCGGCCTGCCATCGCGCCGTCTCCGCCTCCCACTCGCCTGCCCTTGCGTCGCAGCTGCTGCATCAGCCAGTGCCGGAGCCGTTTGACCACCTTCGGCCACCGTTCAGGTCCCGCCTTGGTCCGGTTTAACCCCTCAACTTTCCCCAGTCCTTCTCCATCTCATCCAAGCCCCGGATCCGCCCATTCTCGGCCTCAACCAGCAGTGGACAGCAACCAAGAAAATGGGTATGGCAGCCCATGTTTGGCCTGTTTTGGCTGCCTTCCCGAGTCCGGATGCTCGGCCCGCTTTGAGGAAAGTCGTTCTTCTCGACGTCCCGGCGTTTTGGTCCGCTCGGCTCGCTAATCTGGTGAGTTTAAGTCACTAAACCTCGATTAGAGGGTTAATGATGCTTTAGGTGTGTTTAGTTTATGTTAAGTATTATTAGGTGGTTAGTTTAATTTATTTAAGTGTTGATTATATTAAGGTGTTTGATTAGCTTAAATTGTTTTTAATTTAAGGCTAAGTGAGTGGTTATATTAATATAAGCTTTGATGTGACATAAAGGACTTTTATTTTTGATTTATTTAAATGTTCCGAAATTGTTTAATAACTTAATAATATTTTATTATTCGAAATTATTAAAATATTATTATTTAATTATTTTCGGAATAAATTTAATTATTTATTAAATTCCAAACATTTTGTCGACCCTAAATTTCGAATTTCGTGTCGGTCACTCTTTTGTGTAGTCAAATTTTGAAATTGGTGATTGGATATTATAAATTGAGTGTAGATTGCGAAAAAATGGATATTATTATTTAATTAATTTTCGGAATAAATTTAATTATTTAATAAATTCGGGAAAATTTCGTTGGGACCTTATTCTCTCGGAATTTCATGCGATCGCATTTGTGCATTTAGCATTTGAGTTTGGTGAATGGATGTGGCAAATTGAGTGTTGATGGTGATAAATATGAATTTTATTCATAAAATCCCAAGTGTCAAGTTCGGCATTGAAATTGGATTGTTAATGGCTAATATCGTAATTGGATTATGTGAGTGAAATGTAAAGTATCAAAGGATCGGTATCAAATTGTCGTGTGCTAATTGAAAAGCTCGGGTCGCAATAGTGGCTAGGCCGACATGTGATCCTTGTTCTCGCTAGAAATGCCGTCAAGAGAGTGACGTGGCTCGGGTCGAGAGTGGCTAGGCCGACTTGGACCTTTGTTCTTCTAGAAATGCGTCAAGAGAGTGACGTGGCTCGGGTCGCGATGATAATGGCTAGGCCGACCGGACCTTTGTTCTTTTAGAAATGCCGTCAAGAGAGTGACGTGGCTCGGGTCGCAGTAGTGGCTAGGCCGACTGGACCTTTGTTATTCTAGAAATGCCGTCAAGAGAGTGACGTGGCTCGGGTCGCAGTAGAGGCTAGGCCAATTGGACCCATGCTCCTTCGGGAATGCCGTCGATATACTAACGAAACCGCGCTCCAAGGTGGGGAGGCGATGCCTGGCTATATGCCAATAGATCACCGATTTGCAAGTAGGCTATGCCCTTGGGTGGCAGTGAATATCAATTGGAATGTATGTTGAGTGTTGTTGATGTGTCGGATTATGGGATGGAATTGTGTGGCATGGAATGGGACGTGTCATAACGATTTAGTCTTATAATCAGGACCCTCGCGGTTGTTGGTTATATAAAAGTGAATGCATTCCAGTTGTTTAAGTTCTTATTACTACATAAGATTGAATGATATGAACTGTGCTAACCTGCAGGAGAGAATCGAGGCGAGGTAAGTCCTCTATGTTGTGTGGCTAGGCCACCCTTGGGCGTATTTTCTTTCTAATAAGGGTTTAGGGGTTGAACTTGCCGAGACATCGTCTCATCCCGGTTGTGGGATTAAAATTTCAGATCCCCGGTGGACGGAGCGGCTAGATAGCTTTGGTTGACCTTGAGGAGTTGCGGACGTGAAGTCATAAGGATTGAGAACGTGTCCGACTTGTAAGTCGTAGAACAGTTCCTTTTAAGAGCCGGTCTTTTGTAGATTTTTGGCTATAGGTTTCTATCTCGAATTCGTTGAATTATGAAAGTGTTATGTTGTGATTTTATTTCCGTTTTTCTACCCCGTATTTCATTGTCGGGGATTTTATAATACATTCCGCTTGCGCATTAATAAATAAATGGGGTCGGCGACACTACCTGAGAATGTCGCATTTGCATGACCATGGTGGGATGTTGGCGCTCGGGGTTCGGTGCGTGACAATAAAACGAGGCCTTATACTCCATGATCCACGAAGCCCACATGTTTATTACATAGGTATGGCCGAAATAATGCTTAATTTTGCAACAAATCACAATATTTTGGAATTCTTGCAATTGGATTAAAATGGCAATAAATCTAGGACTCGATTTCATATATTGCAAAATGAAGATTATATTGCATTATTAAAAATGTTGAGGACTTAGATTGTATTTTGTAAAAAAGTTTGCACTTTAGTTTAATTTTCTTTAATTTAAAAATCATAATAAATTATGTCATATATTTAGTAAACAAAATGCGAGAAGACATTTAACTAATTATGTCCTATAAAAAGTGAAATCGGTTTGAGACCTAATTAAAATGAAAAAAATAAATTTCCTAACCTCGGATAAAGATTCAAGGACAAAAAAAAATCTCGGATATAGATTCCTTTTGCTTTGTCGGATTCCCTCTTTTGTTTGTTCAAAAAAAAAAAAACTCCCTCTTTTTTTTTTTTCTTTCTTGGGGTTCGTGTTCCTCTACTTTGGAAAATGGGGACGCAAAAAGCGCTACTCTGGCAATTCGACTTGAGACGAGGTGACTCGACGTCAATTAGTTACGTGGAATAAGAAATAAAGAGAGGAGTTGGACAAAGCTGGGTGCTGGTGGACCCCGCCCACTCATTGAGGATCACTGCTTCCTCACCTCCTCTTCCGTCTATATGTTTTCCTCCTCTCCTTTTCTTTTTTTAATTATCTTCTTCAAAATTGAAACTTAAGTCCTATACTTTTTTGAGAGAAAATATTCCGTGATTCCATAACACCACATGAATAGCTGGTATGACTAGCACTTTTTACTCACATCCATTCTAAAATTGACACATGTCCATAATGTGAAATCAAATTAACAAAATTCAATAAATGCTCTCTGTTTAGCCATAAAAGCCTATTCGCTTCATTGGAGTCGTCGAGCTTGAACTCTACACCTCCCCTCGCCATCACCATTGCAGAGTTGCTGACGCCACGTCCAAGCCAACTGCCGTTGCTCATGGCTATGGACAAATCGCTGTTGCCAAATTTGGAGATCTCGAGCCATAGTTGCCCACCAAGAAATCAACCACCGTCACTCGAGGTTATAGATGAGCTACCATCACCAGATCTGAAAGTCTAGAGCCATGGTCATAGATTTGGATTTGGAAGTTTGCAGGGTAGAACTGGTGACTCCAAATATGGACGAGTGAAGTTGCCGACATTGATCCGGATCATAATGTTTGGGAATTCTTGCGATTGAACACCAACGACAGCATATTTAGAACTCGATTTCAAATGGTGCAAAATGAGGACTTGATAATATTTTTAAAAAAATGATTAGTACTTGTTGTGCTCTATAAAATAGTTTAGACTTTTTGTGTAATTTTTGTTACTTAAAAATAAATCTCAATAAATGATATCATATGTTTGGTCTACATAATACACGGACTTTTTAGTAATTATGTCAGACCAAAAAGTGAGATTGGTTTGAGATATAATTAAAATTAAAAAAAAATTGAACTTTCTTACCTCGGTGTGGGAATAATGATTCCTTTTGTTTTATAGGATTCATAAATCATATGTTTTTTCTTCTTGTTTTTGCTCCTATTGCTCTTCTTTCAAACATGCGGACCCATCATCATTGCACCCCGCACCTTCCTCTCTCCTTGATATGTTTTCCTCTTCTTCTTCTCTACTTTTTTGTCTATTTTTTTTTAATAATAACTTCATGAAAATTGAAACTTCCTATGGTCTGTTTTTTTAGAAGAAAATATTCAGTGATCCCATAATACAACATCAATAATTGATATGGCGCCTATTATTTAAATACATCCATTCTTAAATTAACACGTGTTCATTAATGTGATATCAAATAAACAAAACTGAATATATGCTCTTTGTTCAGCGATGGAAGCCTCTTCGCTTCAATGGAGTTGTCGAGTCCAACCTCCATTCCTCCCCTCCTCATCACCACCACAAAGCCTCTGGTGCCACATCCAAGCCAATCATCATTGCTCACGGCCATGGACAAGCCACCGTCACCAAATTTAAATATCTCAAGCCATGGTTGCATATTAGGAAGTCGACCACCGTCGCTCGTGGCTATAGCCAAGCTGCCGTCATCATATCGGGAAGTTTGGAACCATGGTCATAAATCTAGAAGTTCACAGGCTAGATCTGGTGCCTTTAGATTTGGACTAGTGACGTCAATGGTCTGTATCATTATTTTTCAAAATTCTAGTGATTGGACACTATTGGAGATATCGTTGCTCCTCGATCTAATTATGGTGAAGATACTGATCATATAATTGATCAAATCGTCTTTGATTGATTCATTGGAATATTACAGAATATTTTATTTTCCTAGATTAGCTAGACTTCATGTAATATAAAAGGAGTGCAATTATACAACTTCATAATGTGAAAGCAATACACACATTCTTATCCCAACTTTCCTCCATTTTTGCTTTCTATCAGTCTACTTTCTGACATGGTTTCAGAGCATCCTTAAGCTTCCACAAACCACTTTTTATCCTGCAAAGAAGAATGCCTAAGAATTAGAGTTCAAAGTCTGGTTCACCATCTCCTAGTGATCCTCCCTCGGATCCACACCAAAACCCAACCGACTTTACTGAAGAAAATCAGACGGCATAGGAGCAGATTGGGCACTCAGACCTGGCTCAGTCCCGTGCAAGGCAATTCTCTTCGGGATCTAATCCAACGCAGGCATAGGCACATTTGGGATAATTTCCTTTAGGCCCATGCGTCCAATGGGTTCCTATCCAGGTTCAGCCCTACCTAGGCCACCCTGCCCAAACTCAGCCCAGTTCGGGCCAGATGATTTTCCCGAGCCTAGTGCAAGCAGGCTCTGTGGAGAATAATGGGCCAGAAGGGGGACCACATCCTATTGCCGAACCCAATTCTAGTGATTGAACCAGGTTGGCATTTCCTGAACTAGATTGGGTCGAATCCACTGGGTTTTGAGGCAAACCTGGCCTCAATTTATAGCCGCCGTTTCTACCCTTTTGTAGGTATCGCCGGCGGCCGGTCGGAGCTTGGAGACCCCCTCTACACTTCCACCCCGACGGCCTAGAATTACGTCTCATCACGCAACAACTCTCGGGACTAGAAAATTATTCCATTTGGTCCTAAGAACTCCAGCATGCACTAGTTACTAAAGACAAGGATGGATTTATCGATGGAATGGTGCCAATTCCGCCCACGAAAGGCTTGCATGACACTGGAGAAAGTGGAATCAACTCGTTTGGACATGGATCGGCAATTGCCTCACCCCAGAGGTTGCCACGGGACTACCTTCGGTGGAGGATGCAAATTTTTTTTGGGATAACATTAAAGAGATACGGGAAACTCGATAGGGCAAAAGTTTTTAGGATAACCTAAACCCTATCCGAGTTGAAATAGAACAACCTCTTGGTCACCGCCGTTTTCAACCGGCTATCAGCCCTATGGAATGAACTAGAAATGGCAGAAGAAAACTTGAAGGACCGGAGGCTACACTCACACATTACCGAGCAATCAAAAAACAGAAGAAAGTGATGAGATCCTTACTCATATTGAACAAAAGTTATTTGCCCTTTCAAAGCTAGATCTCGCCATGGATCCCATACCCTTGCTCGGACGGATTTATCAACTAGCCATGCAAGAGGAATCCCGACACTTCGCATCCACAATATACTTGAAGGTCAGCGAGCATGTTGTCCTCACGGCGACAACGTCCAAAGAGCAATGGCAAGCGGCGACAAGATCTAGCCATGGAGGTCTTGGCCATGGAGGTCCTTCTTGCTCAGGCACGAGCTAGGTTTCCGAGCGAGGAAGACAAACTCACTTCTTTCGGGATGAACGAACAAGATTTAATCGCATCCCCACGATTGAATGGTCCAGGGTGCTCCGGAAGCTCAATGCAATGGCCGAGATCCGATCGTGGGATCTGATGGCCTAGGGACTACAACACAATCCAACAGCCGTTCTCTCATCCTGGCCGCACCTAGATCTAATGGCGCATATCACGCCACCTCAGCACCAGCGTGGAAGACAACGAACAGTCAAGATTTAGCCACATCTTCCGGATCCAATAGTCAATATTGCAACAAAGGAAAATGCAAGTTTGTGATTATTGTAAACGCCTTGATCATACAAAAGAAAATTGTTGGAAATTGCATGGAAAGCCGGGGAAAAAGAAAAGGAAAGATTGAAATTTTCCAATCACAACAAATGCTAAGGTAAATAAGCCCATCAACAACAATCAATTCCAGCAAATCATGAGGGTCCTAAGTCAACTAGGAATGCGAGACAAAATGGCAAGTTATGCAAGTATATCTTATTGCCCAATGAGCTCTATTTCATTTGAAATATGGATTGTTGATTCAGGTGCTAGTGACCATATCGTCTACAATGAACGTTTCCTTTCCCATATTCATGAATTTCTTTACAACACTTCCATTCGTCTTCTAAATGGAAGCAACACTATTGTCACAAAATTGGGAATGTCGAACTCACTCCATCCATCACACCTAAGAATGTCCTTCAAATTTCGAATTTTTAATTCAATCTTATTTCCGTCTCTAAACTTTGCAAAGACAATTCTTGTCGAATTTTGTTTGATTCAAATATCTGTTTATTTCAGGCCATTTCCACTAGAAACTGATGGGTTTGGATAAAAATCATGATGGACTTTATTTTTGGACTACATTACCCAAAATTTTTTATTTTTCAAATTTTTCCTTGAATAAGGGCACCTTTTGAATGCCACTAGTAATGGAAATCTCTCTTTATTCCATTAACGTCCGGGACACAGTGCATCTTTTCCTCACCCCAAACGTGCTATTTTTCCAATAGCAAAAGAAACACAATTACCATTCACTCAAAGTACAACATGTACTAAAGATGTTTTTGCCTTATTACATATGAATATTTGGGGCCGTATCACACACCTCATTGTGACGGGTCACGATTCTTTCTCACGGTTGTGGACAATTATACTTGTACAGCTTGGGTTTTCCTCATGCAATCCTAAACTCATGTCCTCACTCATCTCAAAAACTTCATTGTCTTGATCAAAAATCAGTTCCACAATATCATCCAATGAATTCATACTAATAATGCCTGTGATTTTTTCAACCATGAATGTTCATCATTTCTTACATCAAATGGGATTCTTCATCAGAGTTCTTGTGTCTACACACCTTAACAAAATGGGATTGTCAACAGAAAACATAGCCATCTTTTAGAGGTGGCTCGAGCCCTAAAATATCAAGCTTCCATTCCTAAAGCATTTTGGAAAGATTGCATGGTTACAACAACTTACTTAATTAATCGAATGCCATCTTGGATCCTAAATGGATGAAGTCCTTTTAAGCTGCTCTTTGGCAAAAAACCAGATATCCATCATCTGCATGTCTTTGGGTGTTTATGTTATGTATCTATTGTGGGCCCTCGGGATAAATTGGGACCTCACGCTCCCAAATGCATATTTATGGGATATCCCACTCTTTAGAAGGGATATTTGGTGCTTGATCGATCAACCGAACAATTCTTTCTTAGTCGGGATGTCATTTTCCACGTAGATAATTTCCTTTCAAGGATGAGACTTCTTCAAAGGAACCATTAGATGAAACTGGGAACCAACGTCCATTCTTGAGTGAGGAAGACCTGTCGCCTCCACAACTATTTATGTTTCCTCAGATGGTGCCCTCCACATCTAAAAATGAGCCCATCTTATCATTGGAAGAGAATGATGAAACAACAATTCCATTATCAAAGGATTCCATGGCCTCCTAATCCAATCCTATGGATCATGTTTCTCATGGGTCACCCAACCAGTTAGATATTGCACCCCCTCAACGATCGTACAATACAACCGCCCACATGGACGAAGGATTATATTTGTTCGACATCAAAATCATCCGGTACATATTATCCCATCTCCTCTCATGTTAGCTTTACTCATTTATCACTAGAACACCGGTGTTGTATCAATAGAATATCTAAGGGACAAGAACCATCTTCTTACAACAAGGCCGTTCGAGATCCTTGTTGGCAGCAAGCCATGGCAGACGAAATACAAGCTCTTATGGAGAATCAGACTTGGGATATTGTCCCCTTACCACCTCATCGGCGACCTATTGGGTGCAAATGGGTGTACAAAATCAAAAACAAGGCCGATGGTTCCATTGAGCGATACAAGGCCAGGCTTGTGGCCAAAGATTTACATAGCCGAAGGTTTCAATTATTAGGAGACTTTTTTCCCCAATAGCAAAGGAAATCACTGTTAATTCTTTTCTAGCTATTGCCGCTCTTTGCGATTGGCCTCTTCATTAGATGGACGTCCACAATGCTTTCCTCCATAAGGATCTAGAAGAAGAAATTTATATGGATCTTCCACCGGGATTTCGGAGACCGGGAGAGAATCGGGTATGTCGTCTTCATAAATCCCTTTATAGACTTAAACAGGCATCTCAATAGTGGTATGCAAAGCTTACCAATGCACTCACAGCAACAAAGTTCAAGCAATCACGACATGATTATGCCTTATTCACATGGACTCGAGGTAAATCATCCATCTGTTTACTAATATATGTTGATGATATATTGATTATGGGAAATGATGAACTCGCAATTGAGCAATTTAAGAAGTATTTGCATTCCACTTTCTATATTAAGGACTTGGGACCCCCAAACATTTTCTTGGGATTAAAATCGCACGATTAGACAAAGGAATTTGTCTTAATCAACGGAAATTTATCTTGGAAATTATATTTGAAGCAAGGTTATCTAGTTCCAAACCGGTTGTGATCCCAATTGAGCATAATACCAAGTTAACAATAGCCGAATATGACAAGAGAGTGTCACCGTTGAACAAGGATCCATTACTCATGGATCCTTCAATATATCAAAGACTTGTTGGGAAGCTCATCTACTTCACCATGACTAGACTAGATATATGTTACGTCATACAAATTCTCAGTCAATTCATGCATGACCCAAAATAGTCTCACATAAATGCTACATTGAAATATCTCAAGGGATGTCCGGGATTGGGAATATTACTATCATGGGAAAACAACATAGAGCTGACTGCATATTGTGACACCGATTATGCTACTTACCCTATGAACAAAAAATCAATAAGAGCATTCTGAGTCAAATTAAGAGTGGAATGCCACGTCCTTGGTCGTAGGTCATTAATTGTATGATGATTTGTAGTCGTAATAAGACGGCTATTGAAAGTTGTTGGGCATGAGGTTATGAGTTAGATCAAGTCAACCACCAAAGTATGACTGTGCCCACTAGGCTGTAATCTACCGCTAAAATATGGTTGTGCCTGTTGGGCCGTAATTTACTGCCGAACTTGGAATCGGCCGTGCCCATTGGGCCGTAATTCACCGCTGAAGATTTACTAAGCCGTGCCCGTTGGGCCGTAATTCACCGTCAAAGATTTAGTAGGCCGTGCCCGTTGAGCCGTAATTTAGAGTTGGGAATGAGCAATTGAAATGACCGTGTGATGGTCCTGTTATCTTGGAATCGACTAGGTCGATTGATTGATGATTCGATCTGAATTTCATAATTTAATTTGTTGATGTGACTCGATGATTTGCCTATTGTGTTGACTTGTAGGAAGAGACTGGGGCCAAGGTAAGTCCTCTAAACTCATGGTTGTGCTTAGACAGCCATTTGGGCGTATTTTCTTCCTAGTCAGTGCTTAGGGGGTTGAATTTGCTGAGATGTCATCTCACCCCATTGTAATATAACATTTTCAAGCCCTTAGATGACAGCTCCTCTTGAGCATTTTGGACAATCGAAGGAAGTCACAGAATAGAGGTGTTACATTCCGTTTCATGGGGACCCTAGGGGATGGGAATACGAACTTATGCGGTACGTGGTCTGGGTCGCTGCGGGTTTATCCCACTTTGGGTGCCCTATCGATACAGATCATGGTACCGTCAAGATCATAATGGTCGAGAGAGGGCCTCATATCGGAATCTTGAGATACCTTTGTATGTGATGGAGGTTGCTTTTAGGAAAGGCACTTTGTAGATCCTAGGGGTGAGCAGTTCCGGGTTGATTCGGTTCCATCCGGAACCCGGAACCTACCCTCGAGTACAGGTTCCTCATTTTTTGGAACTTGGAACCTACCTGTCAAAACCAAAAACCCGGAACCTACCCTATCACAGGTTCCAGGGTCGGTTCTAGGTTCCAATAGGTTCTTTCTTTCTTTTTTTCTTTTTTCTTTTCATTTTCAAATTTGAACTATAACATACTTGCATACTCTACGGCAACTTCCCACGTCTTAGCAAACAAAGGAGTCGTGCATTCCTCATTTTATGTCTGCATATCTCAGATAAAATGCCTTCTTCAATCGAATCACTAGGGTAAAATTGACATCTTCATTTATTTTTTGCAGATAACGGACTTCTTTTTTAACCCATACCTCAAACGCAAAGCTCCAAAGGCCTCAACAAAATATATGAGATTATCTATATGCTTCACTTCAAACCCAGCAACCAGAGCACGAGCATAAGCCATTGCTTGCTCCTTCCAAAGCACTGCCTTTCGAGTCTCCAGAAACTGCTGGAGATGGACCCTGTCACCATCCAGAGTGAAATAGTCAATGAGCTTGGAGATGCATATCTAATGGCCTATGCTTTGACCAAATACTATTGACAAGGTAGTTTACTTGGAATTTTCTTCTAAGGCAATGACGGCATCATCAGCTCCATCATATTTTGCTTTGGACTGAGAAGCAACATCACAACACAGATGTCCACCATCATAATCTGATGTTACCGCATGATATTCCATTATTTGCTAGAATGATCACATACCTTATAGGACACATATGACTTTGTGAAGTTTCCCTCAGAAACTGACGCATTTCCTGTCATAAAGAGAGTACAGAGCTTTCAACTTATCAGCAGCTAGGAATAAATTAATGCCAAAATCAATATGTAGTTCATTAAGGCAAGGTTTGATTAAGAAAACTTTGTGCTTTCAACAAAAAATAAATAACTAAATAATGCAAGGTAATTAAATTACTTTTTTCTTTTCCAGAACAACCTGCTCACAGTCAGCACCAAGCAGGTCAACCAAATTTTATGTAAATTTAGAAAGTCCTGCTCACAGTCAGGGTATTCAAGCATGTAATGCCGACCCTATCTTCCATTGCCATACCGATGTTCTGAGCTTCATTGGATAGGATTGATTCTTGTATCTGGGAAACCTCCCTCTCTAATGTGACAAATCTCTCTAGAACTTCAAGCGTCCTAACAAAACTTACAAATCTACATGAAGACGAGAAAAGAAAAATGGAGAGAAAATACATTCGACATTGATTACAACCGTCAAGCATATTTTCTTATTTAGTATCTTATCAATAGGTAAACTGATCCATAATCAGCAATCAGGTGTAACGGCATTCACATATTATTCCTTTTTCGCCCTTTCGATTGATCTCCTTGACACATTCCAAAGAGCATAACGTATTTACAACAAACTTCCAGATTTTGCAAGTAGTAAGGAAATCAAATGCAATTCAATGCAGGGATAGTTTACTTGAAGCAATTGAAAGCGTGGATGCTTGCTAGATTACCTCTCCAAAGTGGCTTTGGTGAACCAGGAAGCATTTGATCTCAGAGTGTTGGAGTAGGCACCTTTAGATATCTGATCTTTCGCGCATTTAAGATGTGAAAGGAACTGTTGAAGTAATCCCGATGCCAACTTTTCATTCGCCTTACCAACGTAAATCACCAGATCACACCTTCCATTCGTATAACAAAAAGGCACACGACAAAGCGGTGTCGGCGATGAGCAAAGGCAAAGCATGGCAACGACTGGCGTTGAGTGGCGAGGGTTCGCACGAGCAGTGTCAGCGACTGGAGTCCAGCGACATCCGGTGGCGACGGTCTTGAGGGCAAGCGGTGTCCGGTGGCGAGAGTCAGAGCAGCGTCGGCGATGGGTAGTGACAGGCATCGAGCGGTGAGGGTTCGCACGAGCGACATTGGTGATTGGCGTCCAGCAGCGTCTGGCGGTGGCAGCCTTGAGGGCAAGCGACATTTGGCGGCGAGAGACTTAAAGTGGCGTCCGGTGGCGATAGCCTTGAGGGCGAGCGGCGTCCGGCGGCAAGACTCAGAGCGGCATCTGGCGACGAGAGTTCCAGGTCTGAAATTTGAATAGGGAGCACTGAGCGGGGGAGAGGGGGCTCCTTTTGGCTTTTGGAGCCCTAATTGATTCCGAAATCGGTCCTCTAAGAACCGGGAACCAAACTGAAACCTCTGGTTCGATTCTTTGGTTCCCGATTCTACTGGGAACCGCGCTCACCCCTAGTAGATCCTCTAGAAGGTTCGGTTGCGACGCAATCGACCCGGATCTTGAAGAGCCATGAACCCCGGTGTTCTCTGAAGGAGGCTCCAATCAAGATGAAGAGGAAGTGGAGGACGAGGACGAATATTAGTAGATGTTTGCAAACCCCCTGTTTTATAGACTGACATATATATATATATATATATATATATATATATATATATATATCGATGTAGTTTGTGTATGACCTGTTTTGATATGTATATATAAGTGTGTTGTTGGTTTGAAAAAGTTATGACTCTACTTTTCTAGTCCATCTCGTTATTGTCTGGGGATTTATTATTCGTTTCCACATTCGTATTAAAATGAATGGATCGGCGATGCATCCTGGGGACGTCGCTATTATATCGACCAAGCGGGTTGGGCACGTGCTCGGAGGATTGGGACGTGACACTCCATGTCGATGAATGATAGCTCCACTTTTTGAACTCCACGTTTTCAATGGACCCCACTTGTTAGGAGATTTCAAACCCTCCTTTCTCTCTTTTCCCCTCCATTACTCTCTCTTCCTCCCCTCTCCCATAACCTCTTTTAGTCTCTTCTCTCTCACTAAGGTTTCATGAAATGATAAATGAAGAGCGAAGAAGAAGCTGCTATCACGCATGCAAAAGCAAGCAAAGAATTCACGAAGATTGAACAACTGATCATTTCCATCAGTTCACATCAGTGAAATGGATGGACAATTGGGTTAAGATGTCAATTCGATAATGAGGCCTATCAATTCACTTCAGTGAAATTGAGATGGAAAATTGGGTCGAGATGTCAATTTGAACATGAGGCCTAAAAATTAGCGGAAAATTTTGGTTATGAACACTCTATTTTGTGAAGGTGATCTTAACTTTTCGTTTGACTAAGCTAGAAAGAAAGGGTTGCGTACACTCTAAAGATGATGAAGACGAGTAAGGCCTATCAACCAAAAGAGGCAACAGGAGAGGGGAGGGAGAGAGACTAACAAAGAAGGAGAGAGGAAAAGGAGGGTTTGAAATCTCTCGACAAGTGGAGCCCAAAGGGAGGAGCGACCATTCATTGATGTGGAGTGCCAGGCTACCCAATATTTTCTACTTCTTTCAAACGTGAGCACAAAAAGTGGCACTATAGCAATTTACCTTATACCTTAACACCATGTCATGATGATTCAGCATCAAAAGTGACATGGGATAAAAATAAAGAAAATTATAAATCATGAACCAAAATAAGGTGTCAATGCAAAGCTAGGTGGTGGTGGCCACCGGTCACTTAGAGCATGTTTGGTAACATCTCCAATTTTCCGTTCCCCATAACTAGAAAAGAATACAAATATATATGTGTACATCAGTTAATTTTTCTATTCTCCAATAGATATTAGTGGCCAATGATAGATTTGGAATAGAAATAAGAAATTAAAAAAAAAAATCTACTTTTTTTCTAGGAACAAAAAAAGAAACAATGTCATTCTAAAAAAAAAACGGGTTTAGCATAACTTAATGTTCATCTCTAAACTCCCACTCAAAGAGGGACAACTGTTCACACTTAATTTTTACCTCATGTGTCATACAAAGAAAAAAAACTTAAGAATGGGATTCTTGATCGCAACGAGGTTGTTTCATGCCAAAAAGAGCTATTTAGCATTTGAATTAACGTTGGCCTTTCAATTATGATTTATTATACTTTAATTTTGAAAAGTCAAAAAGTTGACCTTAGAGTTAACTTCTTTTTTTTTTTTTTTTATCAAACTTTGATTAAAAAAAGTCAAAATTTGCTCAAAATTTAGCTTTTGTTTAAAAAAATGGTGTCAACTTCATATTTGCACTTTCGATTTTAGCAAATATGAAGCAAAAAATGGAAAAACTCATAAAAAAAACATATTTTTATTTCAATTTGACTTCTCCATCATCAGTTTTACAAATATCAAATAAGAATTGACTTTTCCCGATTTGGGAATATCGATATTTAATTGGCCAAAACAAAAATTAGTACATTTCTAGTTGTCTTTTGAGATGGTTTCTTTTACGACATTTGATCTTATAGTTCATGGTGCATTTAATTGTTAAACCAATTTTGAGATTACAACTCATTGACAAATTTCTCCAATTTTTACCCAATTAGGGTTTTTGAATCGATTTATCATTATGAATGCGAATTAACCAAAATTGGATACAATTGATTGGATGGAACTCAATTTCATATCAATTTTGACAAAATCACTTCCATTTGGCTTAATTTGATCACATAAGTGAACATGCACTAGAAAAATCAAGGACGAAACGCCTTAATTGAACCAATTTCACTTGACCCTTTCTAGACTAACATCCAATTTGACCAATTGAATCCCAATTGTGCACACTAGTCTAATTCGGGTGTGATTTTAAAAAAGAACTAAGGAAATAAAAGCATTGCTTGCCAAATTAAATGAATGAAACCAATCCAATTGGTTCAATTTGCATTCAATTTGATTCGAGTCATTTGGGAAATTTCTAATTTAGTCTACTTGGATAAAATCAAGAAGAATTAGAACAAAATAGGATTGAGAACCGAACCAATTCAATTCGGTCGGGCCCGGTCAACTTGGTTCTACTAGGTCAACTCAACTTGGGCTGTGTTGGCGGCCGATTTTTCCGGCTAGCCATCCGACCAACATAGCAAGGCTGGCTAACCACCCCCCTCTCTCTTGTGTAGTAAATTGACTAAAAATGCTCTTACTTAGCAAAAAGACCAAAATGCCCTCAATCATTGACAATCTAAATCAACCAATAGAAATTTTCTTAATAGCCAAGTAAATAATCTTAGCCATTCATCATGAGCCCTTTCAAGCCATCCATTGTGCCATGTCATTGATCCGAGTGAATTGAGATGAGCCAATGAGAGACTAGCTTAATGGGGAAGCAACCATTTTAGACCCTTGGACTAATCCAAGGGCTAAGATTAAAATATGAGGGAGTATAAGTGCATCTTTCCCTCAAAATAAGGGGCTAACTTTCAAATTACTCTCTCGCTTTGCCACCAGTTTTTAGCCCCTCACTAGCTGCCTTTCGACAAATCATTAGCTTACCGATGTCGTTCAGCCACCTCATTTACTGGTCATAACAGTCGCTCCACTTGAGGACCACTGGACGACTGCCAAATTAGCCGATCTTCATCTCAGCTTCACTATCATGCTTCATACCGGTGACCAATTTAGCCAAGTCGAATGCCAACTTCGGCGATCTGACGACCTCCTTTGGTGTTCAGACCATTCCAACAACGATCCTCGGCCGGTCCTTCAAGTTCACGTGGTCGGAGCTTGATCGAAGCTTCACCAAAACCCTATTATTTGCTTTATTTTTGTTGATTGTTAATTTGAGTTGATTCTCACATCAATCTTTCTCTCATCAATTCAGAGAGTTGTCAAGCTTTCCATGCTTATTCCATGAAGTCATCACGGTAAAAAAAGGAGGCCGGATTGCTCGATTGAGTGACGCGATGTTCATTGACAAGGCTAATTCTTCCTAAACTTAGATTATGATGAAGGATGTGATATTGCTAGTACAAGTACCTAGAGGGGGTGAATAGGTATATAAAGATTTTTCTTGATAATTGCGCAATACTTAGACAATTGAAGAATTCGCAACAAGTAATAATCAATGCAAGACTAAGTAAGGAAATAGAGAATTGAACACGCGGTTTATGGTGGTTCGGCTTGATTCAAGCCTACGTCCACTCTTCTGCACTGACAGCCAATTTGGCTAGATTCCACTATGAACAAGAGATGTTACAGTGTTGATCTTCCTTGATTTCTAGGTGTAGATGATCTACCACACTCGCTCAAGGTGTCACCAAGTACAAACACTCTGTGTATACAATTTCGCTCGAAGCTGTATCGACTAACAATCAAGGTTCTTCGGACTCTGGAATTTTTCTATCGATCATACCCTTAAAACAACTAGAACGTCTTCCTTTTATACTCCTTTATGCCATCATAGCCGTTGGCACTTACCAAAGGAATTCCTTCAATCTACCCGTTGGACGGAATCAATTAAGAAGATCATCCGAGCTATTCAAGGAACTTGATGATAGCCCATCAATCCTGTTCACCCATACAATCAGGATCTTGGTTTCCAAGAATAGAACATTGCAAGAATATTTCGTCGACCATCGGATCTTCAATTGATCTAGATAACAATAAAAGAATTCGAAATATTTATCCAACCAAAGAATCTTTTCAGAGGATAGGATCGAATCCTCAACCATATGCTTCGGCTTTGGATTTCCTTCGTCCTTTGGATTAGAAAGGCGTCGGTGAGAATAGACTTGAGTCTTGAGTCTTGAGTTTTGAGAATACAAAGTCTTCAGACTTTAAAGCGTCGATATCCGAGACTAAACCGATAGAAATGTTTTGTCGGCTTCAAAATATTCTTGAAAGATTTCTCCAACAATCTCCCCTTTTTATGGTGACAAAACTTTCTTGTAGATTTGAACAACTTTGACCTGCAAAAACATTTCTCAAGCAATATGGCTAACTCAAAAAGATTAATAAAGCAACCGGACTACGCATCCACGAAAATTGGTTAGTCTTTCATGAGTAATACCATATAACAACACTTGATATAAATGCAGCCAGTCAAGCATCAAAATCCACAGCCAATTCAATCAAATTTTAAATTCACACCCAAGTTCAAGTTCTCAAGTCATACTAAAAAATAAACATAACCACAAAAGTAAAAGATGTTGAAAGTTGTTGGTTCAAATTGGTTCTCCCCTTTTTGTCATCATTAAAAAGGGTGAGAAAGGAGTCATGTACGCTTGGGAATGCGCACGATACGAAATCTCCCATTGATTTGGACTATGCCTTCTAGCCTCTTCAAGTCCTCCCTTAGTTGAGCTACCTCCTCTCCTTTGGCATTGGCTTGAAGTTGCAAAGCGAGGTCTTTCATTTTATCCTCCAAGGTGACTGAAGATGCTTGTCCAGCATTCTTCATGGCTTGAATTTCACAGTCAAAGCATATATCGACCACGCATTTCCGAAGAATATCCATGGTGCGACGAAAATCTGCAGAATTGTCCGTACGTGTGCGGCATGAGCTTTCTCAGATGGAGTAAATGCAGACGATGTCGCTTCTGTATAGTCTTGCAGATTTGGTGTCAACGTATCACCTTCTTCAAGCAATTGAGAAGCTTGAAATTCTTCTGGGTCTGCTGGAGATTGTCTTGGACCTTCACTATCGGCAGCATGAGGTGTGGACCTTTCTTGCTCGCCAACTCCCCCTGTCTCTAGGACATCAAAAGGGGAAGAGTGATGATCATGCTCTTGATTTCCCTTCTCTCCAGATTCAGCAGCAGACTTTTCTTTCTCTCCTTCTCTTTCTTCTTCAGCTTCTTTCTCCTTTTCTCTCTGCTCTTCTTCTTCTCTGTTCTTCTGAAGTTCTGTCGGTTGAGGCACGGGCGTCGGTTCTTGTCGGTGCATGGATAGTGGGATCTTCATCCTCTTCATCTTCATTTTCCAGAATGAGAGTTCTTTTCTTCTTTTGCAATGGGGCACCAATGGCCTCCTTTTCTTTTCTCTTTGAAGCAGATCGAACTGGAGATTTCACTCTGAATTTCTCCATTGCCTTGGAAAGTTCTTGCGACGCATCTTCGTTAACATATTCAACCCTACCACCATCTTATCACACGGTCGAACACAAAATGTTTGTGGCGGTTCAATATTCATGTGTCTGAAGATCTTGGTCACCAGACTAGGATAAGGCAATTGTCCTTTGTCTTTCGACATTGCTCTATACATATGGAAGAGAATAGTGTGCGGGAGAGAGAACTTCCGTCCTGATTTGATCGCGTACATCAACTTTGCTTGAAAGAGACACGGAAGTCTTTGACGTAGACTTGATGCGAGACAGTTGATCACAATCTTATGAAGCACAATGTTGATGGCATTCATCCTGGAATAGGTAATTTTCTTCTGTGTCCCTATCTTTGACAAGTTCCGAGTAGTACGAGCAGGTGAGACTTTGATTGGTAGATAACGTCCTCGTTCAACTCCAACTATGTCCGCCAACATATTCACATCTACCACGTAGACTTGGTCTCGTACATTGAATGAAATTCTATTCGCATCCAAAAAGCTAAGATTTGAATAGAAATAAGCGGTCGGTTGAGCATACCCGTCCGTAGAGTCGAAAAAAATTCACAAGTTGAAGCAAATTCAACTTCTCTCTTAAGTTCATGTTGATGGCGTCCAGGAAGTCAAAATCGACACTTCTAGGGTTTATCACCCCTCTTTTCAACAGCCTGAAATACACATTTTCCTGATCCTTGGATTTGAACAAATCCATCCGATTTCCTTTCACCTTTGCTGCCACTCCCATTCTCGGTTGGAATTCAAGGAACATTCTGTCATCATCGTTTCCTTCAATTAAATTTTGTCACGGCATACGAGGATCACTTGGAATGTTCGCAAGTGTGTCCTCTGCTTTTCCTTTCGGAGCAACTCCCAATTCCTCCATTTCGAAAAAAGATACTCATTCCCATAATTTTTGTCCTTAAGGAAGTCATCTATATATTTCAATGGAGTACCGGTGCTTTTCAACGCACGATAAAGCTTATAGATAAAGGAGGGTTTTGGACTCTTCGGGTCGGCTTCCTCGATTATCTCTTCTTCCGGATGTTGACTTGCACTTTGTGGGCGGAGGCGTTGAATGACGTGGATGAGTGCGAATCGGACTTTGTCGCGACTTGATAAGTCTTCTTCCTCGGTGAGATCGAAGTGAGTCGGTCCCTTCTCCATTCTTTGTGGTCCCCGCTTGTGATTCTTGATGATTTCCTTGAAGAATACATCTTTCTTTGTCGATTGGAAGATTCCTTCACTTGCTTTCCCAAGAAAAGATGACCACTTTCTCGATGATGATCAAGAAATAGAAACAGGATCGGGAGGAGAGTGCCTTTTAGGGTTTTGAAGATTGGGCAAAGAAAAACTGTATATATATAACTTTGTTTTGAAAAGAGGAAGTTCAATCGGTATAAGGAAAGTGTACGAACACTTCTTTTCAAAATCAATAACTGCCAAAATTAATCCTTTTAAAAAGACAAGTTTTCGAATTTCACACGGATTATAGAATAACCGAACGAAAGATCGTACCTTTTCGAGTTTAGATAAAATAACTAAACAAGAATTCGTACCTTTTAGATAAATTGGCAACTTACGGTCTCTAGCCATGAATGTATGAGTCGAGGATTTAAAGTCTCGAGAGATTAGAGTCTTAGAGTTGGTGAGTCTCTAGACTTTAACTTCTTCAAGCTTCAAAATGTTGAGTCTTGAACGGATAAAGTCGAATTGATTTTCTCCAAAGGCTTTGTGAATATATCCGCTAGTTGACTCTTTGAATCAACAAATTGAATCGAGATTTCTCCATTTTGAATATGATCTCTAATGAAGTGATGTCGAATCTCAATATGCTTTGCTCTTGAATGAAGGATTGGATTTTTGGTGAGATTGATCGCCTTTGGTGTTGTCACATCGATTTACGTGCATGAGTCTTCAATCCCAAAGTCTTGTAGCTGTTGTTTTATCCATAGAATTTGCGAACAGCAGCTTCCAAGAGCTACATACTCGCTTACGTCGTTGAGAGAGCTACAATGCTTTGCTTCCTCGAAAACCATGACACATCTTGTTGTTTCCAAGCGGTTGACAAGTTCCGAAGTGCTCTTTCTATCGACTACGCAACCGGCCGGATCGCGTCCGAGTATCCTAGAAGATTAAAGTCTCCCCTCTTTGGATACCAAAGACCGATGCTTGAAGATGAGGCAATGTATTTGATAATACGTTTCACGGCACTGAGATGTGATTCTCTAGGATCTGATTAAAACCTAGCATAGATGCAAACACTTAACAAAATATCAGGTCTAGAAGCAGTGAGATAAAGAAGTGAACCGATCATGCTCTGTACAGCTTTTGATCCACTTTCTTCCCTTCTTCATCCTTGTCTATCTTCGAGAACATGACATTGGTATGTCGGTCTTTTTGCACTTTTCCAATCCAAACCTTTTTACAAGATCATTTGCATATTTTTCTTGATGAATAAAAGTTCATTCCTTCATTTGTTTCACTTGGAGTCCAAGAAAGAATGTTAACTCTCCCATCATACTCATTTCAAACTCATCCTGCATAGACTTAGAAAATTTCTTGCATAGACTTTCATTAGGTGATCCAAAAATAATATCGTGCACATATATTTGAACAAGTAAAAAGCTTTTGTTTTCCTTTTTGATAAACAAAGTAGTATCTATTTTACCTTTGACAAAACCATTCTATAATAAAAACTTACTTAGTACGTCGTACCAAGCTCGAGGTGCTTGCTTTAAACCATACAATGCCTTTTCGGTCAAGGCGAGTCCGGCTTCTTTGGGTCTCCAAACCCAGGTGGTTGTTCCACATAAACTTCCTCATGGATAAATCCATTTAGGAACGCACTTTTGACGTCCATTTGGAATAACCTGAAATTTTTATAACAAACAAACACAAGTAATAGACGAATAGCTTCTAACCTTGCCACAGGAGCGTAAGTCTCGTCATAGTCTATTCCTTCTTCTTGCGTATATCCTTTGGCCACGAGTCTTGCTTTGTTTCGTACGACTTTTCCTTCTTCATTCACCTTGTTCCTGAATACCCATTTGGCTCCAAACGGTTTTACCTTTTGGTTTAGATGTCAATTCCAGACATCATTGATGTTGAACTTGTGCGAGTTCTTTTTGCATAGCTTCGATCCAACTTTCATCGAGATAAAGCTTCTTCTATGCTTTTTGGTTCAATTTCAGAAATGAGAGCCACAGCACTAGAATCTTCACGCCTTTTTGATCTGGTGAGGATTCCTTCATTGATTTCGCCAATAATGAGATCTTTGGGATGATTTGGATTTATGCTTCTAGTTACTAGTTGATTTGCACGGTTGATGATCTCTTTCTTTATTTGAATCTTCATGAGCATCTTGATGTTGGACTTCAGTCGAGATGCTTCTTGAGTTGTAGACATTGGAAGGTCTAGAGCGGGTTCGGACTCTTCATATTGAGTCCGGCTGGATTCATCTTGCGTTGAGTCTTGGAATTTGACATTCATTGATTCCTCCACCGACCGGGGCTTTTCTTGTTATAGACTCTGTAGGCTTTGCTTGATGTAGAATATCCAAGATGCCTTCATCGATCTTTCTTCAAACTTACCAACTCGATCATTTGCATTTTCAAAATAAAGCATTTGCAACCAAACACATGAAAGTATGAAACAAAGTAGGCTTCTTACCTTTGAACAATTCATAGGGGTTTTCTCTAAAATAGGTCTTAGAAAGACTCTATTTATAATATAGCATGCTGTTGAAACTTGACTTCAGCCCAAAATCGTGAAGAAATTTTACTTTCAATTAAAAGTGTTCTAGCCATTTCTTGAAGAGATCTATTCTTTCTTTCCACAACTCCATTTTGCTCTGGAGTATATGGAGAGGAAAACATATGATTAAAACCAGATTTATCATAAAATTTCGTAAAATTTTGATTTTCAAATTCACTTCCATGATCTGTTCTTATACTTGAGATAACACATCCTTTTTCATTTTGAACCTTTTTGCAAATTTTTCAAAGTACGAAAAGATTTCGACTTACTTGCAAGGAAATATACCCGTGTAAAGCGAGAGCAATCTTCCACAATTACTAGACAATATTTCTTACCTCCAATGCTCTGGGTTCTTGTTGGTCCAAAGAGATCCATATGAAGCAAGCTTTGTAGTACATGATTAGTAGAGACATAATTTATTGGCTTAAATGAATTTCTTACCTTTCCCAGAATGCATGGAGTGCATGAATCAGACTTTTGGTATGGCAATTTAGGTAGACCTCGAACAAGCTTCTTTGATGAGATTTTGGCTAATTGCTTCATGTTGACATGGCCAAGCTTTCGTGCCATAAGACTGCTTCATCTTGAATTGAGATTAGGCATTGTGCTTCATTTGGTTTTACATCAAGGAGGTAGATATTTCCATGCCTTCGACCCATGAAAGCCCGAGTTGAGTCTTTACTAATTCCATAACATATGCCTTCTTGAAAGGAGATCTTGAAACCAGTATCACACAATTGGCTAATCTGAGAAGATTGTAGTTGAGTCCTTCCACTAGAGAGACATTGCTTATTGTGAGATTTCCAATTTTCACAGTTCCAAATCCCACAATGCTTCCTTTGATGTTTCCTCCAAATGAGACTTTTCTACCATTTACTTGAATAAGCTTTATGAAGCAATTTGAGTCTCTGTCATGTGTCTTGAGCATCCGCTGTCAAGATACCACTTTACCTTCTTTTTGTCGAGACCCGCATTCAAAAGAGAGTCTCAAGCTTTCTTTGGTATCCAAATTTTCTTGGGTCCTTTGGCGTTAGTAGAATGAGCATTATTAGGACATACTTTCTTAACGAGGCTTCCAAACCATAGGACACTCTTTTTCAAAATGATCCCGACTATTACACTTTGAACACCTTAAAGCATTTCGACCTACGGACTTTACAAAAACTTTCTTGAAATGATTTTTGTAAGCCTCTCTCGATGGTCTTTTCTTAATTCTTTCTTTTACTTTCGGAAAATCAATCAAGGGGATCGTTTCTGCTGTCATACCTAGACCGGACTTATTGAAGTAAGGTCTTTGGACTGAAAAGAACTTTTTCAAGTTTTCAGAACCTATTGAAAATTTCTTTGAAATATTTGATAAGTCAGTTTTTAAGAAAGCATTTTCTTTTGAAAGTTTATCTTCATTCTCTTTAAGAGTAGAAACATTCAAGTCTAAACTTTTCACTTTTTCTTCTAAAATATTTTCCTTTTGTTTTAAGACTGAGTTTTCCTTTTTAAGTTTGGAAATCTTTTTAGAGAAGTCTTAAGACTAAAACATAATTCATCAATATATTTAAAGACTTTGACAGGGATTTTATAATCACTTACCTCAAATTCACTGTAAATCTGAGTCGATCCAAAGTCAGAGTCGATTGTGCCATCGACACAGTTGGCATATTCATCGTCACTTTCTTCACACTCTGTATCGCTCCAGGTTTCGGCTTTGAGAGCTTTTCGAGACTCTTCGGGAAAGGACAATTGAGTCTAATGTGTCCCTTTTTCTTACATTGAAGCAAACTACATCTTTGTTTGGTTCCTCATTATCAACAAACTTGGTTTGCTGTTTCTAAAGACTTTGTTTCCTTGAGTTGAACCTTCTTCCTTTTCGATTCAGCTTTCTGAACCATCTAATCATTAGAGCAAGCTCCTCATCGTCCAGATCTTCTTGAGTCTACGTATCATCAGAATCATCATTAGATTTTAATGCAATGGATTTCTTACCTCTTGGATCTTCATCTTCATTAATTCATTCCACTTTGTAAGACTGAAGAGTTCCAATCAGCTCGTCTACAGATAATGGCATAATTCTTTGCGTCTCTCTTATTGAAGTCTTTATATGATTCCAATCATTGGAGAGTCCACGCAGCAACTTGTTCACCTTCATGGGATCAGAAATGTTTTGTCCTTGGTTCTCAAGACCATTGACAATATCTGTAAAACAACTAAACATGTCGGTTATAGATTCTTCTGGTTTCATTTTGAAGGCTTCATATTGACCGAGGAGAATGTTGATTCGGTCTCCTTCACTCGATCTGTTCCTTCATAGGTGATATGTAATCTGTCCCACACTTCTTTTGCTGTAACACAAGAAGATATTCTGTTATATTCAGTTGGAGACAAGGCACAATATAAAGAGTAAATTGCTTTTGCATCGAGTGCTTGTCTCATGTTTATCTCTTCCCGAGACATTCCGCTGGTATCAATAGTTTCTTTCCCTCTTTCGGAGATTGATGCAGCAGCAGGAGTGATTCCTCTTTCCACAACGTCCCATTCCAGAGGATCCTTTGATCGTAGGAAAGCTTTCATCTTGTTCTTCCAGATGTTGTAATCCTTTCCATCGAAGTAGGGTGGTCTGGTATTGCTTTGCCCTTCCACCAGCCCTGGTGCTCACATACTAGCCATGGATCTTTTACAATGAAGAAAAACAATTCAAATAAAGTAAGAACACGAGCTCTGATACAATTGATATTGCTAGTACAAGTACCTAGAGGGGGGTGAATAGGTATATAAAGATTTTTCTTGATAATTGCGCAATACTTAGACAATTGAAGAATTCACAACAAGTAATAATCAACGCAAGACTAAGTAAGGAAATAGAGAATTGAACACGCGGTTTATAGTGGTTCGGCTTGATTCAAGCCTACGTCCACTCTTCTGCACTAACAGCCAATTTGGCTGGATTCCATTATGAACAAGAGATGTTACAGTGTTGATCTTCCTTGATTTCTAGGTGTAGATGATCTACCACACTCGCTCAAGGTGTCACCAAGTACAACACTCTGTGTATACAATTTCGCTCGAACCGTATCGACTAACAATCAAGGTTCTTCAGACTCGGAATTTTTCTATCGATCACACCCTTAAAACAACTAGAACGTCTTCCTTTTATACTCCTTTATGCCATTATAGCCGTTGGCACTTACCAAAGGAATTCCTCCAATCTACCCGTTGGACGGAATCAATTAAGAAGATCATCCGAGCTATTTAAGGAACCTGATGATAGCCCATCAATCCTGTTCGCCCATACAATCAGGATCTTAGTTTCCAAGAATAGAACATTCCAAGAATATTTCGTCGACCATCGGATCTTCAATTGGTCTAGATAACAATAAAAGAATCCGAAATATTTATCCAACCAAAGAATCTTTTCGAGAGGATAGGATCGAATCCTCAACCATATGCTTCGGCTTTGGATTTCCATCGTCACCGGATTAGAAAGACTGTCAGTGAGAATAGACTTGAGTCTTGAGTCTTGAGTCTTGAGTCTTGAGAATACAAAGTCTTCAGACTTTAAACCGTCGATATCCGGACTAGACCGATAGAAATGTTTTGTCGGCTTCAAAATATTCTGGAAAGATTTCTCCAACAGGATGATGGGCATTAACCCATTTAGTAATAATTATGGTTGTACTGCAGTTTTATGATTTATAGCTGTGTCGGGAAGCAATGTAGTTTGCGTGTTTGGTGACACTGTTTTAGAGCTGCATGTGAAGCATCTTGAAGCGGGTAAGGCAGCAGCTAAAGGCTTTCTCATTACTTAGATAGGTTTTGGAGGTACTCAGCCTTTTGTGCTCTAGCGTAGAGGGAACATTTCTTGGAAAAAGCCTTTAGGAAAGAGGCGAGTGAGAGGCACTCATTAAACGAAAGCGTGTCATGCGGATAGAGATGATCGACACGATTGACACCGACTTCGACTAAGAAAATAGATGGGTGAAGTAGTTTTTGACTACCGTTGTGAAGTGGTGGAGGAGGTGTTGTCATTTTGTGGCAGTGCTATAAGGTGTTTGTCAAACACCTCGTAGAGCTATTTTAAATTCCAACCACCGCTTGATTCATCCACCATTGAAGACATGCTCGAAGAGATGGGATAGCCTCACATCTCCTTCCCGCTTGGCCTGTTGGATGGAAGTATCAATTATCTATGGTTGTGGAGAAAAGCATAGGTGTATTGATTGGCTTGTTATTGCGCATTACCGAAAGGTCTCTCATTTTCATTCCTCCGTCTGTTGAATCAACTCTCTCATATGCTCGGGATCTCTTTTGTATTTTATTCACAATACCTCTACATTGACGAACTCGATCCATTTTTTTCTAAAATAAAAAATAAAGGAATAATGAAAGTCTAGATAGACAAGCATGCATGAATCACGTACTTATACGACTCGTTAGTAACCCACCACAAAACGATAGTATAGATGGGATTGACTTATATCAAGATTCGTAACATAAAATAAATAAAATAAAATAAAATAATAATTTTTAGTGAAAAGGAGGTAGTTTACTTTTTTCTTTTGTCTTTCCCATCCTTTTTCTTTGGGCAATTCTACTTTTTTTCTCTTTAAAGTTAAATTGCATTACAATTTCAAAGTAATATGCACATGAGGGTTAAATGGGAAATTTAAAAGTGAGACAACCAACACTTTAGGCTTAAATATATAGATGTAGATATTTCTACATTGTTTAACTCTAAGTGAGCATAGCATAGATTTAGTACATATTCAATCATTATTTGTTAAGTAGGAACTATCATGTTATGTAAATTTTTATCAGTCAAATATACACTATAATGTTATTAAAGATATTTCTATATTAAATCTTGGTAAGTACCTTATTTAGCACAAATTTTGTACAGACTTGTGTCATTAACAAGCTAAATATGAGCAAGGGAAAATTCCAAATATGACATGATTTTGTCTTTCATTATACTTCCATAATTTGGCTGAGGTTAGTTTTCTGAAGTGGAGCTATAAATCGAAACCTTAATTTTCCTAAATCCCCTAATTTATTTTGTTTATGTGAAGGCTTGTTTCCTAAGTCACTTCGTTCATCCAAGACAAAGCGATTACACTGGTTGAAGTAACATGTTGATAAGTCATGGGCATGTGGTGGGATCCGACATCAATGGTAGCAATGATGGCAGTGAGTTTCTTTTTCTAATGACAAGTTTTATTTATCGTGCATTTTCGAATTGTATTTGCGGTCATCATGGTCCCTACATGTCGTTTGTGGTCCATGTTTCCGAATTATTTATTGTTTTCATATTGTTTTTTGCATGTGTTTTGTCATTAACATATGCAAATTTTTTGTGGTCCATCATTTACTATTTCCATTTTGCTTTTTGCATTCGTGGTCCATGCTTCTCTAATAGTTGTTCATGGTTCAAATATTACATTGTAATAGCAACTTGTGTTTATCTGTATACAAATTTAAGTAGCTGTGATTTTATTGAACTTATATGAGCTCTGAAAATATATTGACTTTTTTTATGCTTCCATTTGCACTAGGTGACAGATGGATTGGTCCATCATTTACTGTTTTCATTTTGCTTTATGTGTTCGTGCTCCATGTTTCTCTAATATTTTTTATTCGTCAAAAGTCAAAGATGATACAGGTATCCCTATATTGTTATACTCTCTCACGAAACCATCGTAATTAATTAGCTTTAAACATTTATTATCAAAATCTGCATTATTATTTTACTTCTTGTACATCTTGCACATCGGTTGTAGATTCATTGCCAGAATATGCATAAAATTAGAAATATAGAATTAGAGATTTCCTAGGATTATCGATTCGTTAAAGTGACTATCACAAGAAAATTAATGGGTAAAACTCATAGGTGAGCAAGCCGTGTAACTCAATGTGTGACTCCAGCCACCGGATGCCGGTCATTGCCGCTCCTAGAAATAGAAATTTTATTCTGTTATTAAACGAATTTTAATTTCAGAAATAGAAATTTTGAATTGTTATCATACACGTTTTTACTCGAAACTCATCCATGAAATAAAAATTGAGAAATCAATTTCTGTCAAGAAATTGATTTATGTTCTAGAAATTTTGTCATGCGCCCTTAACCACTTTAACATATATACTAGAGAGATGTCCGTGTGTGTTGTGCTGGATCGAACGACATAATTTCTGATCTTTCGAAAAAAATCAAATGAAATACTCATCTTTCAAAAATTCAACTAATTCAAACAATATTCAACTTTTTGAAAAATTATATCTTATTCTAAATATATTTGCTCTCATCAATGACACATGGATGAGATTTATCTCTAATTACCATTTAATTGTTTTTACCTACCACTACCTATATGTGCTATGTATATTAACCCCATGAACAAAATATATTTAAGGAAATATTGCATTGTTGATGCTCTAAATGGCACTAACGTCAAATTTAAAAAAAAAAAAAAAAAAAAACAGTGATGGATTTCTTTACAACTAGAGTCACGAAATAATATGTGTCTACAACCAGGTATTTTCAAGAAATATTTGACATTAATATAATAGTACGAAATTCGGATTTTTAAATTCAAAGTCAATCATGATAAGAAAAATGACCACATATATTTCAATCGATTGCATAAGCAATTATGCTTATATATATATTATAAAAATGTGCGATCATGTAACACAAATTTCTAAACCTATTTTTTTATATAAAATTTTTGCAATAATTAAATATCCTCACAACTTATTGTATTCCTAAAATCAACAGCTATAGAAAAAAAAATTAAACTCACTTTTTTTGTGCACGTTATAAACAATTATCTTATCCTCTATAGACCTCTTATAGAAACTAAAAATTCTCTTTTGAGAATTTACATATACAAATATATATTATGAGGTCTGTATGATTTTTATGTATATGTGATCTCTCTTCATATATTAGTTTAAACTTTTAGATTGGACTTTCTAACATGGTATTAGAGCTAGAATCTAGCTCGATTGCCTGTTCATCAAATTGCATGTTTTTTTTTTTTCTTATTCGATTTGCTCCTAAGAGGCGGTGTTAAAATATCTCACATCACTTTACTATAGAGTTTATATGCTCTTTATATATGCGGTTACCCTCCATCTATATGCTTAAACTTTTGTGTTGGAATCCCTAAGAGTGATCTTAAATTGTTTTTTCGCATTTTGCTTTATTAGATTCGTGAGCCATATATATTTTTTGCTTGGGAGAAGTACAATAGAAGTCCTAAAACTTATCACAATAGTGCAATTAAATCACAAAACTTACAATAATTAAATCACAAAACTTACAATAAGCATAATCAAATCCTAAAAATTGTCAATTAATGTATCCGAGTCTTCTATTAACTTCATCCAATTAGACAAACATAATTATTGAAATTTTTTTTTTCTCTCCTCATGTGGCATTGACCTCACTAAAAAAGAAACATATGACTGGGAGGAGAATACTTTTAGGTTTTTGAAGATTGAAAATGAAAACGTGTATATATAACTCGGTTTTGAAAAGGGAAGTTCAATCGGTACAAGGAAAATGTACGAATACCTCTTTTCGAAATCAATAACGCCAAAATTAATCCTTTTGAAAAGACAAGTTTTTCGATTTTCAAGGAGACTACAAAATAACCGAACGAAAGATTATACCTTTTCGAGTTTAGATAAAATAACAACCTACGAGTCTATAGTCATCAATGTCGAGTCTCGAGAGATTTGAGTCGACGATCATCAACTTTCCGAGTCGAAGGTTGGAGAGTCTCTAGACTTTAACTTCTTCGAGCTTCAAAATGTTGAGTCTGGAACGGATAAAATCGAATTGATTTTTCTCCAAAGGCTTTGTGAATATACCCGCTAGTTGACTTTTTAAATCAACAAATTGAATCGAGATTTCTCCATTTTGAATATGATCTCTAATGAAGTGATGTCGAATTTCTATATGCTTTGCTCTTGAATGAAGAATTGGATTTTGGTGAGATTGATTGCTTTATTTGGTATTGTCGCATTTGATTTACGTGCATGAGTCTTTAATCCCAAAGTCTTGTAGCTGTTGTTTTATCCATAGAATTTGTGACAAGCGGCTTCCAAGGGCTACATACTCGCTTCGTTGTTGAGAGAGCTACAGTGCTTTGTTTCCTTGAAAACCAAGACACTGTCCTGCTTCCAAGCAACTGACAAGTTCCTGAAGTACTCTTTCTATTAACTTTGCAGCCGGCCAGATCTGCGTCTGAATATCCCAGAAGATTAAAGTTTCCCTTCTTAGGATACCAAAGACCGATGCTTGAAGATAAAGCAACGTATTTAATGATACGTTTTGCAGCACTGAGATGGGATTCTCTTGGATCTGATTGAAACCTAGCACAGATGCAAACACTCAACAAAATGTCGAGGTCTAGAAGCGGTTAGATAAAGAAGTGAGCCGATGATGCTCTGTACAGCTTTTGATCAACTTTCTTCCCTTCTTCATCTTTGTCTATCTTTAAAGAACTTGACATTGGTATATCAGTCTTCTTGCAATTTTCCAATCCAAATCTTTTGACAAGATCATTAGCATATTTTTCTTAGTAAATGAAAGTTCCTTCCTTCAATTGCTTTACTTGAAGACCAAGAAAGAATGTTAATTCTCCCATCATACTCATTTCAAACTCATCCTGCATAGACTTAGAAAATTTCTTGCATAGACTTTCATTAGAGGATCCAAAAATAATGTCATCCACATATATTCGAACGAGTAAAAAGCTTTTGTTTTCCTTTTTGATAAATAAAGTAGTATCTATTTTACCTTTGACAAAACCATTCTGTAATAAGAACTTACTTAGTCTGTCGTACTAAGCTCGAGGTGCTTGCTTTAAACCATACAAGGCCTTTTTTAGTCCGAAGGCGAGTCGGCTTCTTTGGGTCTTCAAACCCAGGTGGTTGTTCCACATAAACTTCCTCTTGGATAAATCTATTTAGGAAAGCACTTTTGACGTCCATTTGGAATAACCTGAAATTTTTGTAACAAGCAAACGCAAGTAATAGACGAATAGCTTCTAACCTTGCTACAGGAGCATAAGTCTCATCATAGTCTATTCCTTCTTCTTGTGTGTATCCTTTGGCCACGAGTCTTGCTTTATTTCGTACGACTTTTCCTTTTTCATTCATCTTGTTTCTGAACACCCATTTGGCTCCAATAACAGTTTTACCTTTTGGTTTAGATGTCAATTCCCAGACATCATTAATGTTGAACTGTTATGCGAGCTCCTCTTGCATAGCTTCGATCCAGCTTTCATCGATAAAGCTTATTCTATGCTTTTTGGTTCAATTTCAGAAATGAGAGCCACTTTGCACTAGACTCTTCACATCTTTTGGATCTGGTACGAATTCCTTCATTAATTTCGCCGATAATGAGATCCTTGGGATGATTGGACTTATGCTTCCGATTCTTGGTTGATTTGTCTCGGATGATGATCTCTTTCTTTATTTGAATCTTCATGAACATCTTGATCTTTGGTCTTCAGTCCGAGACATTTCTTGAGTTATGAGCTTTGGAAGGTCTGGAGCAGATTCGGACTCTTCATACCGAGTCCGATTTGGATTCATCGTGCGTAGAGTCTTGAAATTTGACGTTCATTGACTCCTCCACCGGCGGCTCTTCTTGTTATAGACTCGTAGGCTTTGCTTGATGTAGAATATCCAAGGAAGATGCCTTCATCTGATATTTCTTCAAACTTACCAACTCGATCTTTTGCATTTTTCAATATAAAGCATTTGCAACCGAACACATGAAAGTATGAAACAATGGGCTTTTTACCTTTGAATAATTCATAAGGGGTTTTCTCAAGAATAGGTCTTAGGAAAACTCTATTGATGATATAGCATGCTGTTGAAACAACTTCAGCCCAAAATCGTGAAGAAATTTTACTCTCAATTAAAAGAGTTCTAGCCATTTCTTAAAGAGATCTATCCTTTCTTTCCACAACTTCATTTTGCTGAGGAGTGTATGGAGAGGAGAACACATGCTTAAATCCAGATTCATCACACAATTTTGTAAAATCTTGATTTTCAAATTCTCCTCCATGATCTGTTCTTATACTTGAGATAACACATCCTTTTTCATTTTGAACATTTTTAGCAAATTTTTCAAAATACGAAAAGGTTTCTGACTTACTTGCAAGGAAATATACCCAAGTAAAGTGAGAGAAATCATCCACAATTACTAGGCAGTATTTCTTACCTCCAATACTACGGGTTCGGTTGGTCCGAAGAGATCCATATGCAGCAAGCGTAGTACATGATTAGTAGAGACATGATTTATTGGCTTAAATGAATTTCTTACCTGCTTTCCCGAATACATGGTGTGCATGGATCGGACTTTTGATATGGTAATTTAGGTAGACCTCGAACAAGCTGCTTTGATGAGATTTTGGCTAATTACTTCATATTGACATGACCAAGCTTTCGTGCCATAAGCTCGCTTCATCTTGAATTGAGATTAGGCATTGTGATTCATTTAATTTCATGTCTAAGAGGTAGATATTTCCATGTTTTCGACCCATGAAAGACTAAGTAGAGTCTTTACCGATTCCATAGCAAATTCCTTCTTGAAAGGAGATCTTGAAACCAAAGTATCACACAATTGGCTAATGCTGAGAAGGTTATAGTTGAGTCCTTCTACTAGTGAAACATTGCTTATTGTGAGATTTCCAATTTTCACATTTCCAAATCCCACAACGCTTCCTTTGCCGTTTCCTCCAAATGAAACATTTCCACCATTTACTTGAACAAGCTTTATGAAGCACTTTGAGTCTCCCTGTCATGTGTTTTGAACATCCGCCTGTCAAGATACCACTTTACCTTTTTCTTGACGGAGACCCGCATTCAAAAGAGAGTCTCAAGCTTTCTTTGGTACCCAAATTTTCTTGGGTCCTTTGGTGTTAGTAGGATAAACATTATTAGGCCATACTTTCTTAATAGGCTTTCAAACCATAGGACACTCTTTTTCAAAGTGATCCTTACTGTTACACTTTGAACACCTTAGAGCATTTCGACCTACAGACTTTAAAAACTTTCTTGAAGTGATTTTTGTAAGCCCTCTCGATGGTCTTTTCTTAATTCTTTCTTTTACTTTAGGAAAATCAATTAAGGGAATTGTTTCTGCTGTCATGCCTAGACCAGACTTATTAAAGTAAGGTCTTTGAACTAAAAGAACTTTTCAAGCTTTTCGGATCCTATCGAAAATTTCTTTGAAATATTTGATAAGACCGTTTTTAAGAAAACATTTTCTTTCAAAAGATTATCTTCTTTTTCTTTAAGAGTAGAAACATTCAAGTCTAAACTTTTAACTCTTTCCTCTAAAATGGTTTCCTTTTGTTTTAGGGCTGAGTTTTCCTTTTAAGTTTGGAAATCCTTTTGAGAGAAGTCTTAAGACTAAAACACGGTTCATCAATGTATTTAGAGACTTTGACAGGAATTTTAAAATCACTTACCTCAAATTCACCGTCCGAGTCCGATCCAGAACCGAGTCCGAGTCCGAATGTGCCATCGACATATGTTGGTATATTCATTATCACTTTCTTCACATTCTGTATCACTCCAGGTTTCGGCTTTGAGAGCTTTTCGAAACTTCTCAGCTTTTCCTCTTTTCTTCTTCAGAAGAGGACAGTTGGGTCTGATGTCTCCCTTTTTCTTACATTCGAAGTAGACTACATCTTTGTTTGGTTCCTCATCATCAACAGACTTGGTCTGCTGTCTCTGGAAACTTTGTTTCTTTGAGTTAAACCTTCTTCCTTTTCTATTCAGTTTTCGAATCTTCTTATCATTAGAGCAAGCTCCTCGTCGTCCATATCATCTCCTGAATCTATATCATCAGAATCATCATTTGACTTTAATGCAATGGATTTCTTACCTCTTGGATCTTCGTCTTCATTAATTCGTTCCACTTTATAAGACTGAAGAGTTCCAATCAGCTCGTTGACAGATAGAGGCATAATTCTTTACGTCTCTCTTATTGAAGTCTTTATATGATTCCAATCCTTGGAGAGTCCACGCAGTAGCTTGTTCACCTTCATGGGATCAGAAATTTTTTGTCCTTGGTTCTCAAGACCATTGACAATATCTGTAAAATGACTAAACATGTCAGTTATAGATTCTCGGCTTCATTTTGAAGGCTTCATATTGACCGAGGAGAATGTTGATTCTGGTCTCCTTCACTCGATCTGTTCCTTTATAGGTGATATGTAATCTGTCCCATACTTCTTTTGCTGTAACACAAGAAGATATTCTGTTATATTCAGTTGGAGACAAGGCACAATATAAAGAGTAAATTGCTTTTGCATCGAGTGCTTGTCTCTTGTTTATCTCTTCCGAGTCATTCCGCCGGGCATCAACAGGTTTCTTTCCCTCTTTCGAGATTGATGCAGCAAGAGGAGTGATTCCTCTTTCCACAACGTCCCATTCCGAGAGGATCCTTTGATCGTAGGAAAGCTTTCATCTTGTTCTTCTAGATGTTGTAATCCTTTCCATCAAAGTAGGGTGGTCTGGTATTGCTTTGCCCTTCCACCAGCCCTGGTGCTAGCATACTAGCCATGGATCTTTTACTCTGAAGTAAAACACTTCAAATAAAGTAAGAACACGAGCTCTGATACCAATTGATATAGCTAGTACAAGTACCTAGAGGGGGGTGAATAGGTATATAAAAGATTTTTCTCTTGATAATCACGCAATACTTAAATAGTTGAAGGATTTGCAACAAATGATAATCAATGTAAGACTGAGTAAAGGAAAGAGAGAATTAAACACGCGGTTTATAGTGGTTCGGCTTGATTCAAGCCTACGTCCACTCTTCGCACTAACATGACCAATTTGGCTGGATTCCACTATGAACAAAAAGATGTTACGGTGTTGATCTTCCTTGATTTCTAGGTGTAGATAATCTACCACACTCGCTCAAAGTATCACCAAGTATAGACACTCTCGTGTATACAATTTCGCTCGATCGTATCGACTAATAATCAAGGTGCTTCAGACTCTGGAATTTTTCTATCGATCACGTACTCAAACAACTAGAACGTCTTCCTTTTTATACTCCTTTATGCCATCATACCCGTTGGCACTTTCCAAAGGAATTCCTCCAATCTACCCGTTGGACGGAATCAATCAAGAAGATCATTCGAGCTATTAAAGGAACCTGACGATAGCCCATCAATCATGTTCGCCCATACAATCAGGATCTTGGTTTCCAAGAATAGAACATTCCAAGAATACTTCGTCGACCATCGGATCTTCAATTGATCTAGATACGAACAAAAGAATCCGTTATATTTATCCAACCAAAAGATCTTCTCCAGATGATAGGATTAAATCCTAAACCATATACTTCGGCTCTGGATTTCCTTCGTCACTGGATCAGAAAGACTGTCAATGAGAATAGTCTTGAGTCTTGAATCTTGAGTCTGGTGATCCGAAAGTCTTCAAACTTTAAACTAGACGAACTGCAGATATCCAGACTAGACTGAAAGAAACGTTTTGTCAGCTTCAAAATATTCTGGAAAGATTTCTCCAACAGACCTAACAAAAAGTTGAATGCAGTTGGGATGTCCATCACTTAAAATACAATATCGAACAACGTTGGCTCTATTTGCATGTTGAGACTAATCGCACCCCCCACATCTTTCTTCATTCCATCAAATGCTTGCATGGAAGTCTTCACAACCCTTATCTTAGATGTATCTATTCCAAGGCGATGAAGAGCCGCCAATAGGCCGATATTCAATGCGGATCCATTGTCAATAAGCACTTAGGCCACATGAGATGCCTTTGCACTTGACTGAAATGTACAATGCTTTGGTGGCATTAGTGGGCACCACGATTGCTAGTTCTTCATAGTCGACACGTCCTTTATTGGTGGCATGTCTTCGAGCAACGGATCTACCTTATTCTTCTTATCACCTAATGCAACCTACTCTTCCTCCCGATCAATGTTGACTTGGGAGATAGTGAAGACTACGCCTGTGTGGTCGACATACACAATCATGCCAACATCCACCATTCTTATAACCCTTTCTTCCATGACTACCAGAGGAAGTGTTTTGTCACGCAAGTAATATCTAGCCTTCACTAACTCATCATAAATATCATCCATACACACCCTCACATTCTTGACTAATCCAAAGTGTCGAACCCGAATAAAGCATTTACTTTGTCTGCATGATTAGGAAGCGGATTTTTCAAGACATTTCATCAATTGGCTTGGAAGGAAAATGCCTTCGTGTCGACAAATTCTGAATTCGATGTTTGAGGGTAACGCATTCATCAATCGAATGCCCTACTTCACCCATGTGATAGTCACATTTATTAGACAGATTATAATTGGAGAACTATTCATATTTGGGTTGTTTTGGCTCAAAGTGGAGAGCAAATTCATTTTTTAGAAGATTGTCAATACCTAATATGGAGACCTAGGGAGAGGAGTAAATTGTCTCTTGTTGTTTCACTTTTAAAATCGTTGTCAACTTAAAGTTTAAGGTTGCGCTCCGCCACCTGATTCATTGCTATACGATTAGCATTTTCACGGTTTGATTGGGTATAGGTTACATTCACTTTTGCGGCGGACTATTTGTCTTTCTTCGTGGTGAACCTTTTGCTTGATAAGGATGGCTCGGTGAACCGCCCATCTCTCAATTTGTTCCCCAGGGGATGAGTTGGTTAAAGGTCTCGATGCATGTGCTAGCCATCCAAATGCAGATCTCAAATGATAGGGTCTTAATAAACAACTTAATTGCTCTTTGTTAGCGTGTGCGGGAGTGATGGACGACTAGATTTCACCATTTTGTAGTAGACTCTTTAAATGACTCACTCTTCTTTCTTTCTTTTTCTTTTTTCAGTTCGCTCAAGATCCTCATGAGAGGGTGCAATGTCCATATTGAACTTATACTATTTGATAAATGCATTAGCCACTTCATTCCAAATATCGATGAGGTTTATGTTCTTCATATTGTACCATTTCAATGCGTCTGGTCAAACTCATTTGGAATAATTGGATCATAAGGGCTCATTTTGACATGAATTATCAAAATGAAAACTTGAAATGTCCAAACAAATGAACTAGGAAAGTAAATAATTGAACTCCCTAAACATTGAACTATAAATTAAAATAACATGATATGCTTGAGCCATTTCACTTGGCATGATCAATATACAATAATGACATGATTTCCAGACGTAACTGCTTATTCTCTTCAGCCAAATCGCGCAACGAGTTCTTGGGTTTCTTCAGCTATCCTTTTGAGACGTCTATTCTCAACACGATTGGTGGTTAGTTCACCTAGAATCTTGAGTCATCGAATATATTCTGCTGAGGCGTAGTACTTTCTCTCTTTATCCTTCAGCTCCTTTTCAATCCATATGAGCTTTTGTGGGCGACACAAAAGCAATAGAATCCTCATGGTTACGGTTTTCGTCGGTGAAGCCAATCCAAAGCAAATCTACTTGCAAAGCTAGGGGAAGATCTCATACAACTTGATATCGACTAGTCACTCTAGTCGAGTAGTATTTTGTTGCTCTAGGGGATCCCAATAAGGGATCAGGCCAACACTTACACATGTGAGTCTCGCCTCACAAACTTGGAACCACTTAGCATGCCATGAGAAACCTTTGGAAGCTGGCATTTTCAAGAAAGCTAGCCATTGAGAGTTGCTAACTTTGTGTATGGCCATTAAACAGCCAAACCCTTTTATGTGAGCAAGGAACCAAATTTACAAAAGCTTAGGAAAAGCGTGGAATAGTTTATCACCATTTCCTTTGAAGCGGGTAAAGGAAAGAAGTTTTGTTCAAGACAAAATTAATGAAGTTCTTTCCCTCACACACTTGTAAAACTAACTCAGGAATCAAAGGATTAATAGCATTTTTGCAATGAGGGAAATCTACGAACCCAAAGAAGGCTGATAGAAAAATCCTATTCATTTCGGAAGAGGTGCCATTTTTGAAACATTCATCTAGAAACGAGAATGGACATGCATTGCGGTGACTCTTCAAAACTTTTATTATTTTTCTTCTTTGATTCTAAAAAAATTAGAGAAATACGGGATCTATTCCAATAGGCAGACTAATTAATTCAAATTCCAAAGATTTTCTAATGGCGATACTATATTCCTCTAACGTTAGAGTGAGCTCATGCTTATCTAAGATGAAAGTGGATAGACACTAATAGTAAGCAAGTGCTTGGATGGTGCTACCATTTTTTGTTGATACACAACGAGAGGAAGGAGTCGGCCAACTCTTGACTCCACAAATTCGCAATTGGTTCGGTCTAGCTTGCCCCACCACATGTTTAGCTCCTCTTTCGGAAAGAGAATAATTCAAATGTCAAACATTCCTATTGTATATTGACCAAAACGTGTGACCGACCAACTGCCATGAACGAACAAAAATAATACAATAAAGTAAGTAAATTACGAGATGAAAGTTCAAAGCACTTACTTTACCAATAACTGAGTGGCAATCACATAGACATGTACATGGTCCGTGGCTTGATTTCTACTTTACAAGGCTTAACAAAGTGGAGCCACAAGAATGATTGGACTAGCCATCAACATGCAGACTAAGTTGGATCGTCATGACTTTAGCTTGATTGAAGAGTCAACTCAAGTTGCAGGCATGGGAATCATGGTGGGTACTCTTAATAGTAAGAAAGAAATTTCGAGATTAAGATAGACAACTCATACCGCAGTCATGTAATTGGAGTGTTATCTATCTCAATACCATCCTAGGTGATCCTATGTAGCCTAGGTCTGGTGATAGGTTGTGTATGCAAGAATGTAGTGTAGATGCATAAGCATGCACAACAATTTATATGCAAATAGCACTTTAATAATTCAAAATTAAACCATGCATTCCTACACCTCCCTGCAAGAACATTGGCCTACTACCACTAAGTGTTTTCAAGTTCCCAATGGAGTCGCCAAGTTGTCATGATCTCTCTAAACAAGTGGAACCACCTTGGAGTTCGATTAATGGATTGTTAAACCTAAACTTAACTCAAGCTCTCCCAAGTTCATACTAATTTGTTACTTAGGTTTTAAATTCTTAACATGCAAATGATTTTCAATTAGAAGTCATCATTAATCTATTTTTTGGTGGGTTGATTATAAACCTAAGTAAATGGAGTAAGTACACTATTTAGTGCCAAAACTTGTGTACAACGCTCACTTTGGTGCCAAAAGTTTATGTCGGATTACTTAAATGCCAAATCGGAGAAAAAATGATCACTTTGGTGCCACCGGCGAGAGATTCATCCAGATTAATTACGTGGCTTTTATATATATTTTTTTAAAAGTTGCAGTGGCTTTTAAACGACGTCGTTTTCCATCCTCCTCAAGAAACAACGTCGTTTTGTCATTATATGTGGACATTCTTACAGAAGCGACATTATATAGCTCATATGGGAATTGAAATTAGGGTTTCCGCTGCTTGGCCACCATCATTCGCCCACCATCGCTCGGCCATTATCGCTCGGCCACAACTGTAGTTGCTCGACCAAGTGAGCGAGGATAGACTAAGATTGTTGCTCAAGCAAGAAGTGGCAGGAAGAATAGGAGGCGAGGGCAGAGGAGGAGGAGGAAGAAGAGGGGTCGAAGGTGCCGCTGGTGCGCTGCTACTACTCATGCCATTGCTGGTGCGTTGCCGATGTGCTACCGGTGCTGTTGCTGGTGTGGTGCCACCGCTGGTGTGTTGCTAGTGTGTTGTTGGTGCTGCTATTGGTGTGGTGTCGCTGCTAGTGTTGGTCTTCAAGGAAGAAGAAGACGACATCTCTCTCTCTCTCTCTCTCTCTCTCTCTCTCTCTCTCTCAATTTGGAGATTTAGCGTTTTGAAGTTGGGAAAGATGATAAACGGCATCGTTTTGTTATTTAGAGGCTGACTGTACTCTCCGACGAGCCACATTGGCTTTAAAAATTAATAAAAAAAGTGTCACGTTGGATTTCCGGCCAATTTCATCGACGTTGGCACTGAAATGATCATTTTTCAAATTTGTTGGCACTTAAGTGATCCAAAATAAACTTTTAGCACCAAAGTGAGTGTCGTACACAAGGTTTGGCACTGATTGCGTACTTACCCCCTAAGTAACGGGATAAATACTTCTCCTACAAACCAGAAATTGTGGGAACGGGAACTTTATTACGCTAGTTTTCTCTAATGCCTTTTGATATATTTTCTCTTTTACTTCATAAAAATGTTTTGCAAACAATTTTCATTGATTTTAAATTAATCCCTAACATATGAGGTAATCGGGCGGGTGCGCAATCATTATTTAACACTCAATAAGCAAAGCATTAAATAAATTGTGGGGTGTCGCGACCCGATCTAGCCGCCCTCGAAATGTCCAAGGAGGGGAAATGTCGGGTTTAGGGGTACTTTGATCACAAGAGTTTCCTCACGAGATCATGAGCTCTCCCAAGCTCGTACCCCGCGTAACAATGAGTTTATTTATGCGGTCTAATTGTTTTATAACAACCTAAAAATATACAGGAGTCACCACTAGCCTCATTTTTGGAGGTCGGCTAGAAACCTAATCGAGGGTCAGGAGTATTCCCTCAATTCCTACGCAACCAGATATCTAGATTCGGGGACTTGGGTTACGCTAATATTGTTATTAGCGCCCTTTCGGTACCTAAACAGTATGTTGTATCTTTTCCTAATGTGTCCATGCATTTCTTTTTTTATATCTTCAGGATCGTTATTTCTAGTCTAAGTGATCATGCGTGGTAGATTACTTTCATTCTATTCTATTCCTAAAAAAAAAAAAAAAAAAACAATCAATGAAATTGAAATTGCAAGACATGAAGTAAACAATCAAGAAAAGTGGTAAATCTATCATGCAAACCTAAAAGAAAGTATAAAAGAAATATATGGGAAAAAGAGAGAAAAACCCGCAACTCGTCGGGTTTTATACAACAAATGGAGCCCGAGCCATATGTCGGGAAAATGGGTATTACATGAAAATAGTCTGAATGGACATCGACCTCCACCATGTTCACGCCTTCTCCATTTTCAAGGTCCTAATCTAAACCTAATCTGAGAAATTTATGACTAGCTGCATACAAGTGAAAGAAACAATCATCACAACTAAGATCAAAGCAATTGGGGTAGAACCCATGTATGATTGGCTCTAAGAAAAAAGCACAGAAATCAATGCACTTTATAAAGAGCAACTTTCATGAATGGAATCTCCTGAGGCGTATTGAGTTCAAGTAAAGTCAAATTCATGGCCGAACGACCATTTTGATGTAATACCCATTTTCCGGACATATGGCTCGAGCTCCATTTGTTGTATAAAACCCGACGAGTTGCGCGTTTTTCTCTCTTTTTCCCATATATTTCTTTTATACTTTCTTTTAGGTTTGCATGATAGATTTACCGCTTTTCTTGATTGTTTACTTCATGTCTTGCAATTTCAATTTCATTGATTGTTTTCTTTTCATTTTTTAGGAATAGAATAGAATGAAAGTAATCTACCACGCATGATCACTTAGACTAGAAATAACGATCTTGAAGATATAAAAAAAAAAGAAATGCATGGACACATTAGGAAAAGATACAACATACTGTTTAGGTACCGAAAGGGCGCTAATAGCAATATTAGCATAACCCAAGTCCCCGAATCTAGATATCTGGTTGCGTAGGAATCGAGGGAATACTCCTGACCCTCGATTGGGTTTCTAGCCGACCCCCAAAATGAGGCTAGTGACGACTCCTGTATATTTTTAGGTTGTTATAAAACAATTAGACCGCATAAATAAACTCGTTGTCACGCGGGGTACGAGCTTGGGAGAGCTCATGATCTCGTGAGGAAACTCTCGTGATCAAAGTACCCCTAAACCCGACATTTCCCCTCCTTGGACATTTCGAGGGTGGCGAGATCGGGTCGCAACATGGGGAAAATATAAGAATGACTTATCTCAAAATAATGAAAGCTTTTGCAATGTTAGCTAAAAAATCATACCATCATCCTAAATATGATTTTAATTAACACAAAATTTCACTCAACTATTTTTAAGGTATTCTCTTATTTAATGGAAACTATGCTTTATGTAATGCATGCAACGCGAGCTTACTCTAGATACAATGATTTAGAAAAATGATGATATTTAACTATGTTTCCTAATTATAATGATGGAAAATCTAACATTGGACTACCCTAGCATCGAATGCGATATCAATTAAATTAACCTAACATGGAATTCCTAAGATGACATGCAATTTATATAAAGTGTCCTAACTCTAATGACGAGTAAAATTTAATATACAACTATTCTAACACGACATACAAATTCTTGTTACACATATTCTTAATGGCATGCATTCTAGAATGATGTGCAATTTAATTAAATAGCCTAACATCCAATAAATGACATGTGATTAATCACATGGCATGATGTTGACATGGCATATATGACGTACAATGACACCGCATTGATGATGCAAGCACAATGACATGGCATGTATGACATGGAATTTATGCACTTAATTTATTTGACATGCACGGGATATTTTTCATATTTTTCTTTAAATTCATAATATATTGTCTAATATAAACCAGAAATTAACTTAGGCCAAACCCTAATTTAAATTGGAGTGTTATCTGAACTAGATTAAACCCAACCTAGAATGCAATCTTTATGGAAAAGTTAAATAAACTTAGTATAGTTTATTAAAAGAAGATTATCTATAACCAAATTAAAAATGCAATGATATCCTAATATACAATGTTTTATATTGGAATAATTTTCCCTAATTTTATCTGCTATTTGTTCTAATCCTATCTACATTTCTTTGTGATTTTCTTTTTTTTTATATAAGAATAAAAACACAATCAAATCAAAATCAAAATAAAGGTAATATCCACCACCCAAAATATCATCCTTGTCCATTTAATTTTGCAAATGAAATTGACGAATCATATCCTACGACATGAGGATCAAATTGGCTGATTTTCTTTGTGATCACAAGTCGTATCTTGGACATGAGATCAGACTATGGACCATGTGCACTTTGCGAGATCCTGGTCCTATATTTCAAGGCCTATTTAACAGAGCAAACAATCTTCAATTTTGATATGTGACCTATCAAATTGAAGCTTAGGAAGTCAAAGATGATTTCTCTAACTGAATATTTTTCCAGATTTCAACATTATGTATCTTGAAACAAGCAAAAACTGAGACAAGTGGATTACGAAAAACACAAAATATCAAATTTGTATTGTCTATCTTTTGTTGGCTCCTAAACATGATTCTGCTAGTCAAACGACACTAATTATTCGTTCATCAACATATAAGGATCTCAACCGATGCAAATTCCTTTATGCACTAGGCCTCTTCAAAATTCAACCTAAGTTTAGAAATAGACTCACCTTGTCCGACGCTACTCTGGCAATCAAACCAGTGATCCAGCCACTATAATCACCTCCACACCTTCATGAAATTGGCCAAGGATGCTTGGCAAGTATCTAGCAATACAAAAAAATCAGTTAGTGAAACTTGAGAGTAAACTTTGTCTAATAAACTTCAAAGGAAGGTAATGAAAGAATTAAGCAATCGGAATTGTTCCAATGATAACCCAATGGAACTTCGGCCATGATCACTTCGATGAATAGTCAAGGATGAATGTCACAAGCTCAGGCTACCAAGATATCACCAGGACTTGATCGAAACAGTAGCTAGAACTGGTAGCTAAAAACACCAGCGTGGAGCATGTCTTTGTGCCAAGAGGGAAAAATGGCTCGTTTCAAGGATGTTCGAAGATTTTAAGGTGAAACTTGGACCACCAATGGCTCGAGGACAGCCAAAGAAGTGCTAGCGTGATGGTGGCTCACTGGCGTAGGGCCAATGACCAGCCGGCAAGGACAAGGAAACCAACAGGCGAGAGAGAGAGAGAGAAAGGGGGAGGAAGGGGAGAGAGTTAGAGAGATAAAGTAGATCTGAAAATGTGGCCAGCCCTCCCTCCAAATTTTGGTGGGAAAATTTTTTATGTACGCCCTTTAATTTGAATCCTAGTCCTTGGACTAAGGGCTTGAAATGTTTGTTTCTTGATCAAGTCACATGGATTGACGATTTGGCCCAATGGATGGCTAGGATGATCTCATGATGAATGGCGAAGATCATTTGTTTAGCTATTAAGAAAAGCTCAGATTGGTTATTTTAAGTTGACAATGATAAAGGGTATTTTGGTCTTTTTTTTCAAATAATGGCATTTTTTTAATTTTATGCACAAGGAGAGAGAGAATTGGTTGGCCAAGGGTTGGCTGGTCAGAATGGGTGCTAGTTGGCTGGAAGTGGATCGAAATGGCCTTTACAGCCTTGGTCGATCAACGCTTGTTGGACCAAGTTGACTCGGCCCTTGGCCAGCTCGATCTTGGTCCACTTTCCTCTATTTTTGTCTCAAAATTCTCATTCTTGATCTAATTAAGTCAAATTAAGAATTTCCTAAGTGAATCGAATCAAATTGAATGAATTAGATTGAATTGAAATGACTTGGTTTGATTAAATTGACATGAAATTGTTTAATTCTACTAATTTCTATTAAAATTGCCCTGTGAACTAGATCAATATGTACAATTAAAGTTCAATTGGCCAAATTGAAGCTCCATTGATCAATTTGAATGTTAGTTTAGAATAGGTTAAGTTGAATGAAGTCAATTATGGCATTTTGTCTTTGACTTTTCATTTACATGTTCACTAATTTGGTCAAAATTGATATTAGAATTGAATTCCATTCAACCAATTGTATTCAATTGTGGCTAATTTACACTAATCATAAAGAATCGATTTGGAACCCTTGAGTGGGTCAAAATTTGGGAAATTTTGAAATAACTTGTCGTCTCGAAATTGGCTTGACAATTGGATACGTTGTGAACTATAGATCAAAAGTCATATAAAAAAATCTCAAAATGCAAGTAGAAATGAAATAAAGTTGTTTTTTTTAATTGATTAGGTTTGAAATTCTTGAATTGGGGAAAAGTCAATTCCTAATTAATTTTTGTAAAATTTATGATGCCAAAGTCAAGAAGTAAAAATAGGTTGATTTGTGATTTGTTCCATTTTATTAGTTTTTTGGAAAATGTAAACCAAAAGTTTACTTTTTAGTGAAAAAGTCAATTGATGGGTCAAACTCTGGTTTTTTTTTCTAAAATTGAAAATATAGTGTATTTTGTGCAAAAAGCCAAATTTTGACCAATGTTTGATTTTTATTTTTTATCATAGTTCGATAAATTAAAGTCAACTTTTTGACTTTTCGAGATCAAAATGAAAATGACATGTAAATGAAGTGTTTATGTTTATGCAAGCATTAAATTACTTTTTTTTTGGGGGGTTGAGAAATAAATCATGTTGCAATCAATAATCTAAATCTCAAATTTTTACTTTCACATGACACGTTAGCTAAAAATCAAGTGTCAATAGCACGATTAGGGATCGATTTTCATTTTTGTCAGGTCTTGTTGGCTAAACATCAAGTGTCAACTATGACTATAATTATATTTGATCAAATTAAGTCCGATGTATGTAGGAGTGAAATTGAGTCAAGTCGATTCAAGCAAACACATGTTGGGCTTGAGCTTGACCAACTCAAAGTCCAAAACTCGATGCAACCTCACTTCAATACTTTTTCCCTACTCAGACTAGACTCTATACAAACCCAACATTATTGAGAGTTGCTCAACTAAACTCGTTCTGAAGTATATAAAATTCAACACACTCTATTTTTTCTCACTCGATCAAACTCAGCTTGACTTGAAATACTCGCATTTGCCCTTTTTGTTTATATTTAAAAATGTATTAAAGAATAAAAGTGTAATTACATATTAAGAAGTATAATTTTAAGTACATTTTACATTATTTGTCACTAAAAATGGTAAGGAAAATCTATATAAAAACTAATATGCTCGATTAAGCTCATGAGCAGATCTAGCCAAGTATCTTTAAACTCCAACTGAATTCGACAAACTAACCAAGTTACTTGAGCATGACTCAAGCTCTGAAAAAGTTGAACTGATCTCGCATAGGCCACGAGTCAAGCTATTGTCATTTTCCTCTTTACATCCGAGCTTTTGCAATAGAGTATTGAGGACAACTTATCATGGATTGAGCGTTGGGCACTCAGTTGGACCCAACCCCAGGACTAAAGTGCCAACTTATCAGGGACATTGTCGTATTACTTTAAAATTAGCTACCCCAGGTTCTCCAGCACCGTTAAATTTACGAGTGGCGTGTCTATATTGGTTCCACATTTCTGATATATGCTTTAGCATTCATTTTAGGCTATGAGACGTATATTCTTTCTTCAGCATGTTCACATCATATTTACAACCAGACTAATACAGTCGTATCGCAAAAAGAGACGATAAACGTGCTAATATGTCCACACAAAAAGAAAAACCTTAAAAATGTTAATCCGCGGCTGCACGACTTGCATAAACTGTCACAAAATCAGAACATATCACTCCACGTACTTCATATATCACACACCCTCACACGCTTATATATAGTCACTTGATCACGATCTCTCTCATTCGTCATCGAGAAAGACATCAGTGAGAACCTTCTTGGAGTGAAATGAAGTCCTCAATAGCTTTATACCCTTCACAGTTACAAATCAAATAATTAATAAAGGACATTTACTTTATAAGCCCTGTATTAATGGCAAACACGACCTTGATTTAACCTACAAGTGTCTACATAATTGTACAAAAGCTAAAATTTTGATTAATGTTATATACCAAAAAATTGTTGAGAATATTTTTTATGGAACGGAGCTAGTAATTTCTCTTTCACATAACTCACGTCGATTAAAACTCATTTGTAATTTGTACTTCTTTAAAATAGAGTTTCCACAAATCGTTGAGTCACTTCTAAAATCTAAACATTACCTAATCGTAAGGGATGGCATGGGCTTACCTCGTCCATTCCCAAGCTGACCACCTTCTCCTCAAGATGCCCAATCTCCTTCACGTTGAACTGGGTAAGCAAAGTAATGCTCGAAATAGTCGACATTGGCTTCACCTCCAGATCGTCCATCACCATGTACGTAACCACCCCTTGCACGAAACCACCCTTGCTGTTTGATTCAGCTGCTGATGCCGCAGCAGCCGTCGGGTTACCATCCAGTGATTTGACAAGAGTGAATGTTTGGTTCATGGAATAATTGCACTGGGGACATTTTGCAGAGGGGTCCTCCGCCACATAATTTGAACAGTTACTATACGAACGGTCAGAGCACCTGTAGTAGGTTTTGGGCGTTGAATCTGAAGAAGTCTTGGGCAATATAAGAGGGATTTCAGAGACACAGGAGGGTGCTTTGGGTTTCAAGAGAATGTCTTTCTTGGAAGATTCGATGTACACATCGTTCAGCTTCTCGACGCTGCCGTACAGATTGCCTAAACTGCCCACCATCCCAGATTTTGTGAGAAGCTGGATCACAGTTCCCACCGGCAATGCAAGGATGTGGAAGAGGAAGTCGACAAAATCTTTGCCTGCTTCAGCAAAGAGCACCGTTCGGTTGCTCTTGTTGACCAGAAGCTTCAAGCTCACTTTGTCTGTCGCCATTCTTTTGGTCACCGTATGCAGAGAGGAAGATGAGACTTATGTCAATGCTCCTTGTAAGTAGATACAATGAAGATTTGGTCGATCATCATATGTGCAGTGGCAGTATTTATACATATTAATGGCCAAATTGTTAAGGAACGGAGGGAAATGAAAAGGGCAGAAACAAATGAAGAGTCAAGGTGCTGCAAAGCAGTTGTTATGATCTCGGAGAGATTAGAAGTGCTGGTCAAATTGAAAACCGATCAAATACTTGAACGAATCAAATATATGTTCATGCACGTTCAGATCTTGTGGCTATTTGTCTTCCAGTAACTAATGAGGACTCATTCCAAGTCTGTAAATTTTCTCCGAGTTAAAAGAAACAGCTCTACTAAAGGAAGAGGGAGACGAACAAGTGAGATTATTGTATTCTTGCAAATGAATTTGTATAGTAATTATATTGCTGTAGTCCGTCTCATTTATATTACTTATCTAGATCCATCTGGTTGGCCAGGTGCACGTAATCTGATTTCACAAAATATTCATATCCAGTAATAGAATTTTTATTTCTTCTCACTATCCAGTGAAGTATATACAATAAATTACCAATTTCTTACCTCCCCATCAATAATGAGAATTTTATCTAGAGTTTACATCCGTCTCATTACAGTGTCATCTCTTCTTCATTCAGTTCTTGGTAGGCCAACTACCAATTGAACCCGGCAGGAAACTATGTAATCTAATATGCTCTGTGGTATTGGGTAACTAGTTTTTTTTTTTTTTTTTTTTTTTTTTGGTTGAAAATGGGTAACTAGTTGAAAGGTTTGAAAAGGACGTAGAAAGTTATTCAAAAGTCATTCCGAAGGAATTGGATTTGGGACGAGGAAGGGCAGAACAGTCTCTCAAGAAAGATATTTATAGCTCCTCTTCACGTTATGCAAAAAGAAAACGAGGTTCGTAGTTTAGACCGCTAGTTCTTCTTGCTTACTCTGTAGTGCCTCGTCAGAAAAAAATGGAATTCCCAATCAATCACGCTTTATGCCAGACGGAGTTCAATCGGAAAAAGAAGTTTAAAGGATATCATGTTGCTAACTCTATTTTTTAAACTTTCTCGATGTGGCTTTCTAAATCATATCTTGTACTGAGATATTGATTCCTTTTTTCATACTATTGTCTCTAACATCAGAATTAAGTTGAGTTCATTTAACGAGGATCTATTTGACAGTCACCACTCTGAGCTTTGATCCAAGTTGATCACGCTAGATCATCACAAATTCACGGAAATATTTCAAATCAAGCTGGAATTAGAAAGGCACGATCGGGAGGCGGTCTCAGTGGAAAGCAAGAGAAAATGGAGAAATATGCAAATCTGCAGAAGTTTCATAAAGAAACATCTACATGAATACTAAAAACAACTCCGGTTGGGGAAAATCGTCAGCGAGGCATGTTGACATGCAGAAGCCTCGTCTAAATTGATGCGAGTAACAAAAAAAACGAGAGCATGTCTACTTCAAGTTGTTTCTTCTAACACTATCTTACAAGAGCGTCAACTGAGCTCAAAAACACAAAGTGATAACGAAATGCGCACCTCTGGATCGTCGCTTCGACCCTGCAAGTGTGGGGCAGCTTCTTCACAAGCCTTGGTCAGAGAGAGAGAGCTTTGCCTTTCTTATAGAGGAGTTCCGGAAATGGCGAGGATAGTTGAAAAGGTTGACACTTTTTCTTTTGGGTCGGGATGGGACAGAAAGAAAATTATCGAGACGGGTCCTTCCTGGCCAGGTTTTCGCTGTAGCACAGCACCGTCATGCTTCTTGAGGAAGTTCATACGGTACACAGTTCACTGTCAACAACAGAGGGCAAATCCGATGATGACAACTAACATGATTAAGTTTCATTTTGACAATCAAACTTTCGGTATTCATTCTTTTGACTCTTTTATAATGTACTTAAACACATTATATGAATATATAAAAATATTCCTCACGTAAAATTGATTTGTTTAAATATATATAGACAAGAGTATAACATTTTTTCCACATTAAAAAAATGATTAATTGAACTTTTCACTGACTTTTCTTGACTCGATTTGAAAACATAGAAGATATAATTTTAAATTTTTTTCCAACTAATAGTCATAACCAGGCCTTATACTCCATGATCCACGAAGCCCACATGTTTATTACATAGGTATGGCCGAAATAATGCTTAATTTTGCAACAAATCACAATATTTTGAAATTCTTGCAATTGGATTCAAATGGTAATAAATCTAGGACTCGATTTCATATATTGCAAAATGAGGATTAGATTGCATTATTAAAAATGTTGAGGACTTAGATTGTACTTTGTAAAAAGTTTGCAGTTTAGTATAATTTTCTTTAATTAAAAAATCATAATAAATTATATCATATATTTAGTAAAAAAAAAAATGCGAGAAGACATTTGACTAATTATGTCCTATAAAAAGTGAAATCGGTTTGAGACCTAATTAAAATGAAAAAATAAATTTCCTAACCTCGGATAAAGCTCCTTTTGCTTTGTCGGATTCTTGTCTTTCTTACTCCCTCTTTTTCTTTTTTCTTTTTCTTTCTTGGGGTTCGTGTTCCTCTACTTTGGAAAATGGGGACGCAAAAAGCGCGGATCTGGCAATTCGACTTAAGACCGTGCCATGGTGACTCGACGTCAATTAGTTACGTGAAATAAGAAATAAAGAGAGGAGTTGGACAAAGCTGGGTGTTGGTCCCACTTGTTGAGGATCATTTGTTCCCTCACTTTCCACTTCCATCTATGTGCCTTCCTCCTCTTTTCTTTTCTTTTTCTTTTAATTATCTTCTTCAAAATTGAAACTTAACTCCTATACTTTTTTTGAGAGAAAATATTCCGTGATTCCATAACACCACATGAATAGCTGGTATGACTAGCACTTTTTACTCACATCCATTCTTAAATTGACACATGTCCATAAATGCGAAATCAAATTAACAAAATTCAATAAATGCTCTCTATTAAGCCATAAAAGCCTATTTGCTTCATTAGAGTTGTCAAGCTTGAACTCTGCACCTCCCCTCGTCATCACCATTGCAGAGTTGCTGACGGCGCGTCCAAGCCAACTGCCGTCCTCACAACTATGGACAAATCTCTGTTACCAAATTTGGAGATCTTGAGCCATAGTTGCCCACTAAGAAGTCAACCACCATCGCTCGAGGCTGTAGATGACCTGCCATCACCAGATTTGAAAGTCTAGAGCCATGGTCATAGATTTGGAAGTTCGCAGGGCAGAATTGGTGATTTCAAATATGAACACCAATGATAGCAAATTTAGAACTCGATTTCAAATTGTGCAAAATGAGGACTTGATAGTATTTTGAAAAAATGAGTAGGACTTGTTGTGCTCTGTAAAATAGTTTGGACTTTTTGTGTAATTTTTTTTACTTAAAAATTAATCTTAATAATTGATATCATATGTTTGGTCTCCATAATACTTGGACTTTTTACTAATTATGTCCGACCAAAAAGTGAGATTGGTTTGAGGTATAATCAAAATCCTAAAAAAAAAAAAAAATGAACTTCCTAACCTCAGTGTGGAATAATGATTCCTTTTGTTTTATAAGATTCATAAATCATATGTTTCTTTCATTTTGTTTTTTGCTCCTATTGCTCTTCTTTCAAACATGCGGACGCAAAGGTGCCGATGTAGCAATTTACCTGACATCATTAGTGGCATGGGATAAAAAATAGAGAAAATTGGACCCATCATCATTGCTCCCCGCACCTTCCTCTCTCCTTGATATGTTTTCTTCTTCTTCTTCTTCTCTACTTTTTTGTCTACTTTTTTTAATAACTTCATCAAAATTGAAACTTCCTCTCGTCCGTTTTTTAGAAGAAAATATTAGGTGATCCCATAATACAACATCAATAATTGATATGGCACCCATTATTTAAATACATCCACTCTAAAATTAACACGCGTCATTAATGTGATATCAAATAAACAAAACTGAATATATGCTCTTTGTTCAACCATGGAAGCCTCTTCGCTTCAATGGAGTTGTCGAGCCCAACCTCCGTTCCTCCCCTCCTCATCACCACCACAAAGCCTCCGGTGCCACATCCAAGCCAATCATCATTGCTCACGGCCATGGACAAGCCACCATCGCCAAATTTGGATATCTCAACCCATGGTTGCATATCTGGAAGTCGACCACGGTCGCTCATGGCTATAGCCAAGCTGCCATCACCATATCGGGAAGTTTGGAGCCATGGTCGTAATCTGGAAGTTCGCAGGCTAGATCTAGTGCCTTTAGATCTGGATTAGTGACGTCAATGGTCCGTATTATTATTTTTCCAAATTTTTGCGATTGGACACTATTGGAGATATCGTTGCTCCTCGATCTGATTATGGTGAAGATACTAATCATATAATTGATCTGATTGTCTTTGATTGATTCATTGGAATATTACAGAATATTTTATTTTCCTAAATTAGCTAGACTTCATGTAATATAAAAGGAGTGTAATTATACAACTTCATAATGTGAAAGCAATACACACGTTCTTATCCCAACTTTCCTCCATTTTTGCTTTCTATCAGTCCATGTTCTGACATGGTATCGGAGCATCTTAAGCTTCCGCAAACCACCTTTTATCCCGCAAAGAAGAATGCCGAAAAATTAGAGTTCAAAGTCTGGTTCCCCATCTCCCAGTGATCCTCCCTCGGATCCACACCAAAACCCAGCCGACTTTCTAAAGAAAATCAGACGGCGGAGGAGCAGATTGGGCACTCAGACTTGGCTCAGTCTCGTGTAAGGCAATTCTTTCCAGGATCTGATCCAACGCAGGCGCAAACGCAGGCACAGGCGCATTTAGGGCAATTTCCTTTGAGCCCATACGTCCAATGGGTTCCTATCCAGGTTCAGCCCTTCCAAGGCCACCCTGCCCAAACGCAACCCATTTTGGGCCACACGATTTTCCCAAGCCTAGTGCAAGCGGGCTCTGTGGAGGATAATGGGCCAGAAGGAGGACCACATCCTATGGCCAAACCCATTCCAGTGATTGAACCGGGTTGGTCAACCCGGCCTCAATTTATAGCCATTGTTTCTACCCTTTCGTAGGTATCGCCGGTGGCCAGCTGGAGCTTAGAGACCCCTTATACACTTCAACTGCCGATGGCCTAGAATTACGCCTCATCACACAATACTCTCGAGACCAGAAAATTATTCTATTTGGTCCCGAGAACTCCAGCATGCCCTAGTTACTAAAGACAAGGATGGATTAATCGATGGAAGGGTACCGATTTCATCTGACAAAAGGCTTGCACGACACTAGAGAAAGTGCAATCAACTCGTTTGGACATGGATCGGCAACTATCTCACCCAGGGTTGCCACGGGACTACCTTCGGCGGAGGATGCACATTTTTTTTGGGATAACATTAAAGAGATGTACGGGAAACTCGATAGGACAAAAGTTTTTGGATAACCCAAACCCTATCTGAGTTGAAACAAAACAACCTCTCGGTCACCACCATTTTCAAACGGCCATCAGCCCTATGGAATGAACTATAAATGGCAGAAGAAAAACTTGAAGGACCGGAGGCTACACTCACACAATACCGAGCAATCAAGGAACCAAAGAAAGTGACGGGATCCTTACTCATATTGAACAAAATTTATCTACCCTTTCGAAGCTAGATCCTTGCCATGGATCCCATTCCCTCACTCGGACGGATTTATCAACTAGCCATGCAAGAGGAATCCCAACGCCTCGCGTCCACAATATACTTGAAGGTCGGCAAGCATGTTGTCCTCACGACGACAACATCCCAGGTCCTAGTCATGGAGGTCCTCCTTGCTCGGGCACAGCACTAGGTTTCCGAGCGAGGAAGTTAAACTCACTTCTTTCAAGATGAACGGACATGATTTAATCGTATCTCCACGATCGAACAGTCCAAGGTGCTCCGAAAGCTCATTGCAAATCAATGGCCGAGATCTAATTGTGGGATCTGATGGCTTAGGGATTGTGGTGCAATTCGACGGCCGTTCTCTTATCCTGGTCGTGCCTAGCTTTGATGGTGCGTATCACGCCACCTCAGCACCAACATGGAAGACAACGAACGGCTGAGATTCAGCCACATCTTCCAGATCCAATAGTCAATATTCCAACAAAGGAAAAGGCAAGTTTGTGATTATTATAAGAAGATTGTTGGAAATTGCATGGAAAGCCAGGGGGAAAAGAAAAGGAAAGATCGAGATTTTCCAGTCACAAAGCAAATGCTAAGGTAAATCAGCCCATCGACAACAATCAATTCCAGCAAATCATGAGGTCCCTAAGTCAGCTAGGAACGCAAGACAAAATGGCTAGTTATGCAAGTATATCTTATTACCTAATGAGCTCTAGTTCATCTGAAATATGGATTGTTGATTCAGGTGCTAGTGATCATATCGTCTACGATGAATATGGGAATTTCCTTACAACACTTATATTCGTCTTCTAAATGGAAGTGACACCACCGTCACAAAATTGAGAATGTCGAATTCACTTCATCCATCACACTTAAGAATGTCATTCGATTCCGAATTTTCAATTCAATCTTATTTTCGTCTCCAAACTTTGCAAAGACAACTCTTGTCGAATTTTGTTTTATTCAAATATCTATTTATTTCAAGCCATTTCCACTGGGAAACCGATGGGCTTGGATAAAAATCATGATAGACTTTATTTTTTGACTACATTACCCAAAAATTTTGATTTTTCAATTTTTTTCTTGAATAAGGGCATCTTTTGTAATGCCACTAGTAATGGAAATCTCTCTTTATTCCATTAGCATTTGGGACACAGTGGATCTTTTCCTCACCCCAAATGTACTATTTGTCCAAGAGCAAAACAAAAGCAATTACCATTCACTCAAAGTACAACATGTACTGAAGATGCTTTTGCCTTATTACATATGGATATTTGGGGGCAGTATCACACACCTCATTGTGACAGGTCGCGATTCTTTCTCACCGTTGTGGACAATTATACTCATGCAACTTGGGTTTTCCTCATGCAATCCTAAACTAAAGTCCTCACTCATCTCACAAACTTCCTTGTCTTGATTAAAAATCAATTCAACAAAATCGTCCAGCAAATTCATACCGACAATGCCAGTGATTTTTTCAACCTTGAATGTTCATCATTTCTTACATCGAATGGTATTCTTCATGAGAGTTCTTGTGTCTACACACCCCCAACAAAATGGGATTGTCAATAGAAAACATCACCATCTTTTAGAGGTGGCTCGAGCTCTAAAATATCAAGCTTCCATTTCTGAAGCGTTATGGGAAGACTGTGTGGTCACAACAACTTACTTAATCAATCGAATGCCATCTCAAATTCTAAATGGATGAAGTCCTTTTAAGCTGCTCTTTGGCAAAAAATCGGATATCCATCATTTGCATGTCTTTAGGTGTTTATGTTATGTATCTATTATAGGCCCACAGGATAAATTGGGACCTCTTGCTCTCAAATGCATATTTATGGGATATCCCACTCTTCGAAGGGATATTTGGTGCTTGATCGATCGACCGAATGATTCTTTCTTAGTCGGGGTGTCATTTTTCACAAAGATATTTTCCCTTTCAAGGATGAGACTTCTTCAGAGGAACCATTAGATGAAATTGGGAATCGACGTCCATTCTTAAGTGAGGAAGACCTATCGCCTCCACAACTAGTTATGTTTCCTCATATGGTGCCCTCCACATCTAGAAATGAGCCTAGCTTATCATTGGAAGAAAACGATGAAACAACAATTCCATTATCAGAGGATTCCATGGCCTCCTAATCTAGTCTTGTGGATCATGTTTCTCATTGGTCACCCAACTGGTTGGATATTGCACCTCCTCAATGATCGTACAATGCAACCGCCCACATGGATGAATGATTATATTTGTTCGACATCAAAATCATCCGGTACATATTATCCCATCTCCTCTCATGTCAGCTTTACTCGTTTATCACCAGAACATCGATGTTGTATCAGTAGAATATCTGAGGGACAAGAACCATCTTCTTACAATGAGGCTGTTCAAGATCCCCGTTGGCAACAAGCCATGAAATACAAGCTCTTATGGAGAATCATACATGGGATATTGTCCCCTTACCACCTCATTGGCAGCTTATTGGGTGTACAAAATCAAATATAAGGCCGATGGTTCCATTGAGCGATATAAGGCCAGGCTTGTGGCCAAAGATTTACACAGTGAGAAGGTTTCAATTATTATGAGACTTTTTCCCCAGTAGCAAAGAAAATCACTGTTAATTCTTTTTCAGCTATTGCTGCTCTTCGTGATTAGCCTCTTCATTAGATGGACATCCACAATGCTTTCCTCCATGAGGATCTAGAAGAAGAAATTTATATGGATCTTCCACTGGGATTTCAGAGACTTGGGAGAATCAAGTATGTCATCTCCGTAAATCTCTCTATAGACTTAAACAGGCATCTCGATAGTGGTAGGCAAAGTTTACCAATGCACTCACAGTAGCAAAGTTCAAGCAATCACGACATGATTATGCCTTATTCACATGGACTCGAGGTAACTCATCCATATGTTTATTGATATATGTTGATGATATATTGATTATGGGGAATGATGAACTCCCAATTGAGGAATTTAAGAAGTATTTGCATTCCACTTTCCACATTAAGGACTTAGGACCTCCCAAATATTTTCTTGGGATTGAAATCGCACGATTAGACAAAGGAATCTGTCTTAGTAAGCGGAAATTTATTTTGGAAATTATATTTGAAGCGGGGTTATCTAGTTCCAAACCGGTTGTGATCCCGACTGAGCATAATACCAAGTTAACAACAGCCAAATATGACAAGTGTGTCACCATCGAATGAGGATCCATTACTTAAGGATCCCTCAATATATCAAAGACTTGTTGGGAAGCTCATCTACCTCACCATGACCAGACCAGGTATATGCTATGTCATACAAATTCTCAGTCAATTCATGCATGACCCAAAATAGTCCCGCATGAATGCTACATTGAATGTAGTAAAATACTTGAAGGGATGTCCTGGATTGGGAATATTATTATCATGGGAAAACAACATAAAGTTGACTGCATATTGTGACACTGATTATGTTACTTGCCCTATGAGCAGAAAATCAATAACAGGATTCTCGAGTCAAATTAAGAAATTCTCTACTCTCATGGAAAACGAAGAGACAATCGACTATTTGTTTATCCTCCGCCGAGGCGAATATCGAGCGATGGCAAAGGCCGGTTGTGAAATTATCTAGATAAGAGGATTACTTCTAGATCTCCATATATGGATGAGAAAGACAACAACTCTGTTCTACGACAATGAATCTACACTTAAATTGGCAATGAATCTGGTATTCCGTGAGATGATGAAGCATATAGAAGTTGATTGTCACTTCATCAGAGACCAAATCTAGGAAGGAGTAATCAAGACAATGGGAATAACAACATCGAACAGCTTGCAGACATCTTCACCAAACCTTTGTGTCGGAGGCAACATAAGCATCTACCAAGCAAGTTAGGCGTCCTCGATGTATACAGGCCACTAGCTTGAGGGGGAATGTTAGAAATATCATTGCTTCTCAATCTGATTATGGTGAAGATAATGATCATATAATTGATCTAATTGTCTTTGATTGTATCATTGGAATATTACAAAATATTTTATTTTCCTAGATTAGCTAGACTTCATGTAATATAAAAGGAGTGTAATCATACAACTTCATAATGTGAAAGCAATACATGCGTACTTATCCCAACTTTCCTCCACTTTTGCTTTCCATCGGTCCATGTTCTAATGAGACACCAATGATAGCAAATTGAAACTTGATTTCACATACTACCAATTGAGTACTTGATTGCATTCTTAAAAATGTTTGGGATTTGATTGTATTTTGTAAAAGAGTTTTTAGTGTTTTTTCTTTAATTAAAAATCAATCTCAATATACAATATCATATGTTTGGTCTACAAAATGCACGAAGACTTTTTGCTAGTTATGTTCTACAAAAATTGAGATCGGTTTGAGATATAATAAAAATGAGAAATAAATTTCTTAACCTCACGTAGGGATTATGATTCATTTTTCTTTATTGGATTCATAAAATAATATGTTTTTTTTTTCTTTTTCTTCTTTTATGTGTTCGCATTGCCCTTCTTTTTGAAAAATATATTGGGCAAGCCTAGCACTCCATGTTGATGAATGATAGCTCCACCCTTTGAACTCCACATGTTCAATGGACCCCACTTGTTAGGAGATTTCAAACCCTCTTTCTCCCCCTCGGGTTACTCTCTCTTCCTCCCTCTCCCATAACCTCTTTTAGTCTCCTCTCTCTCACTATGGTTTCATGAAATGAGAAATGAAGAGCAAAGAAGAAGCTGCTATCATGCATGCAAAAGCAAGCAAAGAATTCACGAAGATTGAACAACCAATCATTTCCATCAGTTTACATCAGTGAAATGGATGGAAAATTGGGTTAAGATGTTGATATGAGAACGAGGCCTATCAATTCACTTCAGTGAAATTGAGATGGAAAATTGGGTCAAGATGTCGATTTGAACATGAGGCCTAAAAATTAGCTGAAAATTTTGGTTATGCACGCTCTATTTTGTGAAGGTGATCTTAACTTTGCTTTTGACTAAGCTAGAGAGAGGGGGTTGCATGCACTCTAAAGATGATGAAGACAAGTGAGGCTTATCGACCAAAAGAGGCAATAGGAGAGGGGAGGGAGAGAGAAAAAGGAAGGTTAAAATCTCTCGACAAGTGGAGCCCACAAACATGTGGAGCCCAAAGGGAGGAGCGACCATTCGTTGATGTGGAGTGCCAGGCTACCTAATATTTTCTACTTCTTTCAAACATGCGAGCACAAAAAGTGGCACCGTAGCAATTTACCTTATACCTTAACACCATGTCATGATGATTCAACATCAAAAGTGACACAGGATAAAAAAAATAAATAAATAAAGAAAGTTATAAATCATGAACCAAACAAGGTGTCAATGCAAAGCTAGGTGGTGGTGGCCCCCGACCACTTAGGACATGTTTGGTAACATTTCCAATTTTCTGTTCCCCATAACTAGAAAAGAATAAAAATATATTTGTGTACATCGGTTAATTTTTCTATTCTCCAATATATATCAATGGCCAATAAATAGATTTGGAATAGAAACAATAAATTAAAAAAAAAAATCTACTTTTTTTCTAGGAACAAAAAAAGAAACAATGTCATTCTAAAAAAAAACAGGTTTAGCATAACCTAATGTCCGTCTCTGAACTCCCACTCAAAGAGAGCCAACCGTTCATACTTAATTTTTACCTCATGTGTCATACAAAGAAAAAAACTTGACAATGGGATTCTTGATCGCAACGAGGTTGTTTCATGTCAAAAAGAGCTATTTAGCATTTGAATTAGTGTTCGCCTTTCAATTATGATTTTTTATACTTTAATTTTGAAAATCAAAAAGTTGACTTTCGAGTTGACTTTTTTTAATCAAACTTTGATTAAAAAATGTCAAAATTTGCTCAAAATTTAGCTTTTTGTTTAAAAAATGGTGTCAACTTCATATTTGCACTTTTGATTTTAGAAAATATGAAGCAAAAATGGAAAAACTCATAAATCAACATATTTTTATTTCAATTTGACTTCTCCATCATCAATTTTACAAACATCAAATAGGAATTGACTTTTCCCCAATTTGGGAATTTCGATATTTAATTGGCCAAAATAAAAATTAGTACATTTCTAGTTGTCTTTGAGATGGTTTCTTTTACGACATTTGATCTTATAGGCCATAATGCATTTAATTGTTAAACCAATTTTGAGATTACAACTCATCAACAAATTTCCCCAATTTTGACCCAATTAGGGTTTCGAATCGATTCATCATTATGAGTGCAAATTAACCAGAATTGGATACAATTGATTGGATGGAACTCAATTTCAATACCAATTTTGACAAAATCACTTCCATTTGGCTTAATTTGATCAAAGTAGTGAACATGCACAAGAAAAATCAAGGACGAAACGCCGTAATTGACCCAATTTCACTTGACCCATTCTAGACTAACATCCAATTTGACCAATTGAATCCCAATTGTGCACACTAGTCTAGTTCATGGTGTGATTTAAAAAAAAAATTGAGGAAATAAAAGCATTGCTTGCCAAATTAATCAAATGAAACCAATCCAATTGGTTCAATTTGCATTCAATTTGATTCAAGTCATTTGGGAAATTTCTAATTCAGTCTACTTGGATAAAATCAAGAAGAATTAGAATAAGATAGGCTCAAGAACCGAACCAATTCAATTCAAGCCGCGGTCAACTTGGTTCTACCAAGTCAACTTGACTTGGGCCAACGTTGACCGGCCAATTTTTCCGGCCAGCCATCCAACCAGCATAGCAAGGCTGGCTAACCACCCCTCTCTCTTGTGTAGCAAATTGACTAAAATGTTCATACTTTACAAAAAGACCAAAATGCCCTCAATCATTGACAATTTAAATCAACCAATAGAAATTTTTCTTAATAGCTAAGCAAATAATCTTAGCCATTCATCATGAGCCCATCCAAGCCATTCATTATGCCATGTCATTGATCCAAGTGAATTGAGATGAGCCAATGAGAGACTAGCTTAATGAGGAAGCAACCATTTTAGACCATTGGCTTAATCCAAGGGCTAAGATTAAAATATGAGGTAGTATATATGCATCTTTCCCTCAAAATAAGGGGCTAGCCATTTTTCGAATTACTCTCTCGCTTTGCCACCAGATTTTAGCCCCTCACTAGCCGCCTTTCCAACAAATCATTAGATTACCGACGTCCTTCAGCCACCTCCTTTACTAGTCATAATGGTCACTCCACCTCGAGGACCACGGGACGACGCCAAATTAGCCGATCTTTATCTCGGCTTCACTATCGTGCTTCACGCCGGTGACCAATCTAGCCAAGTCAAATGCCAACTCCGATGATCCGACGACCTCCTTTGGTGTTCGAGACCATTCCAACAACGATCCTCAGTCAGTCCTTCAAGTTCCTGTGGCCAGAGCTTGATTGAAGCTTCACCAAAACCCTATTATTTGCTTTATTTTGTCGATTGTTCATTTGAGTTGATTCTCACATCTATCTTTCTCTTATCAATTCGGAGAGTCGTCAAGCTTTCCATGCTTATTCCAAGAAGTCATCAAGGTAAATATGGAGGCTGGATTGCTCGATTGAGTGATGCGATGTTCATTGACAAGGTTAATTCTTCCTAAACTTAGATTATGATGAATTATGATGGACATTAACCCATTTAGTAATAATTATCGTTGTACTGTAGTTTTATGATTTGTAGCTGTGTCAAGAAGCAATGTAGTTTGCGTGTTTGGTGACACCTGTTTTAGAGTTGCATGTGAAGCATCTTGAAGCGGGGTGAAGCGGCATCTAAAGGCTTTCTCACTACTTAGATAGGTCTTTGGAGGTACTCAGCCTTTTGTGCTTTAGCATGGAGCGAACATTTCTTGGAAAAAGCCTTTAGGAAAATAGGTGAGTGAGAGGCACTCATTATACGAAAGCAGTCATGCAGGTTGAAATGGTCAACACTAACTTTGACTTAATCATAAATATTCACAAGTGATAGGACTCACCTTGCAAAAAACAAGCGAACCAATTGACAAGTGGAACAAATTAGAGTCCACGTGGTATAGAGGCAGTTGTGTTATATAGCGACGATGTGCTTTGATAGTGCAGTATTGTAGCCTCTTTGTTTAGTAATACGTGTATTAAAGCTATAGAACTTTAAAGGTGGGTGAAGTAGTTTTTTAACTACCGTTGTAAAGTGGTTGAGGAGGTGTTGCCGCTGTGGCAGTGATATAAGGTGTTTGTCAAACGCCTCGTAGAGCTATTTTAAATTCCAACCACCGCTTGATCCATCCACCATTGAAAACCTGCTTAGAAGAGATGGGATAGCCTCACATCTCCTTCCTACTTGCCGGTTGGACAGAGCAAGAACTTGCTTGGTCGGTAATGGGAAGTATCAATTATCTATAGTTGTGGAGAAAAGCATAGGTATTGACTGGCCTATTATTGTGCATTTCCGAAAGGTCTCTCATTTTCATTCCTCCGTCCGTTGGATTAAACTCTCTCATATGCTCGGGATCTCTTTTGTATATTTTTTACATCACCTCTACATTGACGAACTCAATCCATTTTTTCTAAAATAAAAAATAAAGGAATAATGAAAATCTAGATAGACAAGCATGTGTCACCGGCCGACAGTTTCCTTGGCCGCGGAAGGGCTGTGCGACGGTTGACAAGCGGAATTCGCCAAGCCAGCCTTTCTTCTATAGTTGTTCTAGCGAACAATATGGTGAATGCTTCTTCATACGAGATCCTACCATGCCTAGCTTCACTTGGGCGTCTAGTCCATTGAGTGAGGTAGTAGGTTCCTTCAGGCTCAATAACTAGTTTCAGCTTGCCATGGCCTCATCGGAGAGCGGTATCGGCTCCCGACCAGTTTGTACATGGGAGGCTAACCCGCCTTCAGAACTCCTAAGTGATATAATATTTATATCCTAGAACTCCTAGCACCAACCGTCCTAACGCCACTCCCATGGACCAATTGTGTTTGTCTATTCTGCCTCCTCACTCTTCACTCGATGACTCCAAGCACCACTCACAAGTGTTATGAGTGCGGGAGGATTCACGGACCGTGACATTCTCCCCCACTCAAATTTGCAACGCCCTCATTGCGATATGTTCTATCACTTCCTTGCGTCCCTTCACCATTGATGTGCCACTTTTTGGGATTTCACATCAAATAGTCACGCTCGCCCAACAAAACAGGTTTTGCTCCATCGGTACCTCTTTTGATCTCCATTGCTCGGCCATTCTCGGTTACCTATGCTTTCTTTGGCAAGTATGGCATTTTTCGCCAATCGCATCTTTTGGCAGCACCATTTTTGCCTACTCAGCTTCTTTGACCTCGCAGACCAAATGGAGATTTTTTTCCTTATTGAAAACGTGGCGTAGACTGTTGAATAGTAAAAACAATTTTTCTCTCCTATGTTCCATACTTTTTACAAGAATATAACCACGCATATATACACCGATGTAACCATTCTAGAATCTCCTACAAATCTAGAGATCTCCTATAAATCACTACAAATCAGGAGATCTCCTACAAATCAGAAGATACATATATATAAAGACCTTAAATAGAAAAACTCTCCTGTTGAGGCCCTATTGACAGCTCATGTTAACACTCCCCCTCAAGCTCTATATCTTTGATACCCAGCTTGACAAGTGAGCTGTGGAAAGCTTGACTCGATATAGCCTTTGTAAGTATGTCTCGCTAACTGGTCTTCAGATTTGATAAATGAAAAACTCACCACCCTATCATCCAGATTTTGCTTGATAAAATGCCTATCAACTTCAACATGTTTAGTGCGGTCATGTTGAACTGGGTTATGGGAAATCTGAATTGCAGCCTTATTATAACAAAACAATTGCATTCCTGACTTAGGTGGAAAACCAAGTTCTATCAACAACTTCTTTAGCCACAAAAGCTCAGATAGTCCTTTAGCCATCCCCCGAAACTCGGCTTCAGCACTTGACAAAGCTACTACTTTTTGTTTCTTGCTCCTCCATGTAACCAAGTTTCCTCCCACAAATGTGAAGTAGCCTGACGTCGATCTCCTATCCGAGGTATTGCCAGCCCAATCAACATCCGTAAATCCTTCCACCTCATGGTGATTATTCTTCGCAAAGAAAAGTCCTTTCCCTGGTGCTGACTTCAAGTAGCGTAAAATCCGAACTACAGCATTCATATGATCTTCACTAGGAACGTGCATAAATTGACTTATAACTCCTACATCATATTCAATGTCAGGCCGAGTGTGTGATAGATAAATTAATCTCCCTACCAACCTTTGATATCGATCCTTATTGGTCGATACCTGATTAGGGAAAACTCCAAGTTTATGATTCTGTACTATAGGGGTATCAGAAGGTTTGCAATCCAACATCCCCACCTCAGCCAACAAGTCCAACACATACTTTCATTGAGATAAGAATATACCCTCCTTTGATCTAGCCACTTCAATACCCAAAAAATATTTCAGGCCCCCAAAGTTCTTCATCTCAAACTCATTTGCCAGTTTCCTTTGAAGTTCTGTGATCTCCTCAAGGTCATCCCCTGTGATGATCATGTCATCTACGTATATAATCAATGCTGTCATTTCATCATGCTGCCGTTTCAGGAACAGCGTATGGTCCGAATTACTTTGAGTGTACCCATACCTTTTCATTGTAGAGCTAAAGTGACCAAACCAAGCCCGTGGTGATTGCTTTAATCCATACAATGACCGCTCGAGTTTACATACCACTTCCGATTTATCAGCACACGCATATCCTATTGGGATTTCCATGTAGATCTCTTCTTCTAAATCTCCATGTAAGAACACATTCTTTACATCAAATTGATGTAAGGGTCAGTCTAAATTTGCTGCAAGTGATAACAATACCCGCACAGTGTTCAGTTTTGCAACTGGAGAGAATGTTTCCTGGTAGTCCACGCCATAGGTTTGGGTATATCCCTTTGCTACCATACGTGCCTTGTACCTCTCAACAAAACCATCTGCTTTTATATTTGATGATGAATACCCATTTACATTCTACTGCCTTCTTTCCCTTCGGTAACTCGACAAGTCTCCAAGTCTTATTTTTCTGTAAAGCCTCCATCTCTTCTTGCATTGCTTGAACCCACTTGGGATCCCTCAATGCCTCCTGTACTCCACTAGGAACTCTACTTGCAAAGACATTCGAGACAAATGCCTTTAAAGGTCCCGACAACTGCTTTGTCGAAACATAATTAGTAATCGAATACTTCTGTTAGGGAAATCCCTTATGATGTTTTGAAGATGACAAAATAAATCAAAGGCTACTAACATGTTTAATGGTTAAGTAATAGACCATGCGGATGATAAAACATGTAAAGGATATTGTCAAAGTGTGAAGACGACCAGAAGACTAAATGTAACTCATGTCCAAAGTATATTCTGAAGATTTTCAGATTTCTGTGTCAAAGTCTGAAGACTGCTAAACTTTAGTGTCAAAGTCTGTTCTACATCGAAGTCTGCTCATTCTGACAAATTCAAGACTAAACGTGAATGAAGAACCAGAAGACAGACTCTATGCTGAAGCTAAACTGGGTACAGACCTTAAAGCTAAATCTGTTCAGAAGCAGAATATGTTCAGAATTAGATTACAAAGTCTATCGCACTCAGACTCAGATTGTAAAGTCTATTACTCTCGGACTTTACATCCGTAACTCGACGAACGTAACTCAAGCCCAATCATATAACGGCTAGTGATATGGTTTGGATTCCACATCAAGATTGATTTGATTGATTCAATCTATTTGATTGACGATTGGATCTTGAAGACAAGAACCTTCTATACGAAGAAGCTTTATTTATGGAAACCAAGATTCCGTTTGTATGGGCGATCAGAATCAATTTGGGATTCTACCTTTGTCACTCAACGGCTACCAAATCTTCTAGATACAGAGCTATACAATGGGTATATTAGAAGACGATTTTCCGGGATACTATCCAACGGGTAGTTTGGAAGTGGAGGAGTATTTAAGGAGATCATGGACCGATGAGCAAGTAAGAGACGGAGAGTAGAATTTATAATTTCAAAGTCTCGAGCAACCTTCAATCATATACTTGTCTCTTGAGAGCTTAAACATTTGTAATCGTGAGAAAAATACCAAAGGAGTGACTTAGTGAGATAGTGTGATCTACTAAGTGTTTACACTCAAAGTTGTAATCTCTTGTTGATTGCATAATGGAATCCAGCCAAGAAGGCTGTTAGCATGGGAGAGTGGACGTAGGCTTGGATTAAGCCGAACCACTATAAATCTTGTGTTCTTATTCTCTTCCCTAACTCCTTTGTTTGAAGTTTATTTTATTCCGCATATATTTGCCAAGATTTATCTTAAACACCTATTCACCCCCCTCTAGGTGTTCACACTAGCACTCACAATTGGTATCGAGCCAAGTGCTCGTTTAAAAAAGTGTTTTTACTTTTGAGCTAAAGATTCTTTATGGCTAGTATGTTGGCACCAGAACTTATGGAAGGGCAAAGCAACACAAGGCCACCATATTTTGATGGAAAGGAATACGACGTATGGAAGAATAAAATGAAAGCATTCCTAAGATCCAGAGATCTCTTACAATGGGATGTTGTGGAAAGATGAATCAACCCCATTGCTGCGTCTACATCAAATAAGAATGGCAAAGACAAAGAAACCAAACCCCCACTCTTATGTCTCGGACAGAGTTGTCCAAAAGAGAAGCGCTTGATGCAAAAGCTATTTATTCTTTATATTGTGCCTTGTCTCTTTCTGAATATAATAGAATCTCTTCATGTGAAATAGCAAAAGAAGTTTGGGATAGACTTCATGTTACATATGAAGGGACCGATCGTGTAAAAGAGACAAAAGTAAACTTCTTGCTTGGCCAATATGAATCATTCAAGATGAAGCAAGGAGAGTCAATTGGAGATATGTTCAGCCGTTTTACAGAAATTGTAAATGGTTTAGCAAATCAAGGTCAGCAAATTTCTATCCCGATGAAGGTCAACAAACTCTTGCGAGGTCTCTCAAAAGATTGGAATCATGTCAATACCTCAATCCGGAAGACTCGAGGATTATGCCACTCTCCGTTGATGAATTAATTGGCACTTTTCAATCCTATGAAGTGGAACAACTCAACGATGAAGATCCCGAAGGTAAAAAGTCCATTGCTTTAATATCTAATGCTGTTTTTGATGAAATAGACTCAGAAAATGACATGGATGACGAAGAACTTGCTTTTATGATTGAGAAAATCAAAAAGTTGAGTAGAAAAGGAAGCAAATTTAGTGGAAGAAAAAAATACAAGCAGAATGGCCAGAAAAGAACAATAAAAGAATATGATGAGCAAGAAAATATATGTTTAATGGCACATTCAGAATCTGAGTCGACTCGCACACGACTCGAATCAAAGTCGACTTGGACATGGACTCGAATCCGATGAGGAAATCGAGGTAAGCAATTCAAAAATTCCTCTCAAAGTTTCAAAGTATATAAATGAGCTTTGTTCAAATCTCAAATCTTCTCTTAAAAGGATCTCCCAACTTAAAAAGGAGAATTTTCGGCTTAGGCAACATGATCTTTCTCAAAAAGAAAAGTTTGAAATTTTGCAAAAAGGTTTTCTACAAATAAAAGAAAGTCGAGATTTACTTGTCAAAGAAAATGATTCTTTGAAGAAAGATTTTCAAATATTTTAACAAGATTTTCAAATGAATCAAAAACATTAGATCATATCCTTTCTATACAAGTTCCTTACTATAATAAGTTGGGACTTGGTTTCAATAAGGAAAATGATTCTTTAATTGATTTTCCTAAAGTAAAGAGAGACTTAGACAAAGACCTCATAAATTTGCGTACAGGAAGCATTTTCAAAATATCTTGACAAAACCTGTTGGTCTAAATGTCCTTAAGTGTTCAAATTGTGGAGATTTGGAACATTTTAAGAAAGATTGTTCTAAAGTCTGGAGACTTATTAAGAAAAATTGGATAAAAGCAGCATATTCTGCTAACTCTCATGGACCCAAGAAAAATGGGTACCAAAGAAAAGATAAGTTATTTTTGCAAGATATAAAGAAGAAAGATGAAAGAGGATATTCGATATATCCTTGATTGATTGAGATTTTATAATGATCATATTTTTCTTTATGGAAGAAAGAATCGCATGATTTGTTTTTGTGACAAGCTTTAATTTGATACATGCGCGTCGTTTTTTATATCATGCTTAAAGACAAATGAATTTATTTGGTTTAATTTTACACTCTCAAATTTAATCATATTTTGCAAAGTGAAAATCTGTTTTACGTGATGATGCAAGATATCCTTAGATATTCAAAGATTTCATTCTCTATGTTTTTATCGTACCATGACTAAGTGAGAATTTATTTTTCAAAATATCATTGTGCATAATATTCTTTCTTTGAATACTTTGTTACGATGAATTAAGAAAGAATATTTGATTATGGAGATTTTCATATTTACTCTAACATCAAGGAAGGATCCAAATTGATGGATACCAAAAAGGGAAATGAGTTGATTACAGGAAATTCTTTAAGGGAAGGATGATTGCGAATTTACGCAAATTTTGGTGCAATCAGAAAATATCTCCTGCGACAATTGGTAATGATTTTTTTAAGCAATGGTATATTTGAAACATATACCTTGGGTAAGAGAAATTTTTCCTGCCTTGCAAATTTCTACGTGCATTTATCATGATTTTGGATGATTGTTTATTATATTGCAAATATCTTTTGTTATAAATATAAGGTATTGCAATTTTGGCACGTGACAGAAATATCTATTTTCCTTTTGCAAAATGCATATTTGAAATTTATGCTCAAAGAAATCTCTTTGATCTTGAAAGATATTACTGCATATTCATGGATATTCTTGCTATATTCTTAGAAGATATATTATATCTAGCAAGTTTGATCCGCAAATCAAACAATGATATTACGTGACATTTTTGCAAAGATTATTATTTGTTATATAAGAATTTGCAGGTCACAAAAGAATCTTCCATATGGATTTTGGAAAGCTCAATCAGAAAATCATTGAGATTCTATACTATCTTTTGGAAGTTCAAAATTCTATTCCTTATGCAAAATTTTTGCTTATTGAGGAAATCCCTTATACATCGAACAAAAGGTTGAATTCGAGATGTGCTTGGTTAAAGAAAATAAATTTTTGCCTCGAATTTCAAAATGCAAGTAATCGTTGCGGATGTTGTTGCTACGAAGGAAATATTGGAAAAATATTATGCAACAATTGTTTCTATTCGCAAATATTCTCATGATGACAGGGGAGAAATCAAATCCAAAAGAAAAGGAAAAGAATCGTGATCATCTCAAAAAGGCAACAAATTGAGGGGGAGCTTTGATCAATTTTGGAAAAATCTTTTGAATTGATCGTGATCTTATTATGGATGGAATGAAAGGTAAATGTGTCAGAATTTGTTCCAAAAAAATCTGGTTAGTGCATCTTTTATTACCTTTTGTCATTAACAAATCTCTTACTGATATTATCATTTTATTATGACAAAAAGTGTACGTGAATTTCATGATGCATCTGTGATTTTTATTGGATATTTGTTGATATATATGATCGAAGTGAGCTATATTGCATATTTTTAATATTCGACTTGCTTTATAAAAGCTAATTTTTGGAAATTGTGATTCATGCGAAATATTTGTTATAATTCTCTACGTGATATTTTTTTCCATTATTATCACTTTTTGATTATGACAAAAAGGGGGAGAAGATATGAATATGCATATTGTTGATTGGTTAATATTATTTATTACATAATATTGAGCTGCGATTATTTTTCTATATATTGTTATGCTCAATCTATTTGCTATCTTCTGATATCCTTTGATTTAAATTAATATTTTTAAAAGCATGTTTACAAATCTACATATTTAGATATTGTTTTGTATCATCAAAAAGGGGGAGATTGTTAGGGAAATCCCTTATGATGTTTTGAAGATGACAAAATAAATCAAAGGCTACTAACATGTTTAATGATTAAGTAATAGACCATGCAGATGATAGAACATATAAAGGATATTGTCAAAGTGTGAAGACGACCAGAAGACTGAATGTAACTCATGTCCAAAGTATATTCTAAAGATTTCCAGACTTCTGTGTCAAAGTCTGAAGACTGCTAGACTTTAGTGTCAAAGTCTGTTCTACATCAGAAGTCTGCTCATTCTGACAAATTCCAGACTGAACGTGAATGAAGAACCAGAAGACAGACTCTATGCTGAAGCTAAACTGGGTACAGATCTTAAAGCTAAATCTGTTCAGAAACAGAATATGTTCAGACTCAGATTGCAAAGTCTATCGTACTCAGACTCAAATTGTAAAGTCTATTACTCTCAGACTTTACATCCAGAACTCGACAGAACGTAACTCAAGCCCAATCATATAACGGCTAGTGATCTGGTTTGGACTCCACATCAAGATTGATTTGATTAATTCAATCTATTTGATTGACGACTGGATCTTGAAGACAAGAACCTTCTATACGAAGAAGCTTTATTTATGGAAACCAAGATTCCGTTTGTATGGGCGATCGGAATTAATTTGGAATTCTACCTTTGTCACTCAACTAGATATAGAGCTGTCCAATGGGTATATTGGAAGACGATTCTCCGGGATACTGTCCAACGGGTAGTTTGGAAGTGAAGGAGTATTTAAGGAGATCATGGACCGATGAGCAAGTAAGAGACGGAGCGTAGAATTTATAATTCCAAAGTCTGAGCGACCTTCGATCATATACTTGTCTCTTAAGAGCTTAAACATTTGTGATCGTGAGAGAAATACCAAATGAGTGACTTAGTGAAATAGTGTGATCTACTAAGTGTTTACACTCAAAGTTGTAATCTCTTGTTGATTGCATAGTGGAATCCAGCCAAGAAGGCTGTTAGCGTGGGAGAGTGGACGTAGGCTTGGATTAAACCGAACCACTATAAATCTTGTGTTCTTATTCTCTTCCCTAACTCCTTTGTTTGAAGTTTATTTTATTCCACATATATTTGCCAAGATTTATCTTAAACACATATTCACCCCCCTCTAAGTGTTCACACTAGCACTCACAACTTCGACCTTCGTTCTTCCACATCTGGTGAGTACCTATTAGGAGCCTTGCCACGATTATGTCTATCGGGCAGTTTATAACAAACAGCTACATCAATATCAACAGAAAAATTCTGTGTAGTAGGAGAACTTACCTTAGGAGTATCCTTAGGAGAATTGTCAGGTACTAAAGAGGGGGTATTTTGAAGTAAAGGGAGTTGTTCTTGAGATTGTTTGTGTGTCTCTTGCACCAAATCAACCCGATGATCAGATTCCTTGGTGTACTGCTGCTCATTTTCCGTTGTCCCACCATGATCCGTGACCACACCATTACTGGCCAACGTTGCCTGCTGCAGCATGTGAACCCGCTTGTCAACTTGCCTTAGCTTGTGTGTTACTAGTCCTTGTGTCACCAGGTGTTGGCACTGCGAGGTCATTTTTTTTTAAAAGCAAAATCAGCTGCAACCCCTACCATCACACCGCCTTCCCACCAATTTGTCCTTTCACTAGAAGTCTCCCCCTGAAAGATACAATTGGGTGTGGGAATCTCCCTTGAAAGATACAATTGGGTGTGGGAAAAAATAATTTGGACTCGACGAAGGTGACGTCCATTGTGATGTGGGTTTTCTTGGTAGCCGATTGTAACAGCGGTATCCTTTATGATGAGTACTATAACCAATGAAAACACACTTCACCACACACAGATCGAGTTTTGTCCGTTGGTTCTTGTGGAGATGGACATATGCCACACACCCAAACACTTTGGGAGGTAGTGTCATGATGGAAGGAAGAGGAACATAGGATGCAAGTGTTTGAAGTGGGGTCTGAAAGTTCAACACACGAGAGGGCATTCTATTCATCAAATGTACCGTTGTAACCACAAAGCGGCATCCCAAAAACGAGATGGAACCTGACCACCTATGAGGAGTGCCCATGCCGTCTCGAGGATACGGCGGTTCTTCCTCTCAGCGATACCATTCTATTGGGGTGTCCTAGTGCAAGAAGTTTAATGTATAAGCCCGTGGTCCTAAAAGTAAACTACAAGATGCTGGTTAATATATTCCCCACCATTGTCGCTACGAAGGACTTGAATTTGAGTCCCAAACTGTGTTACAATCATCCGATGAAACATACGAAATATTGTTGCCACTTCATCTTTATGCTTCATTAAATAAACCCAAGACATCCGAGTACAATCATCCACAAATGTTACAAACCAATGAATCCCAGATAGAGTAGTAAGTGGTGAAGCGCCCCACACGTCCGAATGGACCAAAGAAAATGGCCTAATGCTTTTATTAAAACTCAAAGGAAAAGAGGCACGATGACTTTTTGCCAAAATACATGTCTTACATTGGAATTCAGTATCGACAAATTATTAAACAAGTATGGAAATAAATGTTTTAAATACCCAAAAGACGGGTGTCCTAAACGACGATGCCATAACCAAATCGTTTTCTCTTTATTAGTAGACCCACTGCTTGTGTGATGTGCTCGGCCTGCATGAAAGTCATCAACATAGTACAGCCCCCCCTTTTAGTACCACGACCAATAATCTCCTTCGTGAGGATATCCTAAAATAAGCAAAAAGATGGATACATAAGAACACAACACTTCAAAGCATCAGCAAGTTGACCAACAGAGAGTAACCAGTTAAACAGAGAGGGCACTAATAAAGTGTGAGACAATGATAAAGAAGGTGTAAGATCAACATTGCCAGCCCCAATGACAGGATAACTAGTGCCATTCGCATTATAGATACTCTGTCTCCTCGGAGCGGTGTAACATATAATATCGTTACGATTGGGTGTCATGTGATCCGTTGCCCTAGAATCAACAATCCACCCCTCCCCGCCACACTGAGAATTACTAACAAGTGCGCACCCAGTGTTACCTTCAGGAGCCACATCAGAAGTATTGGTAGCGTCTACTTGCGATACCAAGGAAAAGGGTGAGGTCCCAATAGCCAACTCCTTCCACCAATCCGGATAACCATGCAATTTAAAACATGTATCTTTTGTATGTTTAGTATTATTGCAATGAGTATAGCCTCCTGGATGTTGTGGTTTAGCCTTCAAACCTTTGTTAGTCCTCTTTCCACCAAATGCAGTATTAGGAGGGACCATCTGGAGAGCTTTGGACTCACTGTTGGCCTCGAGAAAGTGTGAGATAACATTTCAACCACGCGACACCAGGGCTGCCGCAGTGCTAGATGGTTTAATTGAAGATAACATAACAGCTTAGCGTACATCCTGTCGCCTCACCTTGGCGTACACTTGCTCCACCGTCAAGAAAGGATGCATCTGTAGAACATCAGCCCTGACTTTGTCAAGGCGGTCATCGAGCCCGTCAAGGAAAAGATATACACGGTCTTCTTGCACAAGAGCGTTGTAGCGCTCGATATCACGAGGACGAGTCATGGGATTAGGCCGTCGAAAATCAACCTCCTGCCATAAACCCTGAAGATCATTATAATACTTTTCAATCGAGCCGCCTGCCTGCTTCAGTCGAGACAAACGTCGCTTTAGATCATACACTTGGGAGACATCGGTGCCATCAAAGAACGTAGTAGCCACCGAATCCCACACCGCCTTTGTTGTTGGGAAACGGATAAAATTCCTAATCAACGCCGAGTCCATGGAATTGATGAGCCATCCTTTAACTGTACTGTCATCAGTCTTCCACTTTCGAAAATTAGGGTCGGTTGGAAGTGGGGGTGGAAAATCCCCATTGATATATCCCAATTTGTCCTTCCCGAAGATATACATCTCAACAACTTGGGACCAAAGGCCATAATTACGGCCATCCAACTTGACTGCAATTGGTGAGTCGGAGTTTTCAACATGAGAAGGTGAGGCTTAATGGTGAGTCAAGATTTGTGTCAACTTGGACGTTTTCAACATGAGAAGGTGAGGCTTAATGGTGAGTCAAGATTTGTGTCAACTTGGACGTCAAGGTTTCAAGGAGTGCATCAATAGTGGAAGTCCCTCCCGGAGCCTGATGGGGGACTATAGTGCCTTACGCCGGAGCTAGAGGAACTATCTCGATGGGTGGCTTCTCATCCGCCATGAATCCCGATAAAGGGTGCAATCGATGTGGCTATTCGCACGAAACCACCGCACGGCTACACCACAGCAAGGAATTCGGATCGTGATCGAACACGAGTCCTTAGATCATTTGCTTTGATACCATGTTGAACAGTAAAAACATTTTTTCTCTCCTGTGTTCCATACTTTTTACAAGAATATAACTACGCATATATACACCATGTAACCATCCTAGAATCTCCTACAAATCTGGAGATCTCCTATAAATCACTACAAATCTGGAGATCTCCTACAAATCAGAAGATACATATGTATATATAAAGACCTTAAATAGAAAAACTCTCCTATTGAGGCCTTAATTGATAGCTCATGTTAACAAGTAGACCTCTTCTTCGAATTCACCGATCGATCCAGAACGTTACCCTTATTCGGTGAGAATTCGGTTCTTCTCCAACTCCCTATCAGCTCGGCGAGGAACCGACTTATCCTAGCACCCATTGTCATCCTAGGAGCAGAGAGCCTAGCTTCATTTGAGCATCTTTTGCCTTGGCCATTCACTTTCCGCCCATTAGGACCGATACCACTAGTACTTATCAGTTCGACCCGCACTAGAGCGAGAAGTTCGATTCTCCGACTCACCCACTTACTGAAGGGATTCTTGCTCTGATACTATTTGTCACAGGCCGACAGTTTTCTTGGCCGTAGAAGGGCCCATGCGGTGCCCGACAAGCGGAATTTGCCAGCCAGCCTTTCTTCTATAGCTGTTCCAGTGAACAATATAGTGAATGCTTTTTCATACGAGATCCTACCATGCCCAGCTTCACTCGGGCATCTAGTCCATCAAGTGAAGTAACAGGTTTCTTTAGGCTCAACAACTGGTTTTGGCCTACCATGACCTCGTCAGAAGAGCGGCATCAGCTCCTGACCAGTTTGTGCACGGGAGGCCAACCCCGCCTTCAGAGCTCCTAAGTGATATAATATTTGTATCCTAAAACTCCTAGCATTAACCGTCCTAACGCCACTCCCACGGACCAGTTGTGTTTGTCCCTTTTGCCTCCTCACTCTTCACTCGATAACCCCAAGCACCACTCGCAAGTGTCACGAGTACGGGAGGATTCACGAACTATGACACATGCATGAATCACGCACTTATACAACTCAATGGTAACCCAACCACAAAATGATAGTATAGATGGAATTGACTTATATCAAGATTCGTAACATTTAAAAAAAGAAGAAGTAATTTTTAGTGGAAATGAGGTAGTTTACTTTTTTCTTTTGTCTTTCCCATCCTTTTTCTTGGGGCAATTCTACTTTTTGCTCTTTAAAGTTAAATTGCATTACAATTTCAAAGTAGTATGCACATGAGGGTTAAATGGGAAATTTAAAAGTGAGACAACCGACACTTTAGGCTTAAATACATAGATGTAGATATTTCTTCATTGTTTAACTCTAAGTGAGCATAGTATAGATTTATTTCAATAGACAGAATGATTGATTCAGATTCCAAAGATTTTCTAATGGCGATGCTATATTCCTCTAAATTTATAGTGAGTTCATTATTACCTAAGATGAAGGTGGATGTCTCTAGACGCCAACAGTGAGCTAGTGCTTGGATAAGGCTACCATGAATGCATATGCATAATAGAGGATGGAGTTGGCCAACCCTTGACTCCACGAATTTGCAGCTGACTTGCTCTAGCTTGCCCCATCACACGTTGAGCTCCTCCTTTGGAAGGAGCATAATTTGATTGTTAGACATTCCTGTTATATATTGACCAAGACTCGAGACCGATCAACAATCATGGACCGACAAAAATAATACAATAAAGTAAGTAAATTGGAAGACGAAAATTGAGATTACTTCCTTTACCAATAACTAAGTAGCAATCATGGAGCCACAAGAATGATCGGACTAGCCATTGGCGTGCGGACTAAGTTGGGTCATCATGACATTAGCTTGATCGAAGAGTCGACCCTAGTCGCAAGCATTCGAATTTGGGTGGGTACTCTTAACACCAAGAAAGAAATTTCGAGATTGAGATGGGTGACTCGTACCGCACACATATAATCGAAGTGATATCCATCTCAATATCATCCTAGGGAATCCTATGCGGCCTAAGTTTGGTAGTAGGTTGTGTATACAAGACTGTAGTGTAAATGCATAAGCATGCGCAACAATTTATATGCAAATGGCACTTCAATAATTTGAAATTAAGCCATACATTCCTACACCTTCCTATAAGAAAATTGGCCTACATCCACTAAGTGTTTTCAAGTTTCCAAAGTGGAGTCGCCCAACCGTGACCCTCCCAAAGCAAGTGGAACCACCTTGGGGTTCATTTATGAATTATTAAGCCTAAACTTAATTCAGGCTCTTCTAGGCTTTACTAGGCTCATATCAATCGTGACTTAGGGTTTAAATTTCTTAACATATAAATTATTTTCAATTAGGAATCGTCATTAATCTATTTTTTGATAGATCAATTAGTTACCGAAGTAAGTAACATGAGACTTACTTCTCACACAAATCAAAGATTATGGGAACAGGGATTTTATTACGCTAGTTTTCTCTAACGCTATTTCAGTATATTTCTCTTTACTTCAGAATAATGTTTTGCAGGCAATTTTCATTGATTTTAATTTACTCCATAACATGTGAGGTGACTAGGTGGGTGCGCAACCATTATTTAACACTAATAATTAGAGTGTTAAATAAATTATGGATAAGAATTACTTATTTCAAAACAATGAAAGCATTTGCAGTGTTAGCTTAAAAATCACATCACCATCCTAAATGTGATTTTAATTAGCTCTCAATTTCACTCACCTATTTATAAGGTATTCTCTTATTTAATAGAAACTGTGCTTTATGTAATAATGTGTGCAATGCGAGCTTCCTCTAGATGATGCAATGACATAAAAAAAGTGATGATATTTAACTACGTTTCCTAATTGTAATGACGGATTCAACATAGGACTACCCTAGCATCGGATGTGATATCAATTAAATTAAACTAACGTGGAATTTCTAAAATGACATACAATTTATATAAAGTGTTCTAACTCTAATGACAAGTAAAAATTAATATATAACTATTCTAACATGACATATAAATTCTTGTTACACACATTCTTAATGACATGCATTCTAGAATGACATTCAGTTTAATTAAATGGCTTAACATTTTACCCCTAGATGACATGCAATTATTCACATGGCATGATATTGACATGACATATATGACGTACAAAGACGTGGCATTAATGATGCAAGCATGATGACATGGCATTTCATGATGACACGGCATGTACGGCATGTAAGTTATGCACCTAATTTATATGAAATGCACGGGATGTTTTTGTATTTTTCGTTAAATTGGTAATACATTGTCTAATATAAACCAGAAGTTAAATTAGGCCAAACCCTAAGTTAAAATGTTATCTTTACTAGATAAACCCTAACCTAGAATGCAGTCTTTAAGGAAAAAAAAAAAAAAAAAGCTATATAAACTTATTCTAGTTTATTCTAAGGAGATTGTCTATAATCTAACTAAATATGCAATATTATCCTACTATGCAATGTTTTATATTGGAGTCTACCCTAATTTTATCCTTTTTTTTGTTCTAATTTTATCTACATCTCTTTATGATTTTCCTTTTTTAATAATAATAAAAACAAAATCAAATCAAATCAAAATATAAAGATAACATCCACCGCCCAAGATATCATACATGTTTATTTAATTTTGCAAATGTAATTAACAAATCATATCATATGGCATGAGGATTAGATTGGCCGATTTTCTATGCAAGTCGTATCTTGGGCATGAGATCGGACTGTCGATCATTTGCACTTTGCGAGATTTTGGTGCTATATTTCGGGGCATGTTTAACATAACAAACAATCTTTAATTTTGATATGTGACTTATTAAATGGAAGCTTGGGAAGTCAAAGTTCATTTCTCTAATTGGATATTTTTCTAGATTTCGATATTACGTAGCTCAAAACAGTCAAAAACTGAGATAGGTTTAGTGCATTACGAAAAACACAAAATATCAAATTTGTATTGTCTATATTTTATTGCTTCCTAAACATGATTCCGCTAGTCAAACGACACTAAGTATTCTATGAGCATCTCGACCATTGCGAATTCCTATATGCACTAGGCCTCTTCAAAATTCAACCTATCTAAGTTTAGAAACAAATCACCTTGTTCGATGTTACTCTGGCGATCAAACCAGCGATCTAGCCATCATGATCACCTCCACACCTTCACGAAATTGGCCAAGGATGCTCGGCGAGCATCTAGCAATACTACAAAATTAGTAAGCGAAACTTAAGAGCAAACTTGGTCTAATAAACTTCAAATGAAGGTAATGAAAGAATTAGGCACTCAGAAGTTGTCCGATGATAATCTAATGGAACTTCGGCCACAATCAATTCGATGACTTGTCAAAGATAAGTGTTGCAAGCTTAGGCTGCCAAGGAATCGCCAAGAATTGTCCGAAACAGTAGCTAGAACTGGCAGTCAAGAACACCAGCATGGAGCATGTCTTCATGCCGAGAGGGAAAATGGTTGGTTTCGAGGATGTTCGGTGATTTTAAGATGAAACTTTGACTATCAATCGCTTAACAACAACCAAAGGAGTGGCAGTGTGATGGTGGCTCGCTGGTGTAGGACAAGGACAAGGGAATCGACGGGCGAGAAAGATAATGGTGGGGAGAGGGAGAGAGTTAGAGAGATAAAGTATATATGAAAATGTGGCCAGCCCACTCTCACCCCCACCCCCAAAAAAAAAATTGGTGGGAAATTTTTTTATATATGCCATTTAATTTGAATCCTAGCCCTTGGATTAATCTAAAGGCTAGAAATGTTTATTACTTGATTAAGTAAGCTCCTCATTGGCCCATTTCAAGTCACATGAATTGATGATTTGGCACAATGGATGGCTAGGATGATCTCATGATGAATGGCTAAGATCATTTGTTTAGCTATTAAGAAAAGCTCTCATTGGTTATTTTAAGTTGACAAGGATTAAGGACATTTTGGTCTTTTTGTCAAAAAAGGCATTTTTAGTAATTGTATGCATAAGGAGAGAGAGGGTTATTTGGCCAAGGGTTGGCTAGTCGAAATGGGTGCCAATTGGCTGAAATGGTCTTTACAACCTTAATTGATCAACGCATGTCAAACCGAGTTCACTCGGTCCTTAGTCGACTCAATCTTGGTCCAGTTTCCTCTATTTTTGTCTCAATTTTCCCATTCTTGATCTAATTAAGTCAAATTAAGAATTTCATAAGTGAATTGGATCAAATTGAATGCAATTAGAGTGAATTGAAATGACTTGGTTTAATTAAGTTGACATGAAATACTTTAATTCCACCAATTTCTATTAAAATTGCCCCGTGAACTAGATCAATATGTATAATTGAAGTTCAATTCGCCAAATTGAAGCTCCACTGATTGAATTGAATGTTAGTTTAGAATAGGTTAAGTTGAATCAAGTCGATTAGGGCATTTCATCTCTGATTTTTCATTTACATGTTCACTAATTTGGTCAAGATTGATATTGGAATTGAACTTCATACAACCAATTGTATCTAATTTTGGCTAATATACACTAATTATGAAGAACTAATTCGGAACCCCTAATTGGGTCAAAATTTGGGAAATTTATCAATAATTTTTTCGTATCAAAATTGGCATGATAATTAGATGCGTTGTGACCTATAAATCAAAGGTCATAAAAAAGGGGGGTTAATATCCTGAAAAACTAAAAATTAATACACTTATGATAAATTTACCCAAAACTAATTTTTTGACCACGAAAGACTCTAAATTTGTACACTTGTGACAACTTCACCCCAAACTATTTTGTTTGATTGTCAAAAATCCCAAACTAATACATTTATAAATATACCATCCATTATATTGGATTAATATTATAAAAAAAAAAAAAAACAACGAAAATGGTACAACCGTGACAAAAAGAAAGTAAAATCTCAAATAGGTACACAGTCAATCGCCACGTATCATCAAACTCAGCAAATTAATTGTAAATTTAGTGGAAACTAACAAAGGGTAAATTTATTATAAGTGTACTATTTGGGGTAAATTTGTCAAAAGTATAACAGTTTAGGGTTTTTGTAATCAAAATATTAATTTATGGTAAATTTGTTACAAATATACTAGTTTAGAGGTTTTCAAGGTATTAACCTTTTAAAAATATCTCAAAAGGCAACTAGAAATGAACTAATTTTGTTTTTTGGTCGACTAGGTTTTGAAATTCCTAAATTGGGGAAAAGTCAATTCCTAATTAATTTTGGTAAAATTTATGATGCCAAGTCAAATTAAAGTAAAAATAAGTTGTTTTGTGGGTTTTTCCTTTTTTTTTTTTTTGGAAAAAGGTTAAACAAAAGTCGACTTTGCACTGAAAAAATCAATTGATGGGTCAAACTCTGATTTTTTTCTAAAATTGAAAGTGCAGAGACAACATTGTCATTGTTTGGGTGCATTTTTCGTTAAGAAAAAAAATTGACCCAGGTTTGATTTTTCTATCAAAATTTGACCAATTAGGTTTAACTTTTTGACTTTTCAAAATCAAAATGCAAATGACATATAAATGAAGTGTTTATGTTTTTTTTTTTTTTTGTCGGTCCTACTCTATGCCTATTCTAACACTTACTCTCAAACTTTTGCCTTGCCTCTTTGTAGGGCGTAGGAGTTGAAACCCATTCCCGAAACTAAATCATCCCCACCCCAACCCTTCTGAGAATGTGGGAATTCGAACCCCCCACCTCCCCCTTCCATGTTGAAAGGGTAGCTACCGGGGCAAACCCCAATGGTTAATGAAGTATTTATGTTAATTTCAATGTTAAATGACTCTTTTTGGATTGAGAAGTAGATCAAGTCACAATCAAGAATCTATATCTCAATTTTTACCTTTACATGATGTGCTAGCTAAAAATCAAGTGTTAACATCACAATCAAAGATCGAGTTTTTATCTTTGTCAGGTCTTGTCAGCTAAAAATCATGTATCAATCACTACCATAATTATATTTGATCAAATTAAGTCAAATGTATGTAGGGGTGAAATTGAATCAAGTCGATTCAAGCATACACATGTTGGGCTTGAGCCTGACCAACTCAAATTCCAAAACTTGATTCAACCTCGATTGACTACTTTTTTTCCCTACTCAAACTAGACTCTATACAAACTAGACATTATTAAGAGTTACTCGACTCAACTCGTTCTTAAGTATATAAAATTCAACATACTTTATTTTTTCTCACTCAATCAAACACGGCTTGGCTTGAAACACTTGCATTTGCCCTTTTTGTTCATGTTTAAAAATGTATTAAAGAATAAAAGTGTAATTACATAGTAAGAAGTAGAATTATAAGTACATTTTGCATTTTTTTGTCACTAAAATGGTAAGGAAAATCTATATAAAAATTAGTATGCTCGATTAGGTCCATGAGTAGATCGAGCCAAGTATCTTTAAGCTCGAACTGAACTCAAAAAACTAATCCAGTTACTTGAGCATGACTCAAGCTCAGAAAAAGTAGAGCCGATCTCACAGAGGCGATGAATCAAGCTATTGTCCTTTTCACCTCAATATCCGAGCTTATGCAATAGAGTTTCAAGGACAACTTCTCATGGATTGAGAGTTGGGCACTCAGTTGGACCCAACCCCACGACATAGGTGCCAACTTATCAGGGACATTTTCGAATTACTTTAAAATTAGTCACCCCAGGTTCTCCAGCACCGTTAATTTTACGAGTGGCATGTCTATAGTGGTTCCACATTTCTGACATATGCTTTATCATTCATTATAGGCTATGAGACTTATATTCTTTCTTCGGCATGTTCACTCATTTTTACAACCAGACTAATACAGTCATATCACTAAAAGAGACGATAAACTTGCTAATCGTCCACACAAAAAGGAAAAACCTTAAAAATGTCAGCCCGCGCTGCACGACTTGCATATACTCTCACAAAATCAGAACATATCACTCCACATACTTCATATATCACACATCCCCACACGCACACACATAGCCACTTGATCACGATCTCTCTCACTTGTCATCGAGAAAGACATCCGTGAGAACCTTCTTGGAGTGAAATGAAGTCCTCAATAGCTTTATACCCTTCACAATTACAAATCAATAATTAAAAAAGGACATTTACTTTATAAGCCCTTTATTAATGGCGAACACGATCTTGATTTATTCTACAAGCGTCTATGATGATTGTACAAAAGCTAAAATTTTGATTAACCGATAAATACCAAAAAATTGTTGAGAATATTTTTTATGGGACAGAGCTAGGAATTTCTTTTTTCACACAACTCACGTCAATCAAAATTCATTTGTAATTTATACATCTTTAAAATAGATTTTCCACATAAATAGTTGAGTCACGTCTAAAATCTATATATAACCTTATCGTAAGGAATGGCATGGGCTTACCTCGTCCATTCCCAAGCTGACCACCTTCTCCTCGAGCAGCCCAATCTCCTTCACGTCGAACTCGTTAAGCAAAGTAATGCTCGAGATGGTCGACATTGGCTTCACCTCCAGATCGTCCATCACCTGTACGTAACCACCCCTTGCACGAAACCAGCCTTACTAGTTGATTCAGTTGCTGATGCCGCTGCAGCCGCCGGGTTACCAGCCAGTGATTTGACAAGAGTGAATGGTTGATTCATGGAATTATTGCACTGGGGACATTTTGCAGAAGGGTCCTCTGCCACATAGCCTGAACAGTTATTATACGAACGTTGAGGGCACCTGTAGTAGGTTTTGGGCGTTGAATCTGAAGAAGTCTCAGGCAATATAAGTGGGATTTCAGAGACACAGGACGGTGCTTTGGGTTTTAAGAGAATGTCTTTCTTGGAAGGTTCAATGTACACATCGTTCAGCTTCTCGACGCTGCCGTAGAGATTGCCTAAACTACCCACCATCTCGGTTTTTGTGAGGAGCTGGATCACCGTTCCAACCGGCAATGCAAGGATGTGGAAGAGGAAGTCTACAAAATCTTTGCCTGCTTCAGCAAAGAGTACCCTTCGGTTGCTCTTGTTGACCAGAAGCTTCAAGCTGACTTTGTCTGTCGCCATTCTTTGGGTGACTGTGTGCAGAGAGGAAGATGAGACATGTCAATGCTCCTTGTGAGTAGATACAACGGAGATTTGGCCGATCATCATATGTGCAGTGGCAGTACTTATCCATCTAAGGGCCAAATTGTTAAGAAACGGAGGGAAGTGAAAAAAGCAGAAACAAATGAAGAGTCAAGGTGCTGCAAAGCAGTTGTTATCATCTCGGAGAGATTAGACGTGGTTGGTCAAATTGAAAACCGGTAAAATACTTGAGCGAATCATATATATGTTCATGCACGTTCAGATCTTGTATTTGTCTTCCAGTAACTAATGAGGATTCATTCCAACTCTGTAATTTTCTCCGAGTTAAAAGATATAGCTCTCCTTAAGGAGGAGGAGGACGAACAAGAGAGATTGTTGTATTCTTGCAAATGAATTTGTATAGTAATTATATTGGTGTAGCCTGTCTCATTTATATATTTACCTAGATCCATACGGATTGGCCAGGTGCATGTAATTTAATTTTACAAAATATATCCAACAATAGGAAAAAAAATAATAATTTCTTCTCACTATTCAATGAAGTAGATATAATAAATTACCAATTTATTATCTCCCCGTCAGTAATGAGAATTTCATCTAGGGTTTGCTTCCATCTCGTTCCAGTCTCTTCTCTTCTTCATTCAGTTCTTGGTAGGCCAACTGCCAATTGCACCGGGCGGGAAACTATGTAATCTAATATTCTCTGTGGTAATGGGTAACTAGTTTCTTTTTTTGGGGTCAAAAATGGGTAACTAATTGAAAGGGTTGAAAAGGACGTAGAAAGTTATTCAAAAGTCATTTTGAAGGACTGGAATTGGATTTGGGACGACGAAGGGCAGGCCGGTCTCTCAAGAAAGATATTTATAGTTCCTCTTCACATTATGCAAAAAGAAAATGAGGTTGGTTGTTTAGACTGCTAGCTCTTCTTGCTTACTCTGTAGTGCCTTGTTAGAATAAATGGAATTTCCGATCGGTCCCACTTCATGACAGACGGAGTTCAATCGGAAAAAGAAGTTTAAAGGATATCATGCTGCTAACTCTATTTTTTAAACTTTCTTGATGTGGCTTTCTAAATCATATCTTGTACTGAGATATTGATTCCTTTTTTCATTCTATTGTCTCTAACATCAGAATTAAGTTGAGTTCATTTAACGAGGGTTTATTCGACAGTCACGACTCTGAGCTTTGGTCCACGTTGATCACGCCAGATCATCACAAATTCACCGAAATATTTCAAATCAAGCTGGAATGAAAGAGACACAATCGGGAGGCGGTCTCAGTGGAAAGCAAGAGAAAATGGAGAAATATGCAAATCTGCAGAAGTTTCAGGAAGAAACATCTACATGAATACTAAAAACAATTCCGGTTGGGGAAAATCGTCAGCGAGGCATGTTGACATGCAGACGCCTCTTCTAAATTGATGCGAGTAACAAAAAAACGAGAGAATGTCCACTTCAAGTTGTTTCTTCTAACACTATCTTACAGGAGCGTCAATCAGCTCTCTGTCTGTAATTTCAAGCGAAGAAAGAAAAATCGTGAACTGAGCTCACAAAACACAGAGTGATAACGAAATGCGCACCTCTAGATTGTCGCTTTGACCCTGCAAGTGTGAGGCTGCTTCTTCACAAGTCGTGGTCACAGACAGAGAGCTTTGCCTTTCTTATAGAAGAGTTCCGGAAATGGCGGGGACTATTCAAAAGGTTGACACTTTTTCTTTTGGGTGGGGACGGGACAGAAAGAAAATCATCGAGACAGGTCCTTCCTGGCCAAGTTTTTCGCTGAGGCACAGCGCTGTTGTGCTTCTTGAGGAAGGTCATACGGTACACAATTCATTGTCAACAACAGGGGGCTAATCCGATGATGACAATGAACATGATTAAGTTTCATTTTGACAATCAAACTTCCGGTATTCATTCTTTTGACTTTTTTATAATATGCTTAAACACATTATATGAATATATTAAAATATTCCTCACGTAAACCTTGATTTGTTTAAACACATTATATGAATATATTAAAATGTTTTTGCATAAATATTGATTTGTTTAAATATATAGAGACAAGAGAATAAAAATTTTCTGCATTAAAAAAATGATTAATTGAACTTTTCACTGACTTTTCTCGACTCAATTTGAAATAGAAGATACAATTTTAAATTTTTTTTCCAACTAGTAGTCATAACCAGGACTTATACTCCATGATCGGCGAAGCCCAAATGTTTTATTACATAACTACGGTTGAAATAATTCTTAATTTTGCGACAAATCATAATATTTTGGAATTCTTGCAATCGGATTCAAATGGCAATAAATCCAGGACTCAATTTCATAAATTGCAAAATGAGGATTAGATTGCATTTTTAAAAATGTAAAGGACTTGATTGTACCATGTAAAAAAATTTACACTTTAGTATAATTTTCTTTAATTAAAAAATATAATAAAATATATCATATATTTAGTAAACAAAATGCGAGAAGACATTTAACTAATTAAAATCAGTTTGAGATCTAATTAAAAAGAAAAATAAATAAATTTCCCAACCTCGGATAAAGATTCCTCTTGCTTTATCACATTCCTAAGTGATGTCTTTTCCACTCCCTCTTCTTACTTTCTTGGGGTTCGTGTTGCTCTACTTTCAAACATAGGGATGCAAAAAGCGTCAATGCAAGAATCCAGAATCCGTAGGGGTGTCCATTCCCGATTTAAACCGATTCCACCTAGGAATCAAGAACCATATCAGGAGGATCGATTCTTAATTTTTGAAACCAGAGACTAGGACAGTTCTAGAACAGGAACCGAACTGCACCAACCGGTCGGTCCAATCCAGTCCAGTCCCATGGAACTTATCACTTAGCAAAAAAATTAAAAAATCTAAAATATGCAAGACTTGCTTCTAATTTTAGGTTTTATTGTTATTTTTAAGAAATTAAAATATATATTTAAAAAAGAGTCGGTCCAGTCGACCAAGGAACCGGACCGGAACTGGACCAATCCCTCCAGGAATTGGACCAAACTTGCCGATCCATTCCAATCTAGACGGTTTAGAATTTGGGCGATCCAACATGCTTATCCTTAGTAATTCGCCTTAAGACCATGTCATGATGACCCGACGTCAATTAGTTACGTGGAATAAGAAATAAAGAGAGGAGTTGGACAAAGCTGGGTGGTGGTGGACCCCGCCCACTTATTGACGATCGTTGCTTCCCTCACCTTCCTCTTCCGTCGATATGTTTTCCTCTTCTTCTTGATTTGTTTCTCTTTTTTTTAATTATCTTCTTCAAAATTGAAACTTAACTCCTATACTTTTTTTGAGAGAAAATATTCCATGATTCCATAGCACCAATCATAAACACAACCATTGTAGCTTGACAGGGATAGACACATTTAAAGACGAAATTCTCATAAACCAAAGCACCGCAGAGTGATAATCACTGAAAAAGCATACTTAGCAATTCATACTCTTACAATTAAAATCAGTGACCTCACCAAAATCTCACGCAAAATCAAATCCATTTTTCTGGAGAATGTGTCGATTGTTCAATATGCCAAGGTCAGTCTCCAAACCTGTGAACAATTCTCTACGGCCACTTGTGCAATTACAGTCTACAGGCCAACAGAGGTCTACCGTATGGGCAACACTATATGAACAAAAAAATTCAACCTTTAAGTCTGATCATTTCCTCCCCTTGGGAAAACCAAGACTTGATTTCCCTTAACCTTTTATAAATTTTACATAATCTTTAGGAGCAAAAATATTTACGCTTTTTGTAACTTCTAACACCAAAAGTGAAATCTGATGGGGGCAACACATCTGTTGAAGTTTCTCAAAATAAAGCACAAAGAGTTGCTTAACAATACTACTTAGTACTCCATATTTTGTAGTACTATAGTCAAGAATAGTAAGGCATTACTTGGGTTTTTTCTTTGATGTTTGAGTACAGCAATTCCACCACCTACATCATGCATTTGATGCATGCATATCGGCCAGACAAGCATATGTCTCTCTAGCGAGATATTTAGGATCCATCTGCTAATTTTTCAATCTGTTACTATAGTATGTCCTGGAACATGATGTAAAGCAACTAATTATTTCAAGCCTAGAAATAAATAAATAAATAGACATATAATATTAGAAAGGGGTTGCATGCCTTACCTCATTCATCCAAAAATCTGTGACCTTCTCTTCAAGATCCCCAATTACCTGCACATTGAACTTGTTGATGAGAGTAATACAAGAAATGGTGGACATAGGCTTGACGACCAGATCATCTATCACCATGTATGTTACTACGCCTTTCATATAACCACCCTCACCACCAGATGCCTCAGAAGAGGATGAAGCAGCTGGTCCGGCAACCCATGAAAGTTTGGTACTCATGCTGCAACCGCAATAAGGACATTTTGCTGAGGGGGCATCAGTGACATAGTAGTTACAGCTTGAACTTGAAGTATTAGAGCATCTGTAGAAGTTAGTTGGTGCAGAAGATGAAGCTTCAGGTAATAACAACGGTAGCTCTGGACTGCTGCTTGGTAGCTTGGGCTGCAACAGAGCCTCTTGCTGGTTTGGTTTCAAATATATGTCATTGAGATTCTCAATACTCTTAGAGGCTGACTAAGCTAACTGTTGCGCCTACATTGGTGAGGAAACTAATAACAGTTCCAACTGGTAAAGCCAAGCAATGGAAAAGGAAATCCACAAAGTCCTTTCCAGCTTCAGCAAAAAGCACCATATGGCTTCTTGGTCAACAAGAAGCTTCAAGCTCATCTTGGTTGCTGCCATGCTTGTTTTTGTTCTTGACCTAGCAAGAGAATTAGACCAATCTAAAAAACAGCCTTCCTCCCTATATTACTGAGATAAAAGCCAAATTGAACTTTGACGAACTTGGTTGTAGGCAATGGGAAACTTCCTTTACTAAAAGATCCTAAAAAGTACAGAACATGGATTCACCAAATGCAATAAGAATAAAGAAAGGACAATGTTACCAATCAACCTCCAGATTTTCCATGAAGCATTGGAAAAATCAATCCATCCCTCTTCTTCAGAACATTCTAACATCGCTGGATATATGTTTATCCTGAAAAGAACCTAACGGTACACGGCAGCATATCTTATTCATGTTTTAAGGTCATCCAGCATCACAAACAAGAATCTCCTTCTGTCCTTCATGCAGACTCTTAAGTAGGGGCTTTGACCCATGTATCTCAAACATTGTTGCAACTTACTTTGTAAATCACGGGACTTGTTTCCATTTCATGTGTGAGATTGTTCGGTTTGCTTTCATATTTTAAGTTTTCCAGTGCTCTTAACAACGAATGAGTGTGAAAGCAAAGTATAGCAAATATCACATGAAAACAGAAAAAAAGGTTGCACTTTGCCTCGATAAAAGGAAAATTTAAGGCGAAACGAAGTAAGAAACTATCAAAAAATTCAGGCCAAACTTTAGATATCAGACAACAGGCTTTTAAGAGTTTTCAATACTCCAAATAGACCAAGCCAATCACATATAAAAAAACCTGTGAACCAACATCGGATCAACAGAGCAAAAGTAAAGATCATAACTTTCAACACGATTCCTACGCTATGATCGATTCTGTGAACCTCATCATCCATAAATCAAGTCGGTACCCATCAATTGGTGGGGTTAAATGACCAAGGTATCCCGATTACACCACAGCTTCGGACATGAACCAACCTCAGACATGAGATAACAAAGCGACCCTATGTATAAAAATGTGCACACCTTTACTCAGAGAAAGAGAGAGAGAATATTTTTGGGTATACTCGAAATTAAAGAGAATTTAATCTATGGCACACCTCTTTGATCAGTACTCCCTTAGTTACAGAAGCTTCTTCGTCTGGGTTTCGCGCGCGAGAGAGAGATTCTTGAAGATTATAGGGATGGAGTCTGGAAAGGCGGCAATAAGAAACAAACGAAAAATAAAAGGTCGGCTTTTTGGCGGAGTTCCGAAAGTGTTTTCCGGAGTCTACTGTCGTCCACTCCACTTGGCTGGTATTTCTTTCCACGAACAGCGGTAGCGATGCACAAGGTAAGTGGATCATTACCCTGTACCACGCCCAGGCAACCCTGGGGAAGGCGTCGCGGGGTTCAGTCGTGGCTGCCCGAGCCCCTGTAAATGGGGCTTGTGGCCGGGTCAGCCAATGGGGCCGGAATCTTTTTCGTCCCTCGGATCCCGGGGACTATCCTGTCTTTCCAGGATGTAGCCTTTTAAGGACCTGCTCAGGTCCAGATTCCAAATTCTATATGGATTCTATATAAATTTAAAATTTACCCATTGAGATAAGTTCTTTATTTTTTTAAATCTGAAACTAAGAACCTACCCTATCACTAAATTCATGGTCGGTTCATAGTTTTATCCAGATTCCGCTTATATTATTAATTAAATAATTGCAATAAATCATCACATTTAATGATCATCATTTGCAATTTATATTTAAACACACAAAGAATTTGAAATATTAACAACATAAAATCTCTATCATAAAATGACATCGAACACTATAAAAGATATAAACCAAGATAAACATATAAAAAAAATGATTCTAAATTCCATCTATCTATAACTTAGGACATACCCATCGAAACAAATTATTCAAATTTTTGAACTTGGATTCTATGTTGTATACCTTAAAACCTGAAGCTGGATAGGTTTTCATTGATCTGGTTCTTCAATTTCAGTTCTACTCTGGATCTAAGAAGCACCGACACTCTCTCAAAGCATTTATGTCGTGTTGAACATTCCGACACGTGTCCAACACTCTCGATACTCGGTCAACACATGTTGAAAAATTCCGACAAGCGAGTTTTCGACATATGATTCCGACACGTGAGGTCAATTTTAAAAATTTTCAATAAATAAGAGTCAAAATATAATAATAATAATAATAATAATAATAATAATAATAATAATAATTATTATTATTATTATTATTATTATTATTATTATTATTATTATTATTATTATTATTATTATTATTATTATTATTATTATTAGTAGGAAAGTAGAAAAACCTAACATTCTCTTCTTTTCTAGCTCTCACTTCTGTAATGCACAATTCAACCCCAATTTTTTATTCTCTTCTCTTCCGATAAGTTTAATACACAAGTCCATAAATGTGAATTCTTTGTTTTTTTCTTTCCAAGTTTTATGGATTATTGGAAAAGGAGTTGAATTTGTCAAATTAAAACAATGAATGATTTTAATAAATGGTGGATCAATGTTTTTAGTGTCAATTCATTCTAGACTTTGTTATTATTTATTTATTTGTGAATTTTAATTAAATTAATTTGATTGAAATAATCATAAAAATGATAATTTATTATCTATACATAAAAATACACATTTAATATACAACGTGTCCCAACATGTCCGAATTTTCTGTTTTTTGAAAAACAACATATCGGCGTGTCATGTCGTGTCGTGTCGTATTGCGCGTCGCGTGTCAATGTTGATGCTACTTAGCTCTGGACCATGCTCACCTCTACCTTATAACTTTTCTTTTATGACATTATTGCATTTTATTATGAAGAATTATCATAATATCACAAAATAATTTTATAACATTTTATACTTAATTACGAGAAACATGTCATTTTGTTTTGCACAAAGCACCCTCCACTAGACGTTGCGATAGACCCATCCCATATAAAACGAAACACCACAAATTTATTATATTTATATCAATTCAGTCTTAAATTTTTCAATCATACCAATTAACTTGTAAACCTTTTAACAATTTGTTGATGAATCCTATCTAGCCAATTTTGATTGAAAACCTCTAATAAACGTTGATCATCCTATAAGGGACGATAAACATTAACTTGGATAATTTTTAATTTTTCTTTTCTTTCTTTTATTTTTCTTTGTGGGTTGGCGAGGTCTAGGCAAGGGCCTTCGTGCCCTCACCCATGGTTGACAGTGGTTGACGCCTAAAGTTGTAAGAAAAACAAAGAACGCAAGGAAAAAAATGAATGAAAAAACAAAACAAAAAAAGAAAGCAGAAAAATATTTAAAAATTGTCAAATCAACACCGACGGTGGCATCTCGGTGATTTCTAACTAAATAGACTACATTGGTAATTTGTCAAAAGGTTTAAGAATCAATTGGCACAATTGAAAAGTTTAAGACTGAATTGGCACAAACACAATAAATTTAAAACTTATTTATTTATTTTTCCCATATATATATTCTTTTTCTATTTAAGATCGAAGAAAATTTCCCTTAACCATATCTTTGATTGACGAGGTATAAATTAATATTAATGTCCACATGGAAACTTAAATAGAACAAAGTGAATAATGTTGATGTTTATTACTCATCAATCAAATATACCATTGGAAAGTCCTCCGACCCCATATTAAGGTCATATACAGGGAATATAGCCCACAAAATGACATTTCAAATGGCCCATTAGGTTAGTAAAAATGTTTTCATATTTCCATTTTCGTTGGAAACGATAATTATGCTTCCATTTCATGAAAACTCTATTGGCATATATGAACATGAAAATTCTATGTTGGAATAGAAATTAGGGATAAGTGCTGCAGAAGTCCTAAAACTTATTACGAAAATGCATTTGAGTCCTAAAACTTGTAAAAAGTGCAAATAAGTCCTAAAACTTGTTAAAATATTTCAATCGAGTCCTAAAACCAACGCCGTTGGCCTTTTCCGTTAAAAACGCTGACATGGCATTTTAAATTATTTTTTATTTTCTAGGTGGATTTTTTTAATTATTTTTTATTCATTTAAAAAATAGATTTAAAAACTAAAAAATTAAATTTATTCATTTTATTTTATTTTCACCAAAAAATAAAAAGAAAAGTTAAAAAATTTATTTAAAAAAAAAAAATAGAGGCTCCTCTCCCCGACGCCGTCGCCACCGTCGCCGCCGCCCATCGCCGGAGGGGCGGAGACCGTCGCTTGCCCTGAGCGGGTCTCGCCGGCCCTAGGCAAGGGCGGCGACCGTTGCTATACTGGGGCGAGGCCTCGTCGGCCCTCGGCCGGCGCTCGACAAGGGTCGACGAGGCCTCGTCCAAGGCGGGCCCCGAGCGAGGGTCGACGAGGCCTCGCCCGGGCGGGAGACGGTCGCCGGCCCGCAAGTGAGGCTCGGCGACGACTCTACCAAGGCGGGCAACGGCCGCCGGCCCGGGCAAGTTGTCGGCCCCGGGCAAGGCTTGGTCGGCCCTCGCTCGGGGCCGACGAGGCCCGCCCGGGGTGGGCGACGTCGTCGGCCCTCGCCTAGGGCCGGCGACACCTCGCCCTAGCTAGGCGGGCCAACCACCCCTACCCGGGGTCGGCGGCCGACGCCGGCCCCTCCGACGATGGGGGCGGCGGCGAGGGGAGAGGAGAAGCTTTTTTAAAAATAAATTTTTTTCTTTTTTTCTATTTTAGTTTTTGGTGAAAATAAGATAAAATGAATAAATCTAATTTTAAAAAAAAAATGAATAAAAAATAATTAAAAAAATCCACGCTGAAAATAAAAAAAATATTTAAAATGCCACATCAGCATTTTTAACGGAAAATGCTAACGGCGTCGGTTTTAGGACTCGATTAAAATATTTTGACAAGTTTTAGGACTTAATTACACTTTTGCAAGTTTTAGGACTTCTGCAACACTTATCCCTAGAAATTATGAAAGCATGTTTAATGCGCTATTTTCACGATATACAAATTTTCATAGGTTTTATGCAATCTAAAGTTGTCTATCTCCAAAACAATTTTAAATTTTGATTAACTACTGCATAAGTTAAATGCACAAAATAGGTTATAGTAAAATTAATAGCTAATCAATTTAATTTTACTACACCCTAGACTTTACCACCCATACATAACCGATGTGAGATCCCATGGCAACCCCGATGGGATGCTCTCAATTTGGCGCCAAATGCACTATGCATCAATGGATCATCTGCATCCGATATTATAACTACACAAAAATTATTCCGTTTCACATTTTCAACCTCCTATAGTTCTATTACACTTCTGAAACCGTTGGTAATGTTACTAATGTATAATTAGGGTGCGTTTGTTTTATTGAAACTTTCACAGTAAAGAAAATATTTTCAATTAAAATCATTTTAAAAGAAAAAATGTTGGTTTTCATTTTAAGAAAAATAATTTCCTTTTTGCTAAATAGGGAATTTTTTTCCCCAAATCTAAACTACTCGTTTTCTAGTTTATTAAAATATTTTTAAGATCGATTAGTTTTCCGTCATCCAAATAGCAGAAAGTCAAAAATAAATTTCCAGAAACAATTTTCTTTAATCCTAAGAAGCAAAACTCACTTGATAACTTCTTCAAGAACCAAAAAGGCCAACGAATCCCAAGGATCTAATTATCTTGCACTATTGCATTCTTAAAAATGTATATATAGTTATACATACATACATACATACATACATATACATACATACATACATATATATATATATATATATCTAAAAATGTACTTTTTACATCTTTCTATAGCCTCCTAAATTTGTATCTCTAAAGCTTTCTAAAGTCTCTAAAATTCCTAATAATTGGAAATAACGTATTTTTCTAAATCAATCGCTTAAAATGCTATTGAAATACTCGTCGACGAAATTGATATCCACATAAGTCAAGGTCAACATGATCGATTACCAAATAAAACTTCAACCCGATCTATCACTGTGCATCTCAATCCCATCAATTTCTTCGAAACATTCATATATGAATTCATGAATATTTCCCACTTCCCTTTTCTTCATAATTATCATCCATGGATTGATTTTTCTTTTTCGAGATGGTAAGGCCAAACAATGCATGATGCACTCTTCACTGTCTCGTTGCCTTCCTCCAAGCCCCTTGGACTCCCTAACCATGAATGTTCCAATGGGTTAAACTGTGAAGCAAATAGACTCTGCTCCCCGAAAGAAGATAATGGAGTCAACGCCAAAGTTAAAGTTGAAGCTCGTGGTCGACAAGAGTAAGCAAAGATTGGCTTCTGCAGAATCAGGAAAAGACTTTGTGGACTCTCTTCAACGTCAATGGCTCGACGATCGTGACTCTTGCGCACATTCAAGCCGGGAAAGCCGACTCCTTGGACAGCAACTTAGGCAATCTTTTGCAAGAGCCTCGAGGACCTGGAGGATGTATATAACATGATGCCTCACTACAAGCAGAGCCTCTTGAAGCCCAAATTCCCCAACCGTGGTTCAAACATCGTATTCCCGTTCGCTCTTTTATTGCCTATTTATTCACCGCCTTCATCACGCCAAGGCTGCCGGGATTGTGGACCAGTTTGAGGTAAGCCAAATCGAACTACATTTGTTTTCCTGGCTAGTTCCTGGATGGATGCTTTTTCTTTTCCGTCTTCCCCACGTGTACGGCATTTGGTTTTATCCTTACAACTGATCCAATTGGTGAGTACTGGACCAAAGAACGCCGATCAAAATTCAGAATTTACAGTATGTTCAGTCGACGACAATTAACACCCTACATACCCTTTGGTGTTTCTTTTGGCAGGGAAAATTGTAGCTGGAGGCATTATTGCTGTCCCAAGACAGTTCTAACCGATGTCTTCCGTAGCAAGAAAGGCCGAAATGATTTTCCTACGATCAGTCCTTGTGTTACAAACTAGGGGTGAGCATTGGTCCATATTACCAGTCCAACCCTACCAATCATGGTCCAGTTCCCAGGAGGATTGGGTTAGTCCTTGGTCCAGGATCTCTAGAAAGCCTTGTGCGGATTGGTCCTTGATCTTGAAAGTTTAGGATCACTCCAATTCGGATCAACTGACTGCATATATTATATATAATATATCTAAAATATATTATATATCTAATATATTATTTATAATTTTTTATATATTTTAAAGAGAAAACCTAAAGTTAATCCCATATCTTTATGAGCAGTCTTAATCGTTTTTATGATTTCTTGCATTTAGCAGGTGTGAAATTTCTATTGATGTCTTATCTTAAATTTGTTGAAGATGTCTTGGCATTTATAGTTTGGTTGCAAAATATCGCATTATTGATATATATGTAATTTGAAATTGTAGATTTGCCTTTTCAAGAAATACACAAAATGTAATGAAAAATTATCGATTAGTCCGGGTTAACTTTGGAATGGGACCGAATCCATTAGTTAGTTCAGTCCTCGGTCCTAGGCTTATTAGGGTTGGTCCTCGGTCTCAAAAATTGAGGATCAATACTGTGCAGGTTGATCCCATGGTTAGGGAGTAGGCCAACCCAACTCAGATTATGCTTACCCCTATTACGAGACCCTAACTCATCTAGAGCAATGCAGCAGTAACAGAGGAATTTTAGCGATACCTCATTATAACTTTACTAATCGTGTGATTGTCGCACTTATCTCGCAAATGTTTTCATTTTCTTTGGGAAAGTAGCTCATAGGAGATATATTAATTTCGTGAACCAATGGATCTATTCACATGAGACACATTTGTGCAACTTGACAATCATGTGTGTACATTAGAGGCGACATAGTCATACACACCATAGGACCACATATCAGTCATCACCAGAAACTAATTTCTGAGTAAGCTCACATATGGCAGAAACTAATTTTCTCAACGGCGATTGAATAGCTTCATCAGCATCTTACAAACCAGCACGAACAAACCAACGCAGGAAGCAAATATATAATAAGGACTAATTTTAAGAGCTGAAGGGCAGCGTTTCACCGATTTCCTCCCGCTGAATATGTCCGTGAGAACCGTTTTGGAGTGCAATGAAGTGTTCAACAGCTTTATGGCCTGAGCAAAGATCACATAGAGCAAGACAAGTAAAAAAGGGGTACACGAGAAAGAACAGCGCGGCTGCTTTTATAAGAAACGTTAATAGCGCTTTTGCAATAGCTAACATATTCAGAACTGAATCATAAATGTAAGTTGAAGAATTATTGTGGGCTGCGGGTGTTAAAGCATACAGAGACTCAGAGCAGTGTTTACAGGAATCTTCAGTTTCTTCTTCTGTATAACCGAGGATTGATGTGCTCTTAGTTGATGAGTTAACAAAATAGTAATCGGATGGATCGACCCTTCCAATCGCACATAAGCATTGCAATAGCTTTAAAACTGATTTTTCTCAAATGCCATGGCTCCAAAATTGAAGCGACGAACATTTACCGGTCGAAAAAACCCTCAGGCGTTATAGTAGAACTTCAAATCTCGTCCAAATATTTGTAAGAGGTTGCGAGTTTTGCAGGCCTTACCTCATCCAAGCCGAAGTCGACCACCTTCTCTTGAAGATCCTCGATTTCTTGCACATTGAACCTCTTGAGGAGAGTAATGGAAGAGATGGGGGACATGGGCTTCACAACCAGATCGTCCACAACCATGTATGTCACGCCTGTCACATAACCACCCTCCCCATCGGGTACCTCAGCCGAGGATGCGGCATCGGCATCTGGTCCCACGACCCATGACAATTTCTTGCTCATCACGTCGTTGCAACCAGGACATTTGGTAGAAGGGGAACCCGTCACACAGCTACGGCATGAGGTGTTTACACCGAAGAGATCACTGGAAATACGAGGACAAGTGTAGTAGTTAATTGGCACAGGTGGAGCCTCGGGCAACAATGAGAGCAGAACATCTGGACCGGACCTCTGTGTCTTGGGATTCAAAAGAGCATCTTTCTCTCTAGGTTTAATGAATGTGTCACCGAGATTCTCGACACTCCCGTAAAGATTGCCAATGCCACCCACCGTGCCTGCTTTGGTGAGGAGACTCATAATAGTTCCGACCGGCAAAGCCAGGCAATGGAAAAGGAAATTCACAAAGTCCTTCTCGGCTTCGGCAAAGAGCACGGTCTGGTTTCTCTTGTCGACAAGAAGCTTCAAACTCATCTTGGTTGCTGCCATGCTGGGACTTGGTCTATGCAGAGAATGAACTGTACAAACAACATGGTTTTAATCCATAATTTCACTATAACAAGGAGTGAATTAGGCTGCTGTTTGGTTAAAGAAATTCATAGTTTCCATCCGACTCAATGACTCTTCAAAGTACGAGATTCATCGAAATGCAGATACAACTATGCAAATCATCTGTACTGAATTCTTCCATCATTTAATATTTCAATGATCGTTACTCGGTGCCTCTTGTGCTGATGTGGCGAGGCATAATCATAGTTACCGCATCATAAATCCCGTAACTTCCTTTTGGTTCTGGTTCCAGAACTTCGCTAGTTTTTCCTCCCAGTTTTAATTTTCTCCATGAAGTTGGAGACATATGACATCGGTGGTGTCCAGCGGGGCTAACTCTGATATCGAGCCCAGAAACTCTGCCTTTTTAACTTGCATTTTTCCTTTCAATTGAACCCTTTGCCTCGTGCAATTCGTGCAATCAAATCATTTAACCATCAATTACTAGTGGCACTACAAAATCTAATCTAAATAAATCGAGAAAACAGATCATCACAAATCCACTGAAAATATTTCAAATCAAGCTGGACTTAGAGAGAACAATCGCAAGACCGTCTCGATGGAAAACGAGAGAAAATGAAGAAATGCGCAACAGTTTGTTTCTTATGTCGGATAAGCGAATGTGCAGCAGTTGGAAACTAAATGATGCTCTTAAAAAAAAACAACTCCTGCTGGAGAAAATCATCAGCGATGCACGTCAACATGCGGAAGCTTCACTCTACAATCATGGGTAGTAACCGAAAAAGCAAGAGCATGTCTACTTCAGTTTCTTTCTGCCAACACAGGCTAGCAAGAGCGTCGACCAGATCACATGAATGGATGTGGCAAGAACCACTCTTAAGGCCCACAAAGAATAAGTCGCAAACCAAGCTCGTAAAATAGAGAGTGATAACGAAAATGCGCACCTCCAGACCGTGGCTTCGATTCTGCGAGTGCAAGAGCTGCTTCTTCTCAGAGTCTCTTGGTCCCGGACAGAGAAAGCTTCGCCTCTTTTATGGTGGAGTCCGTTTTCCTTTTGAGACAGGGCCTTCTTGACTAAGTCTTTCGCTGTAGTTGCAGCGCTGGAGGTGCTTCTCGAGGAAGGTTTCGCAGTTTTTTATTTTTTATTTTTAAAGTTTTTTATTCGAAGTTGCGTTTTTTCTAGGTTTTGCATAAAGTTCGAACTTTATCCGGTCGATGGTCCTAACAACTAGATGGTGATCGACCAAGCTCACATGTTTTATCATTTAGGATTTGATTCTGCTAGTGCAAATTTGTGTTCAATTACAAAAAATAAATCTTGGTAAATGAAATCATATGGTTTGGTCTGCAAAATGCGCAGGGCCTTTTTATTAGTTATGTCCAGCAGAAAATTAGATCGGTTGAAGATCTAATTTAAAATGAAAAAAAACAAAATTAAGATTCCTAACCTTTTGATGTTTGACGTCGACGGGGGCTTCAAAGAAAGGTGCCGGGAAAAGCTGTGTGGCGGTGGCTCCCTTCGGCCAATTATCGCTTCCCTCGCCTTTCCTCTAACCAATAAGATGGTTTTATTGACCATCATCGCTTCCCCTCGCCTTTCCTCTCTCCTTCGTATGATTTCTTCTTCTTTTTCTTTTCTTTAAGGGTTAATCTTTTCTTAATTAAAACTCAGCCCTTGGTGTGCTCTTGAGGCAATTTTTGCTTCTTTTTTTTTTTTTTTTTTTTTTTTTAGCGTTTACCATTAGTTTTTATTTGGTTTAATTTCTAAATTCAAAAGCATATAACTGTTGACCTTTAAGCTCATATGATTTTTTTCTTTTTTGTAATATTTAAACTACAGATATATATTTTACATTTCGGAGGAGATCTAATCGGAGACCCACTATTTCTAACAAGAAATTCCTACAAAAATAAGAAAAGCCTTGCCATTTAGTGTTATTTGAACTATCAACAGTATAGTTCTAAGTAACCATTTAGTTTTATACCGAAATATAGAAATTGATGACTTATCCAATCTCAATACCTCTAATACATAGATCTACAACCCACGTATATAGCTTTTTACCCCGCTAGACTTGTATTTCCCACTTCATACAAACCATGGACCCGTGAAAAAAAGAAAAGCCAGTTTTGTAATATGGGGGATTACCAAAAAAGTTCTAAACTTATCACCCTTGTATCAATTTAGTCATGAACTTTTAAATTTGATCAATTTAATTCTAAACTTTTTGATGATTTATCAATGTAGTCATTTTAATAATTTTGATAAGAAAACGTTAATGTGGATGCTACATGTCCACATAACATCGTCAATGCATATGTGGACAAATTTTTGCAATCTTTTTATTGTTTAAAATGTATTTAAAATTTTTAATTATTCTTTTCTTTTCTTTATTGCAGCAAGTGAAGGTCGGCAAGGCCCCAATGATCCTTGCCGGGCACTATTTGAGGGCTTGCAAATCCACGCCAAATTTGGACAAAGGCCATCCTGACCAAGCTGTCACCAACCATGGGCAAAGTGACCCTCACTTGTGGCTGGTGAGGGAGACTCTCACCTAGGTGAGGCCAAACCTCAACTAAGATTGGCACTTGGCATTAAAAAAAAAAAAAAAGGAAAAATAATTCAAAAAAATACTCATATTGGTACTAATCATACCACATAAGACTATTGGCACTAACTGAACTATCACATTATCAATTTTTTCGGTTAAAATTGGCCATAAAGATAACATTGGGAAATCATCCAAAATGTTTAGGATTTGATGTCACAAGTAAAATATTTAGGAATTTTTTTGATAATTTTCGTAATTTGGGGTAACAACATTCAATAGCATGGCCTTGACAGCCCATCTCGTAAGTGTAGGAAGTTGAACCATAAACGATCTAAAGATATTGACTTGGGTGGATTCTCATGATCCTCTATTTAAGCGGTGTGTTGGATTTTTTTTTTTCTGACTGGATTTATTTCTCCAATAACGAAATATGTGTGATTTTCTCCACACATAACACTTGGTATTCTAGTCTGTGTTTGATAGTTATAATAAAATTCATGATATGATAAAATATCTATCCAAGACACTTTATCTTATCCAGTATTTGATGTTTATTTAAGATATGATAAAGTTAGATATAAGAGGGACATAACATGAATAAAATTATTCCATGGAAAAATTGGGATAAAGGTGGATAGTTTTTTTTTTTTAATATCCATAATATAAAATTTATTTTCTTTAATAACAAACTTCTTAAATTAATAAAATTAAAATATATTTTAATTCTAATATAAAAAAATATAAGTTAACAAAAAATAACAATTTTCGTTTTTTATTTAAACCTAATTTTATTAGATATTCAAATTTATTTCTATCTAATAATATAAATTAATTATATAAATATTCATCTAGTGTTTATATGTATTACATTTTTAGGAATTTTAGTATTCTAGGTGTATTAGTATAGTTTACTATATAATAAAATTTTATTAGAGAGTGATGACAGGGGGAAAAGGAAATAAAAAAAAAGAAAAGAATTAAAAAGGGAGAGGAAAAAAATAAAATAAAAATGAAGTAGGCAAGAGTGTCGTCAAAGATTATTACCATATTCGTTTGAGTCATTTTTAGATTTATTTATACTAATATATTATTTATACCAAATAATGTAAATAATAGGATGTAAATATATATATATATATATATATATATATATATATATATATATATTCGATTTTATTACTGCGATTCACCAAATGATGGATATGATAGGAAAATCCTCATACTTCATATTATATTCTATCTAGTCCTATCTTTACTAGAAATTCAGACAATCAAATGGAAGGTAGGAACTCTGTTCGAGGAGAGGGGGAGAAAGGGTGGATAAGATTGAGAGATGGGAGAGAGAAGGTGAGACAAAATTTGAAAGTTCACGAGAAAAGCCTTACATGATCGAATCCTACATCATGGTCAAATGTCTTACTAGGAAAATTATTATACTTCAGCACGCGTCACATTGCGCAAGTGGGTTTCACAGATGTCTTCCATTCAATCCCGATACTAAATTCTTTCATACAAGTTCCTTTTCTTTTATCTCCTCTATTTTCGAATGTTGACACCTCAATTTTTAGTCTGTTTATTTTATTAATTAGGTTTTTATTTATTTTGTCTTTTCGAAATAATAAACAAATAACAAAACAACAAAAGAAAAGCAAAAGAAAACAAAAAAAGCCAGCCCAACCCCCTCTTTTTCTTTTTCACGCAGGCCCAGGGCCCAACCATTTTCCCCCAAAAGCCCGGCCCCCTTCTCTTCTTCTTCTTCCTTCTTCCATCTTCTTCCTCTATGCCTCTGCAACTCACGCGCACAAAAGGGTGCCGACGAGTGAAGGACGAGCTAGGGCAGCGAGAGAGAAGCATAGGCCGTGTGGCGAGAGGACGCGGCATTGATGGCGAGCAAGCCGTCATGGAGGGGGAGGAACGATACCGGTTCGGCCCGGCGAAGGAAGGCCGGTTAGTGCACCAAAGACCGCCGGCCTAGCCTCCGCCGACCGGCACCCCCGCTCCTATAAATAGGGTGTCGGGGGGAAGGCCACACCAGGGCGAACTCCGAGATCTTCCCTTTGAGAGACTTCAAGGGGGAAATCGAAGAGCAAGCCAAGAGGGCGGAGGATCGGGTCGCAAGCTAAACGACCTCCCAGAGACATCGGGAGGCCGGCGGCAAGCGAACCCAGATTTGTGAGCAGGCGAGGCCGGAGGAGAAGAAGCGGTTACGGATTTGCGAAGTAGAGAGCGAGCAAGCACGAAACCAGAAGGGGGAGGGCTGGATCCGTCCACCGCCGTGTCGCGATCCCCCGACACCGACCAGCAACGCCCTGTGCCGTGCTCCCTCTGCGCAGACAGGTATCAACCACCGCCCGTCGCTCGTTTCTCGCTTGAAACCCTAGTCGTCGTCGCCATGGAAGATCATCGTTGCTGCCGTGGACCGTCATCGCTGCCATCGTCGACGCAGCCGCTGCCTCAAGTCCTCCATTGGTGCCGCGTTTAGGCGAAGAGAAAGGGAGTCGCGCCGAGTCGAAGGCGGGTCGGTGACCGGGTAGGGTTTTGGCCGAGAGTGGGTCGGGCATGGGTCTCGTTCGGGTAGGGTTCCAGCCAACTTGGGCCCTCGCGCTTGGGCCGGGTCCTTCTTGAAAAATAGGACTATTTGGGCCAGGCTTGTTTTTTTAAAAAAGGAAAAAAAAGGGAGAAAAATCTGAGTCGGGCCCGCGTTGCGGGCCCGTCTGCGTTTCGGGCTGGCCCGGGTCGGACCCAACCCGCGGATCCGACCCGGGTCGGCTTTTCCTTTTTAAAGTTTTATTTTAAATAATATTTTAATAAATAATTAATAAATAATTTATTTTCAAAAAATATTAAGAAATGTTTTAATTTCCAGAAAATCGAAAAATATTTTTAAAAAATGTTGAAAAATGTTTTATTTTCTAAAAAAATCAAGAAAAATAAAAAATAATTTATTTTCCAAAAATAATAAAAAAGTATTTTATTTTCCAAAAAAAAAAAAAAAAATCAAAAAAGCCAAAAATTCATGAAAAAACCAAAAAAATTCAGAAAAAGTCAAAAAGACTTGTATTTTTCCAAAAAAAAAAATACCAAAAATCCCTTTTGTGTCCAAAAAACTAGAAAATGACTCAAAAAAACATTTTTCCTCCCAAAAATGCATGAAAAATCCCTCGAACATCCAAAAAAAAAAACCTCGGGGTTTAAACAAGATTAGGTATCGAAATGGCATTAGTGATTAATTAGTGTAATCAAGTCCCCGATCCTAATTTCTCTAGTTGTGCAGGAGCAAGTATTTCTCCCGATACTTCGCTTGGGTTTCTAATCAACCCACCCCAAATTAATTAGTGGCGACTCCATTTTAAAAATTGATTTACGAGGCTAAAAAACCGAACCATTAAGTCGTGAATTGGTGGACTTGGGAGAGTCCGGGCTTAATAAATTCAGCCAAGCCATTAGCCTCCTTAGGCGCCCGTACCCGATTGCGGGCGCTGCTAAAAAAGAGGTCGCGACATCGAAATTATTATTAATTCTCGTAATTAGTTCATATGCACAATAACAATCCTATTAGCAAGTATTTCCTAGATACTACTAGGTATGCTTAATTTGAAATAGTTGAATAATCGAATCATTGATTTCACGTGGCACGAGAATTGTTATACATTGGTAACTACGTATTTTCGTTGATCGGTCACCTAAGGAGTGCCTCTGAAAACTCAGTTGACAAAATTCATACGATAAAAAGCCTTGCAATCTTGAACCTATAAATTTCCTCGGGAACATTCATATTTCCCAATTCCCTTTTCTCCATCATCATCCGTGTATTGACTTTTCCTTTTCGAGATGATAAGGCCAAACAATGCATACGCTCTTCACTGTCTCGTTGCATTCCTCCAAGCCCCTTGGTTTTCCCAATTTATGCACAAAAAAATAAAAATTAGAAGATGTTCCAATAAGTTGAACTCCGAAGCCCCTATATACTTCTCAGAAGCATCTGTTGATCAGTCGCATATAAAAATAATAGACTCAGCTCACCAAAAGAGGATAATGGAGTCAACACCAAAGTTGAAGTTGAAGCTCGTGATCGACCGGAGCAAGCAAAGAGTGCTCTTTGCGGAAGCAGGAAAAGACTTCGTGGACTTCCTCTTCCACGTCCACGCCTTGCCAATCGCGACTCTCGCGCACATCCAAGCCAGGAAGGCCGACTCCATGGACGGCAGCTTGGGCAATCTGTACAAGAGCATTGAGGACTTGGAGGATGTGTACTTCGTGATGCCCCGCTGCAAGCAGAACCTCTTGAAGCCCAAGTTCCCCAACCGCGGTCCAGACATCACAGTCCCATTTACTCTTTCATCATCTTCATCACACCCACCCCACTGCTACATGTGCCCGACTAAGGATTGTACTTATTACCATAGGAAGGTCGCCGATGACCCTTCTGTGAAATTTCCTCGGTGCGACTCCATAATGGACCGAAGAGTGGATATCGTCGAGGTGCCGGCTGGGGAGAGTGGTTACGTGAAAGAGCTGGTGAAGTATGTGGTGATGGATGATTTGGTGGTGAAGCCGATGAGTACTGACTCGTGCATGGCCATGTTGAAAAACAAGGATGCAACGGTTGTGGACAAGTTTGTTGACTTTGGGGTGGACGAGGTAAGCCGAATCGAACTAACATTTGTTTTCCTGGCTAGTTCTTGGATACATGCTTTTTTCATCTTTCATGCGTTTCGTTTTATCTTCACAACTGATCTAATTCGTTAGTATCAGACTAAAGAGCCTCGGACAAACTTAGATGGTGTATGTGGTCACGATTCCTTCATTTTCTTTTTCCGAATTTGCAGTTTGATCAGTCGTCAGACAATTAACATCGTATCGACCCTTTGGCGGTTACTTTGGCAGGGAGAATTGCGGCTGGAGGCATCGACACAGTCCAAGACAGTTCTAACCGATGTGTTCCTTGGCAAGAAAGGCCGTCAGTCCCTTCCCTTGTAGTACAGACCCTAGCTTGTCTGGAGCAATGCAGTATTAACTGAGGAATTTTTGTGCTACCCTATAATTACTTACTTATCATGTAGTCGTTGCACTTATCTAACACATGTTTTCATTTTATTTGGGATGGCAGTTTCTAGTAGATGTATCTATTACGTGAACCGACGGATCTATTCACCTAAAATACATTCGTGCAGCTTGACAAGCATATGTTCATTAGAGGCAATGTAGTCTTACGCACCATAGTACAGTATCACAGATCAATCGCCCCCACAAATTAATCTCTAAGTTAGCTAATATATATAAGAAAGACTATACTTACAATGGGGATTAACTGGTGTTGAAAATTAGTGATCAATTTTTTAAGAAGTGTCTAGTCCATACTAGAGGAGCCTAGAACTACGTGGAAAGCAAGCAAGTTGAGAAATACAAAACTGTCTAGAAATGCCTACAAAACTCTAGCCTACTAATGGTAGTTGGAGCCTGTGGCCTAGAATGAAAGCAAAAAGAAAATCTCTAACAAAGCAGAGATGTTATACATCTCTAAGTTGGTCATTGAGCCTATATAAAGGCTTGGTACTTATTCAATCGTGTGCAATGTGGGAAGCATGGACTAAAATACCATGTCATGTAGCTCTTCCACTAACAACTCCTCAAACTATATTCTATCAAATAATCAAGTTATCCTCGAAACCTTATCTATATTCCTTGAAATACACTATCCCACCCTTGTCCATCCTCTACCAAATATATCCTACACACATTACTCTTGCATGTCACTAATAAAAGCTATCATTGATATCAAAATAATCTAAATTCCAACAAATAGCTTCATCAGCATTGTACAAAGTAGCAGGAATAAACTATCCAGCAAGCTAATTGATACAAAAGACTAATTTCTAAAGTTGAACAGTTACCGATGTTTTCTCCCGATGAATTTTGTCTATGAGAACCGTTTGGAGTGCCATGAAGTATGGCCTGAGCAAAGATCACATAGCACCAGACAAGAGTCATCAGTTACTAGAAGACAAGAAGCAACGAGATCTGAACGTGCGCGAACATTTATTTTATTCATTGATGTAATTGACCGATTTTCATTTTGACCAACCGCGTCTAATCTCTCCATGGTGATAACAACTGATAAGCAGCCCTTGACTCTTCATTTGTTTCTGCCCTTTTCACTTCCCTACGTTTGTTAACAATATGGCCCTTAATATGTATAAATCCCGTACATTGGACCTACTCATTAATAGCATTACATGAATCTCATCTTCCTCTCTGCACTCAGTGAACCAAAGAACGGCGACAGGAAGAGTGAGCTTGAAGCTTCTCATGGACATTAGCAGCCGGAGGGTGCTCTTTGACGAAGGTGGGAAGGACTTTGATGACTTCCTCTTTTACATATAAGCTTGCCGGTCGGAATGGTGATCAGGTTCCTTGGGGAAACCAGAATGGTGGGCAGTTTAGGCAAGCTCCATGGCTACGGCGAGCTGAACTATGACTCCCATCAACTTTTCCAAGAGACATATTCTCTTGAAACCCAGAGCACCTGCCTTTGTCTCTGAACTCCTATGTCTATTGCCTGAGACTTCGTCTTCAGATTCAACGCCCAGAGTCTATTACAGTTTAGGCCCTCAATATCCTCCGGTGGAATTGGAAAACGCGAAATGAAAGATTATAAGACCGTCCAACAATATTGTGCTAAATTAAAAAAACTACTAAATCAAATAAGAGTATATCGAGATGATATCACTTATCAAAGAGTAGTAGAAGAATATTGGCGATACCTAACAACTCTACCGTCACCTCTACAGATCGTGGAAAAATAAAAAGAGGAGAAGAAACCTCAAAGAAAATTATCCAACTTGTAGTATTTGCAAAACAAAATAAAAACAAATTATTGAGCTAATTATATTGAGAAGAAGAAGACCGAGACAATAATAAAATATATTAATTCTCATAACTAGTTTATATAATGCAATAAGGTTGAGTTTGGTAGTCAAGATAGGTGCCTACTCGGGATAAGGACAAAGGTGGATATAAAGGGGATATATAATGTATAAAATTATCCCATGAGGCTGCGTTTGACAGTTGAGCTAAAATTTGGGATATGATATGATTTATCATATTCTACGTTTGTACTCGCTCAAGACAGAATAAAGTAAGATATAAGGGGATATAGATAGGATAAAATTATCCCATGGAAGAGGTGGGATAAATGTGGATAGAATTTCTAATATTCATAATAGGAAAGTTATTTTTCTCAAATAATAAACTTATTAAATTAACAAAATTGAAATTATATTCCAATATAAATGATATTTGAATTCTAATTTAAGAAATTAAAAAATGAAAAATGAAAATTTATTTTTAATTTAATTTATTTTAATATATATTTAGCTTTAATTCTATCTTGTAATAAACATTCAATCTATAATTTATTATATATTTTAGGTATGTTAGTACAGTTTACTATTTGATAAAATTTTATTAAAAAATAATGAAAGGGTAAAAAAGAAATAATAAAGAAAATAATAAAAAAGAGGAAAAATAAAATAAAAATAAATTAAGGAAAAGTGTTACGAGAGATTTTCACTATCTTTGTTTATGAACATTTAGGTTCATTTATGGTCACCAAAAAAAAAAAAAAACATTTAGGTTCATTTACAATGATATGCCGTTTATATATATATATATATACATGATATGATGTGAATATATCCGACTTTAATAGTGTGATTCATCAAACAATGGATAGGATATAAAAAATCCTAAAATTTCATATCCTATTATATCTAATCCTATCTCGATTAGAAATCAGACAACCAAACATAGTATGAGAAGATGAAATAAAAGTGGATAAAATTTCTAACATCCATAATAGAAAAATTATTTTTCTCGAATGACAAAATTCTTAAATTTTAAAAATTCAAATTCAAAATCAATATAAATAATATTTGAATTTTAATATAAGAAATTCAAAATAACAAAAATAACAATTAAGATATTTTAATTTACTCTTATTTTTATAATATAAATTCAATAAATAAATATTAATATTAATATTTATTACATATTTTTATGTATTTTAGTGTTTTTTCGGTATGTTAGTATAGTTTACTAGTTAATAAAATTTTATTGGAGAATGATGAAAGGGGAAGAAAGAAATAAAAAAGAAATTAATTTTTAAAAAAGAGCAAAAAATAAAATAAAAATAAAATAACATAGGTAAGAGTGTGGTGAAAGATTTTTATCATCTCCGTTTGTAAAATTTTTGCTTCATTTTTTGCTAATATCTCCATTATAACAAATAATGCATATAATATGATGTAACTATATCTGGCTTTTTTAGCGTAATTATCAAATAGTAGATATGATATAACAAAATTCCCTACATTTCATATCTTATCATATCTAGTCATATCTTGATTAAAAATTCGAATGACCAAACGTAGCCTAATGGTCCTCTTAGCAAGTATTTTCGAGATATAATTAGATACTTAATTTGAAGTAGTTCAATATTCGAAGTATCTATTTCACACGATACTAAGAATTGTTAGTGCATTGAAAATATGGTATTTCTCTCAATCGATCACATAAAAATTGCCTCTAAATACTACTTATCAACAAAATTGATACGATAAAATGCCTTCCAATATCCACGTAAGTCAAGATCTGTCAAGGTCAATAGGATTGATTACAAAACAAAACAGTTCATAGCAATCCTAAACCCATAAATTTCCTCGGGAATATTCATACTTTAGGCTAGGGGTGAGCAGCGGTCTAGGGTTGACCCTGGACTGACCCTGGACCGGCCCAACCCTGCCCGTCCTGGTCCGGTTCCCAAGGGGACTGGGTTGGTCCTCGGTCTGAAATTCAGGACCAAACACATGCGGGTTGATCTTCGGTCCTAAGAGTTTTGGGTCGGTCCAACCCTGGACCAATCCTATATATTATATTATATTAGGTATAATTCTTTTATATAATCAAACCTAAGTAAAATGTCTGTTATATTATATTATATTGAAATGTTCTATCAATAACACTAATAGTAATTTCAACTTAAAAATTTTGTTGAGTATTAATTATTTGTCGTTTGTTTTGTTTTTTAGGTATTTAGAAGTTCAAGTGAATTAACAAGATGTGAAGTTATATATTCATGATTTATATTAAGTATTTTGAACTTTTTATAGTTTAATTGTATTTTACTAATAAATTTTAGCTGCACTTTGCTTTTCAATTTGTGTCAAATGGTATAAGTTTTTGAAGAGTAGAGTAATATTGCAGTTGCTACGGTGATTTGCTAGTCAAGTGGTGTGAAGCTCATTTTTTGGTTGAGTGAACTCTACATGATCAAATGCAGGAAAACGCTTTTGCATATGATGTTATGAATATTAAAAATAGATGATTACAAGAACTTTCCATCTTGTCCCATATCTCGATGAGCGGTTTGCAAATACGAAATTTCTATTGTGTCATCTTAAATTTGCTAAATATGTATTGGTATTTATAATTTAGTTGCACAATGCCGCATTGTCAATGGATGTATAATTTGAATTTGTAGGTTTGCTTTTTTAGGGAGTATAAAAAATAAAACGAAAGAAATTATCGATCGGTCCGGGTTGACCACGGAACCGGACCCGAACCCATTGGGTTGGTCCAGTCCTTGGTCCTAGGCTCAATAGGGTCGGTCCTCGGTCCCCAAAAATTGAGGGACCAACACTTTGTACGGGTTGGTCACAGGGTTAGGGTGGCCGGACCAACCCGGACCATGCTCACCCCTACTTTAGGCTCATGAAACCCTCCCAATTCCCTTTTCTCCATCATCTTCCATGTATTGACTTTTCTTTTTTTCGAGATGATAAGGCCAAGCAATGCATACCCTCTTCACCGTCTCATAACCTTCCTCCAGGGCCCTTGGACTCCCTATCTCTGCACCCAAAAAAAAAAAAAAAAAAAAAAAAAAAGAGGAAGATGGGCCAGCGAATTGAACTCTCAAGCTCCTATATATCCACTCTCCGGAAACATCTGTTGATCAGTCACAAAGAAACATTCTGGATGCTACTCACCAAGAGAAGATAATGGAGTCAGCACCAAAGTTGAAGTTGAAGCTTGTGGTCGACAAGAGCAAGCAAAGAGTGGTCTTTGCGGAAGCAGGAAAAGACTTCGTGGATTTCCTCTTCCACGTCCACGCCTTGCTGATCGTGACTCTTGGGCACATTCAAGCCGGGAAAGCTGACTCCACGGACGGAGGCTTGGGCAATCTTTACAAGAGCGTTGAGGATTTGGAGGATGTGTACTTCATGATGCCCCGCCACAAGCAGAACCTCTTGAAGCCCATACTCCCCAACCGCGGTCGAAACATCACATTCCCATTTACTCTTTTAATGCCTAATGATTCAATCATCCTCATCACGCCAACCCCACTGCTACATGTGCCTGAGTGGAGATTGTAGTTATTACTATTTGAAGGTTGCCGATGACCCTTCCATGAAATGTCCTAGGTGCAAATCCATCATAGGCCGAAGAATGGATTTTGTTGAAGTGCCAGCTGGGAAGAGCGGTTACGCGAAAGAGCTGGTGAAGTATGTGGTGATGGACGATCTGGTGGTGAAGTCGATGACTGCTGACTCGTGCACCGCCATCTTGAAGCAGAAGGCCGCAATGATTGGGGACAAGTTTGTTGATTTTGGGGTGGATAAGGTAAGCCAAATCCAACTATATCTGTTTTCCTGGCTTGTTCCGTGCTTTTTTCGTCTTTCTCCACATGCTCGCCATTTAGTTTCATCCTCACAGCTAGACTATAAGAGCCTTGAACATAATCAGACGATGTATCTGGTCAGAATTCTTCTGAAATCTTTTTCAGCATCTGCCGTTTGCTCGGTCAACAATAATTAACATTGTATTAACCCTTTGGTGGTTCCTTTGGCAGGGAAAATTGCTGCTGGAGCCATCGTTACATTCCAAGACAGTTCTAAGCGATGTCTTCCTTGGCAAGAAAGGCAAAGACGATATTGCTACAATCACTTCCTTGTTTTACAGAGCCTAGCTTCTCTAGAGCAATGCAGTAATAAATTAGGAACTTTGGTGCTACCCAATAACTAATTACTAATCATGTGATTGTCGCACTTATTTCGCACATGTTTTCATTTTCTTTGCCATGTCTGTTCACAGTAGACCTATCAATTTGGTGAAACCGGTTTATCCATTCACATAAGACACATTAGTGCGACTTGACAAGCATATGTACATTAAAGGCAACTTACGTCTTACACACCACTGTACCACATACCAATCGTCACTCAGAAACTAATTTCTGAGTAAGCTAATACATAACAGAGACTAATTTCTCAATGGGGATTAAATGCTTCATCAGCATCTTACAAAGTCACACTCGCAGGTATAAACTCCCCAGCAAGCTAATACATAAGAGAACATAGTTTCTGAAGATGAGGAGTAGCTTTTCACTGATGTTTCCTCTCGCTGAATATGTCCGTGAGAACCGTTTTTGAGTGCAAAGAAGCATTCAACAGCTTTAGGGCCTGAGCAATGATCACATAGCAGAAGACCAGTTAAAACAAGTGGCACTTAAGAAGGGACACTGGTAGCTGCTTTTCTTGGCAAGTTTAGAATGGGGACAGTATGTTTCTTAAAAACTGAAACAGCACTTTTGCAGTAGTGCACATAATCAGAACTTGATCACCTTGTCAAAGACTTCTGATCATTTAAATTGAAAAATTCATGCGGGCAACAGGTCTAAAAGAATATTAACATGGAGACTCAGATGTGTTTATCTGATATGTCCCTGTAATTAGAAAGGAATCTTTAGTTTCTTCTTCCATATATCTGGGCATTGCAGTGTTCCTAGATGATGAGATAACCAGATAATGATCGGATGAATCAAGCCTTCTAACCTCACAAGAATATTGTAATAGCTTTAGAACCGGTTATTCTTAAATAATCGAATGCCATGGCGCCAGACTTGAAGCAAACCAAAAACCGCCAGTCGAAAAAGTTCTCAGATTTCATTGTTGAATTTCAAATGTGGTTGGAATATATGTAAGAGGTCGCTACTTTTGTGGGCCTTACCTCGTCCAAGCCGAAATCGACCACCTTCTCTTCAAGATCTCCGATTTTCTGCACATTCAACCTGCTGAGGAGAGTATTGGAAGAGATGGTGGACAAGGGCTTCACAACCAGATCGTCCATCACCATGTATGTAAAGCCTCTCACATAACCACTTTCCCCACCGGGTACCTCCGCTGAGGATGCCGCATCTGCAGCTGGTCCCGCAACCCATGAGACTTTGTTGCTCATTGCATTGTTGCAACCAGGACATTTCGTAGAAGGGGAATCCGTCACCCAGCTATGGCATGAACCGTCTGGACTGAGACTACTACTGCAAGAAAAAGAACAGGTGTAGTAGTTGATTGGCGCTGAAGGCAGAGCTTTGGGCAACAGTAGGTGCAGAACATCTGAACCGGAGCTCAGAGCTTTGGGAGCTTTGGGAGCTTTGGGATTCAACAGAGCATCTTTCTCTCTAGGTTTAATGTATGGGTCGCTAAGATTCTCGACACTCGCATAAAGATTGCCAAAGCCACCCGCCACACCGGTTTTAGGGAGAAGACTCATAATAGTTCCCACTGGCAAAGCCAGACAATGGAAAAGGAAATCCACAAAGTCCTTCCCGGCTTCAGCAAAGAGCACAGTCTGGTTTCTCTTGTCGACGAGAAGCTTCAAGCTCATCTTGGTTGCTGCCACGCTCGGCCTTGATCCACCTCTGACAGCTGTACCAACAAGCCAGTTTTAATACATAATTTTACTAAAACACAAAGTGAATCGGGCCGCTGTTTAGTTACAGAAAATTAAGATTTCGTCTGATTCCATAAGTCTTCAAAAGTAAGAGATTCATTGAATTGCAGATTTAATCGTGAGATGATAGGAAGAGCAAAAGGTTGCAAATCAATTGCACCAAATTCTTCCAGCATTTTATTTTTCGATGATCGTTACTCTGTGCCTCTTTATCCTGTGCTATGCAACGAGGCATAATCATATGAGAAAAATATTCGACATTAAGACTATGCAGTAGAGGTCATGCTCGACAGATCGACGTTACCCCATAATTAATCCCGGAACTTCCTTTTGTTTCCTATTTCAGAACTTTTCTAGTTTTTCTTTCTAATTCTCTCCATGAAGTTGAAGACAAATGACATCAATGGAAGCAAAGTACTGCGAGGGTCGATGATTGATGATGGTGGGAAGTGAAAATAAGAAACGGGCTGGTTTGGCCGGGCTACTTTTGATATTAAGCCTAGAAAATCTCTCATGTCGGCCATGATAAAGGAAAAAGTCAACTAGTCCTTTTAACTTGCACTTTTGTTTTCAATCGAGTCCTTTCGATTAGTGCAATCGAGCCCTTTAGGTCGTGCGATTTGAGCAAGCGAATCATTTAATCATCAACTACTAGTTGCATTGCAAAATCTAATCAAAAAAGAAGGAGAAAACATATAATTTTAAATGTAGCGTTTAAGCTAATAAAAGAAAAACAAGAAAGAAGAAAATTGTAGGAAATGCAAGGCACACTGATTGGGGGCATCGCCACAAAAAAAAGTGTTAAGCCTGTGACGCTAGAGTGAGAGAGAGCTCACGAAATGACAATCGAGTTAAATGTCTGCTTGACAACAAAGGTGATCATTCGATTGAAGGTCAGGCCTAAATTTTTGCCCTAGCATACCATTTTATAGAATTTTTATTTAAATATCTTAGATTCGGCTGGACCGAATTCTCGGTTAATTTCCTTGTCCAAGCCTGTTCAAAAATGCCTTCAGGCTCTTGTGGCTCGGGCTGGGCCCGCCGGTCCCTGCGCTAAGCTTTGGTCCAAGTCGATCACACCAGATCATCCCAAATCCACCGAAATATTTCTAACCAAGCTGGACTTAGAGAGCGCAATCGAAGGTGGTCTCAATGGAAAACGAGAGAAAATGGAGAAATACGCAAAAGGTGTGTGTGTGTGTGTGTGTGTGTGTATGTGTTTTTTTTTTTTTTTTGGTTTCTGGATAAGTAAACGTGCAAAAGTTACATGAAGAAACATCTTCATGATATACTAAAACCAAACTCCCGTTGGGGGAACATCATTAGCGCAGCATGTCGATATGCGGAAGCCTCGCTCCAACGAAGAAACAACAGCATGCCTACTTCAACTTCTTTATGCTAACACAAACTCACGAGAGCGTCAATCAGATCAAACGAATCGATGCGGCAAGTTCAAGCGAACCACTCCAAATGCCCACAGAGAGAAATCGTGAAACCGAGCTCATAAAGCACAAAGTGATTCCGAAATGCGCACCTCTGAGTCTTCGTGCCTGCATCCCTGCAAGTGTAAGAGCTGCTGCTTCACGAGTCTTGGTCGCGGACAGAGAGCTTTGCCTTTTTTTTTGTAGTGGAGCTGGGAAGAAGGCAGGGGGGGGTGGCTTTTGAAAAGACAACAGTTCTTTCTTTTGGGTCGGAGGAAATTATGGAGACAGGGACCTTTGAGGCGAAGTTTTCGCTGTAACACAGCGCTGAAGGTGCTTCTTGAGGAAGTTTTCGCAATGGGCACTTATCATTAGGAGTGGTTAGTTCTTGATCTGGTTCCGATTCCCATTCCAAGGGGGATTGAGAACCAGACCGGGAGGATCAGTTCTCAAAATTCGAAGCCCGAGACTGAACGGTTGGTCTTAGGATTTGGAACCGGACACTTAATTTTTCCACTACTTTTTTTCTCATTACTTGGAAACCAGACTAAGATAGTGTTTAGTTCACATTTTACTAATTTTTTAAAGAAATATAAAAGTACATTTAGTCGGTCCGGTCCGGTCTGCTCCCGTTCCCCCTTGAAACCGGGAATGGGAGCACCCTAACATTGGTTCTATTTTTAAGAATCGGGGTGGACCGACACTCTTAAGAACTGGACAAACCAACTAGTCCGATCGAGGTTTGGATGGTTCTCAATTCGAGCAGTCTGTTTTGCACAATCTAACGCCACTTTCTTATTCATCAATTGGAAAGAATGAATTCAATAGTAGAATATAATTATGTGGTAGATTATTCATTGTCAACAACGGACTAATCTAATGATGAAAATATTAAAATGTTATTCGCATAAACCGGACCCATTCATATAATATATCTAGTCAATAGAATAACTTTCATACGCCTTTTTCTTCGCTTACATATAATAAGGATTCATTTTTCAAACGTGCCATGTCGAGAATTGATGCAAGAGCATCAGGCTTTATCAATGAACTCTCAAGCTCACCTTTGAACTTGTTGATTGATCCTTATTCCAACAAGCAAAGATTGATTTTGGCTACACTTTGATTCAAGGGAGTTGAAGTTGTCAATTTTGATGATTATCAATTGGCTACCTAGACGTTGATTTACACAGTAGGTGTCCTCTACAAGACTCTAAATCCATTACCTAGAAACTAAAAGTTGTCCAAATCGATTTCCATCGCTGTTTGAAGATCTCATTCAATCATTATTTGGCTTCCAAGGCTAGTGCACAAATTTGGAAGAGTCAAAATTCAAGTTTTTATATGTTTCGTTTCTAGTTCCTAAAACTTTATTGTGTTTTTTAATACCTATGTCTTTATTAGTTGGGTAGTTCCCATATCTCAAATACTCTGTCCATTTCCTATGTATTAGATTCCTCTATAAATAGAGTAGAGTTCTTAATTGTATTGTTAGGAGAATACTATGTAATTGAATACTTATCCAATTCTTTATCCAACGTCGTTAGTGGTGAATCAAACAGTTACGTATCCTTGAACGATGGAGCAATCGTTTGCACCTTAGCCAGTGACTTGTGCTTTTATGCTTTGATGGTGAACCTTCTTAATCTAATTTTTCTCAACACACTTGTCCATGCACATAACCAAGCAAACCCCCATTTTGGAATCACTTGTTCTACACACTCATCAAGTTGGTATCAGATCTCAAGATTGAACTTATTTTGAGTGATTTCTTCTATTACCCATCTCCCATCATATTTCATACTTTCTTTCAACAAAAAAAAAAAAAAAGATTAAAAAAAAAAAACTAGGTTGATAAGATTCTAAGAGGCTTGACTTTGGACCAAGTCAACAACGAAAGGCGTGATCGTGCAATAAAGGATCTCTGGCAGTAAATGAAGAGAGCCCTCACCCTCCTAGAGACATGACTAAAGGGTGCCAAAATATTATCAGCTAAGCCTTTAACTAAAGGTACACCCTTCTTTAAGGATGCTTGTTCTAATTAGGTTGAGAATACTTTGAAGCAGGAAACAACATAGATAAGCCCCTCGAGTTCATTAAAGCATGCCAGAAAGAATTAAATGGTGAAAACAGCAAGTGCTTTAAGTGTCATGGCTTTGGGCATCTACAAGTAGATCGTCCAAACTAGATGGCTATCTCCACACTAGAAATTGAAAAATTAGGTAGTTCCATGTCTTTAATGCTTATTCTATTTCCTCTGTATTAGTTTCTCTATAAATAGAAGAGAGTTCTCAATTGTCACGAAGAGTTGATGAATATATGAGAATTTCTCCGTGTGAGTGAATATTTATCCCATTCTTTATCCAACGTCATGCCTTTGCTCATCATGCTAGAACCCTTCTCCTCCCTCATTGTCTTGCCTCTCTCTTTCCTCTTTTCTTTTTTCCTTTATTTTTTCTTTTTCTTCCTTTTCTCTCCAACAGGGACAACAATAGACATTCATCCCCTTCCACCACCACCACCTCACCACCGTTTCAATCCTCCGTTGTCGAGCTCGAGCTCGGCCGACAAACTTGAGCCTCAGATTTTGGATCTAAGGTCAAGTGAGTCCTAGATTTGTGATCTAGAGCTCAACTCGACCTTTGAAATGAGTTGATTTGAGGTCGACTAGGGCTCGCTTAGGCAATGAATGAGGTGGAGGCGTGGTTCGTCGACGCAGCATAGGGCCTCAACCTCTTGGCCAATTCAGATGTTGACGCGGAAGCCGCCAAGAGGAGTCAGGTAGGTGGCGGCCACGCTGGATATTAGAGAAGGAGCGAGCGAAGATGGAGGTGATGTGTTGGAGGCAGCAGCAAGTCCATAGTTGGGCTCGAGGTTGAGGTCAAGAAGGGAAAATGGGGCAACAGAGGAGAGAGAGAAAGAGGAAGATCATGAAGAGAGGAAAGAGATAGGCCAGCCAGTGATGGAGGGAGATACCATGATTGATAGGTGGGCCCAAGTACGACACATGTCGCAAGGTGAATGAACTAGCTTATTTACACACCGACCTCCGAGCTCTACTTAATATTTTCTCCGAGCCAACTGTAGCCAAAGTCCCGCGTGACCTCGGCCAACTGTTGCCCTAGTCGTACAGCACTGGCCATCATCAGCTTATGGGCTTTGGCCCCTATCAATGGCCTCAATGCTTGCTGGGTCAAACGTTTCTCTTTTTTCTAATTTTCAAACTTTTTTCTTTTATTTTTATTATTTTTTTCAAAAACTTTGAAAGCGATGTAGGTTATTGCGTCTGCGCCACATCACCATCTAAGGATGACTAATCAACCCCATCAGTATTTCTATTTACTTTTTAACATAATAACCAATTCAAATTAGAAAATATATATTGCTTAGGGACTATATTGGCAAAAAAAAAAATCTCCATTAACGAAATTAAGCAATAGCTTCCACCGCTTGAGTAAATAAAGTATAAGCATCTTATCAAACTTATATTGAAATTCCTCCACAAGCTCAACTGGTTGCTATGGACTTGTGAAAAAATTTGTGGTCACTATTGCACCGTTATTAGTCAGAAAAAATGGCACTGTCCTTATCAATTTTAGTTTTTTATTGTATATATTATTTTGTGCACGGTTTAGCCAGCCCTCTTAGCCGTTACCCCTCTCCGTTCTCTTCTTTTGTCACTATTTAGTTATAACTTCTTGTATTTAAGAAATAGTTTTTCACTGTAAAACTTCATTTATTTCATGAAAAATAAATTATTTAAATAAAAATTTCTTTAAAAAATAACTAGTATCGCTTGTAAAAATGAATGAACCAAAAATATTCTCACCATCAATGAGAATGTTTAGATGTAAATTGCTGCCGGTAATAAAATATTTTCTATTGACTAAATATTTCAAGTATTACAAGCGATTGTTTTTAAAAATTATATTTAAATTATTCATTTATACGAAATAAACGAAGCATAACATAAGCTAGGTGTTGTGGTGGCCCCCGGCCACTTTTGACCGTCGTACCTTCCTCTTGCCGTCATATGTTTTGATGTTCTTGCTCTTCTGTCTTAACTTTTTGTTTTACCTTTTGTTCCATTAAAACTTAGCTCTAGGAGTATTTTTAGGGGATTCTAACGTTTCACTTTTAGCATTTAACATTAGATTTACTCAATTTTAAACTTTCGGTTTCAATGGTATATAGCATTAGTTTATACATGTGAATAAATTTCCGTAGCTGATCTTGAGTGAACATGGAGATTAGTTCGGCCATTTGGCCCATTGACAACCATCGAGGAAGATATTCGTAACGTGGCTTCACCACCTTTCTAAGAGTAGGTGCTATACTCTCCCAATTTAGATTTAGGTCAAGTTTTCAGGTTTCACTCTCTTGAACTAAATCTATATATAGATATGGGAGCTCCTTATAGGTATTAGATCTTTGTTTTTTCAATATTTTGATGTTGGCGTCTCTACACGGTGATAGGACTGAGGACGTTAAATCTAGATGTGCACTGTAAGCCGTTGCAAATGGCGTGAGAGATCTTGGCATTTGCTTATCATAGAATTTGTCAAATCTATTTTTTAGGGATGAGAGTTCACTTCTAGCTGCAAATTATGCTTTGTTATTTGCTTTCTGGTTTTGCTTGGTTCTCAATTATTTGGGTTTTGCTAGCTTGGAAACCATTGAGTATCGTTCAGATATATGAATGGCATTTTGTTTCTATAAAAAAAAAAAAAATCTTGTAAGGAATCTTTTTATAAATTTTAATTGAATATAGAAATTCATGTGGAAATAGAAAATGCCTTATCATTTAGATTCCATTTGTTTCGAGAAAATATCACAATTTTGGAAAATGTATTCTATAAAGCCATTTTAAAGAAAAATGACAATATTTTTTATGTTTGGCTAAAACCAAAAAATAAACTAGAAAATAATTTCCACTATTCAATATTGGATTTGATTTTTGGGAAAATTTACCAAAAAATCTTATTATTTTATTTTTTATATATTTTCTAAAAATTGAATTTTAATTATTATTTTAAAATCCTTTTTTTATATTTATTTCTTTCTCTTTTTTCTTTTCCTTCCTCCTTCTTCCTCATTTTCCTCCACTTAGGCCACTTGCCTCGGCAATGGCTAGCACCTCGGCAATTGGCCAAGACGTGAGTTACCGAGAACGAGGCTCAATCATCTAAGTGAGCTCAAGCTTGCTTGAGGCGGGTTGGGTGAGCTTGATCCTCACCGGATCTGCACGAGCTGGGCAAGGCTCAAGCCTTATTCGAGGTCACCATATGTTGGCAAGGCTCTAGCAACCATTGAGCGAGGCTCAAACTCCCCCAACTTGCTAGATTTGGCCTCAAGCAAGCTTGAGCTCCTAAATTAGGTGAGGTAGAGCCTCTCTAGCCTCGACAACCTCACCACGGGTTAGCAAGTCAAGTCTTGCCAGTATCTAGCGATTTTGGGCCTCACCAACTTTGTGGTGAGGCTTGACCTAACTTGTGGCTGGTCATTAGCCGCCACCATGACTAACATTGGCCAAAGAAGAAGGAGAAAAAAATAGTTAAAAACTCAATTTAAAAAAATAAAAAATAAATAAAACATAAAAGGAAAATGTGTTTGGTGAAAGTTGGAGAGGTGAAAAAAGATATGGAATACGTTTTTCACTTTTTAAAAAGTGGAAAATATTTTCCTCACTTTTGAATGTGTTTTTTATTAGTGGAAAATGTTTTTTTAACTAGTTTATTTTCCATGAAACGAATCTTTGAAAATCAAGAAAACATTTTCTTGGATGTTGTTTTCCACAAAACGAACGGAGTCTTAGTGTTTTTTGAACAACTATTTATGTAGATGGGAGTAACCATTTAGTTTTATGCCGATCTCTATAAATCAATGACTTATCTAATCTTAATACCTCGAACAAAAAAAGAAGAAGAATGAATCCATTGTAAAATCATAGGCTTTTAAGATGAATATTGTCTTTTCTTTTCTCACAAAAAGCAGCTGTATGTAAAATTATATACGACATAGGTTTGTTACTGGCTAGCGTTTGCGAAGAAATCAACAATTTTAAGTGAAAATAAATTGGATAACGGGAGAGTATATTTGTTAAGAGTGACAAAGTTGAGAGAATAGCTTATGGAATGGAGGAGAATTACTAAAAAAATTAAATCTATTACAATCGTGTTAATTCAATTTTAAACTTTTTTTATTAATTGATCCTAAATATTTTGTAATAACGCCAATTTAAGACATCTAGTCGATTTTGGCCCGACTGATGTGGATGTCGAAGCGGCGTTTGTCGTCCAGCCTAACGTTGACATGACAACTTTTTAGCAAATTTTTTTATTTTTTGAATTTTTATATTGATTTTTTTCCTTTTTTCCCTCTTCTTTTTCCTTTTTCATTTTCCCCCAACAATGGCTGGCCAGCGAGGCTCCAGCGAGGGCTGCGAAGCCCTTGTCTGCCACCGACGAGGGTCATGGCCCTCGCCGGCCTCCTCGGACATGCTGGGGACTCTGCTCGACCCATCGAAGACGACCCAAGCACCCGCGTTCTTTTTTCTCTTCTTCTTCAAGCATGAAACTCAAGTCTCCCGACAGCAAAATGTCAGATGGAATGCCGACCACCTCCGTGGGAGAAGACGAACAGCCAGCAGCATCCCCCCCACTTCTCGCGTCCATCGCTTTGCTTGTTTTGCAAGTCTGACTCTCGCCATCGATCCCGGTTCTTGGTCTCGTTAAGTTTCCTCAGCAGTCGAAACGGTCGCTCCCCATTCAATCCGTCTCTTGAGGTCTCCTCTTCGCTCCTCTTCCCCCACCACCCAAAAAAAAAAAAAAAAAAAAACGAAAACTAACTTTATACTTCCCCAGATCTGCATCTCTCTCTCTCTCTCTCTCTCTCTCTCTCTCTCCAGTCGATCCATTGAAGACGCCTACGGAGTCGGCATCGGGGGTGATGAGGGAGGTGAGGTCACCTTCGCCCGCAGCCAGCAAGGCCATGGCCGGCCCAGCCTCGCCAAAATCTGGGCGAAGCCGTCTCATCCGCAGCCTCGAGTGAGGGCCCCTACCATTGCCGGCCGTTGTGGGAGGAAAAAAAGCAAAAGGAGGAAGAAGAGGAAAAAAAAAAAGAAAAAAATTAATAAAAAACTCGAAAATGATCAAATTTATTAAAAAATTGCCATGTCAGTGTTAGTTAAACGGCCGACACCGATCGGCATTCACATTAGCGTCGGCTGGCCAAAATTGACTAGATTGATTGAATTGTGCCAAAATGTCTAAGACTGAATTTAGAAAAAAAAAAGAATTTGGACCGAATTAGCACAATTACAATAGATTTAGAAGTTTTTTAGTAATTTTCTCTAGAACAGAGCAAAAATGACATATAATTTTCACCAACTATTGGAAGAATTTAGAGTAATTTATGATGAACTAGAATCTAACAGCGCAATGCATGAGACAGAATAATAAATACAATCATAAATCTTCATATTCCTTGGTAAAATAGGCAAAGGATAAATAATTAAGTACATTGTTACTTCTAGTTGAAGTCAATATTAGCTATTTTTTATTCAATGATACATTACTCTAAAGCAATAAAAAATTTATGCTGGAAAGAAAGTAATTTAAAAATGAATTTGCTTGGCGTCCTATTAACATATCTAGCTTGCTTCTATCAATTCACACTTGAAAGATTTGTGTGTTTGTGCATGTACACATATATAATTCATTAGATTTTATTTTAAGTTCTAAAAGTCTTTTACCGGTGCTTGACGATCCAATAGCTAGATACCAACAACATATAATTTGTTTTATTTCATTGAATAAGATTAAACAACGTCTTAAAAAATAGGCATATTAATTTTATCATAGATATTTCCACTGATTATGAGCATCATTAAGGGTGTTGCCCTGCAAAGATCTGAAAATAAAGTAAACTGATGTATGATTAGTTTCTTTCATGCGATATACGTTTGCATGAAAGACAGAATTGTATATTGATTTATTATTAGATGTTACATACATATTTAAATATTTAGTTATATTAAATTATTTATTAGATAAAACACACACTTATTCCAATACAATCGAGAATCGAGTGTTAAATTTAAAAAGTTTTCAAGTTTATTTGGAAAAACAAATTGTCACTTCCGACAATGGTTATTTGGGCGCGAAAACATTCATGAACGATTAATTGAACAATAGCAAGACCTTAATTTGTAATATTGATCAAGGATACTTTGAAATGAAAAATAGTCTTAAAAATCACAAATCCAATTCTAATACCAAAAAGAAAACAAAATATAAAAATGAAAAGAAGAAGAAGAAGAAGAAGAAGAAGTCACCCACCAATTCTCCACAAAATTGAAAATGAAAGACATAAAAAATTAATAAATTCATGAAAAAATTTGGACCAAGGTACATCACCCTTTTATTATTCTGTCCGAAGCCAAAATTCTGCACCTTATACTTACTGCAGAGTTCACCATATGTCCGTATTTGCCTCCCAAGGTCAATTCAGATGGCATGTGGGGTATCCTTCGGGATCGTACCAACAATCGTTTGAATTATTTGTTGACTCGGCTGAACTTGGCGCCGATTGCCGTGTTCACCGTCATCAAAGCTTGTCATTTCGTGCTCAGGGGGATTGGGATGACAAAGTTGGTCTCGCAGATTCTTGTGAGTTAAATTTCGCTTATTTTCCAACTCCTTGAATGGCATGAAGTGTTTTCTGGGATGAGAAGGTGGTGGAGAAGATGAGTTTGGTTTTGATAGTGGGTTCATTTTAACATAGAGTTTGAAAACAATTTGCCGATGAAGAATGATCTGTCGTCTTCACTGATCCTTATGAGCATCTTGATGCAATCGATGATCTTGTTTCTTTATCTGGACAAAGTTTTTTTTTTTTTTTTTTTTTTTTAAATGGTTTGAGATGAGCCTTGGCAAGTTTTGATAGCATTAGATATGGGAAAGCTAAACAAATCCATGGCTTTTGAATGACTTTTGGACATCATGCTCGATAAAATGTTCGTATGCGGTGAAACATGTTAAGTCATAGAGGACTCTTTTCGCTGTAGTGTCTTCCTGGAAATATATCGAAACTCATTATATTCTTCAATGTCGGAGAAAGATGTACTGCTTTCCCCATTTATTTATTCCGTTCCATAAATTAAGCAGAATCTTTTTCATTGGCTAAAGACGGTGTGGGATTTCTTCATCTTGTTTCTGTGAACCAGGCTGGCATGGTTTCTCTTGACGGGTGTGACCATTGGCATCAGCATGGTTCTGATGACTGGAGAAAACGGTCTATATGCCGTTTAGGACTGTCTTCTGAGCTGATCACTGACATGCTGAGCACGTTTCTTCAACTTATACCACCTCGGCTATTAGTGGAGTTAGCGCAGATAAGCATTTGACAGCTATACGAAGGGTTGTGGGTGTGCTCTTGTACGTTGCATTCGTTATCGAAGTGATTCAGCCAGCGATGATTTGGATCATGACAAACTCCAGAAGGTGGGCCAGTTAAGAACGTGTATGTCTTTGCCATAATTCTGTATTTCATCGCTTCTTCGGTGATATTCCATTTTGCGGGGCTTTCTAGCTTCCTTGCGCCGTTTATTCTGGGTTAGGCCATTCCCGATGGCCCGCCATTGGGAGCTAACTTAGTGGATAAGTTGGACTGCTTTACTGCGGCGTGCTTTTGCCTCTCTTTATAACGACAAGGGTGATGAAGGCCATCTTCTCAGAGATCCATTTCGGCAGAGACATTGTCCAGGTTAGCAGCATCTCCCTGCTGTAAAAGTTGTGGCAAGACTCGTAGGCTCCATGGTTCCTTCGTTAGTCTTGAATTTGCCTAAACGAGACACGTTGGCCCTTTGCCTTCACAACGAGCAGCAAAGTTGTGGTGGACTTGGTTGGGATGAGCTTTCTCAGGGGCTATAAGGTACTCCACGGATCAATGAAAATGAATTGTCACCTCTCCTCTGATATCCATTTATCATGGAAACTCTGTATTTTGAAGAGCATAAACTATTTCTAAAGTTCTCTTTTTGGCATATGATCTTTTGAGAATTTTCCTTAATTAATCGACATTTTGGAAAATCCACCAAATAACAAGGAAAAATCACAAGAGGAGCTCATTAGTGATCGCCTTCGAGGAAATGGGCGCATTACCAGTGGAGGAACATCTTGCATCTGAAACCTTATGCATTGTAGCCACCACTCATAGACTAAATAATGTTGCAGTGATCTTTTGTTGGGAGCACGTAATAGAAATCTAATACCTTCATTTGAGGATATCGCTAAGAAGAAGCCCAAATTTGAGCCCATCAATATATTCAATTGGATCTATCTTCACTCAAAAGCATAAGTCGATAAGTTATGGAAATGTATGATATATTAATCTTCTACACCACATGATTCTTTGACGTGAGATTTCTCTAACACAACTTACTCATGCGTGCATCCTAACATCCTCAACTTATTAGATGCCACCTGTCTCGCCAAAGAACTAAGGGTTGCCCTCTATGGCCTCCACCTTTTCGAGCTGGTTGGTCAAGCCTCCTGTCTTTATTCTCATAGGATGCATAAAAGGACCCTCATCAGGAGCTTATAACTTGGAGAACATCGTCACTGCCTACAGTCACTACGGGCAAGACCATTGGGACCTCGCGTCAGCATACGTCTTCGTGGCTTTCTCAATGCCAAGGTTGATGGGCAAGCACATATGCATGTTGGCACTTGACAAACTTGCCTCCTTCATAGCTTACCTTTTCATCATAAGTGGTCCGAGGACGGGTACCTGGAATCGTAGGACAAAAGCGGAGGATCTTGAACAGCAGTGCTCTCGAGAGGACTCCTCCTTCGGTCGGTATACTAGTGGACTGCGGTCGCCTAGGATGCTCCAATTCGCTGCTGTCGTCAGAGCAGTCACCTTTTGAATGGCCATGATCTTTCTTGGAAGGCAACGACGACAGGGAGGCATTGACTAGCGAATCGCATGGCAAACGGTACAAACATCACTCTGTAGTCGTCCAAATCACCCACCATTCGGACCAAGGCATTACCAACTGGGAAAAGATGTATGATTCTGAAATCCTCAATGACGTCAAGAATGGCAGTATAGGTACCCGGAATGTTTGTACAATAGAGAAGGTGGATGAGGGACCTAACACTGCACTAATAAGACCTATGGGATTGAGTTTGATCTAATTATAGTGGGGCTGTGCCAGAAAGAAGCATCCCCTTAGACAATGGGATTTTTCGAATGGAGTGAATTCCTCGAATTAGTGGTGATCGGGACCTGCTCACTACCACGGACATCAGAGTAGATTTTTGGTCTTGGTCATATAACAACAGAAGATTTCGCCCAAAAATGCAGAGACGGTGTTGGTCGATTTTGGGGTGCATCTAGCTATGGAGATGGAGATGCTTGTATCTCTTGAATTTTCAACTGAGTTCAGGGAGCATATCTGACATTCTGGCAATGTTTCCTTGTTGGAGCTTCTTTACAAAAAAAAAAGTGTGTGTGGTTGTTTGTTAATTTTGGATAAGAAAGTGTCTTGGAATTAAAGGAAGGTAAAGTGCGAATACCGGAATTTAGAGTATACGAACTGTGAATTTGTAAAGAACCGATTCTTGTTGGAGCTTCTTTACAAAAATTCACTCATTGATGGCAAATACAAGTAATCAGTTGTTACTTTAAATCTACTAATGACTCTCTAAGTTACGATTATTGATACATTTTCGTCGAGATTTTAGACATATTCGTTGTGCTCCAATAATCATTACTCAAGTTCAAATTTCAAGACTATGGGGACTACCAACCATCAATTTTGTATTAAAATCGACACATCTTGTCTTTCTTTAATCTCAATACTAGGCAAAATCTATAATAACTGATTAATGATGGCCCTAGTCATTCAGCGAAGGCTTTTGTCGATAACTTCCTCCATATCTATTGTCCACGACTTTGGCAACAAGTCTTTGGTTCTCTTCATCTTGACCACCATTTTCATTGACGAGACCATTTCCCAAAGCATAAAACTCCTGGACAGTAAAAATTTCTCATTTTTTTTATTGTCAACAACTGTTTTTATGCATATTATGTTCTGATTCTTTTTTCCTTAATAATTGGTTGAGCAATGACAACAACCTCCAAGCATTTTATCTAGGAGAAAATCAATTCAATAATTTTCTAAATTCTAAATTTCATAGTTCATTATATCTTATAATTATGAAGTGAAAATAATTTATGATTTTAATTCGAACATGACAAATTGTTGATTGACCTTGTACTTTTATGCGTTTTTGTGCAAAGTGCATACATTACTATCCTAGTGACTAAATGTTACATTCGATTTATTTATTTCTTGGATTAAAATTAGCAACTGATGATTGCTAATAAACATTTTCAGGAAAAAAAAATCAAGGATTTGAGCATGTTGAAAGAAAGAAAGTGATTTTTCTTGACCTGCCAGACCATTATTAAGTGGAGAAAAAAAGAAAAACAAAAACAAAAACAAAACCTTCTGGTAAAAAGACCTTTCTATTCGGCTGGTCCAGCTGTTCACACACTCACCCCCATCATTACGCACCGTGAAATCCCCGAAATGCCCCCCTCTCGGGGCGCCGATCGCTGCTGACTGGCTGTTTTTGATCATTTCTGAATTTTGAAAAAGGAAAAAGAAAATACACCACATGCTCGGCGGCGTTTGACCGTTAATTGGAAAAATAAAATGGGAAATTAGTAAACAAAGAGAGCAAATACCATTAAAATAAAAACTCCAAACTATGATTGCGGTGACATAAATATCTCAAATTTATTTTATATTAAGAAAAGAACTTCATCCTATATATTCGAGATATATATACATTCTATTTTTATTCTATTTAATATTATGTCAAAATAATGGGTAAATTTAGAATTTTCAGCAAAAAAAAAAAAAGTTGGGAATATAATTTACATATTTTGTTGGGTATAACGTTAAAGAAAATAAAGAAAAAGGGTAGCAGAAGGCCCTTGGTGCTACCGCGGGTGAGCCACGCCTTTCCTCCTCCTTCCTCCCTCCCTCTGTCCCTCCGCCTCCTTTGACTCGGTCGCGCCCTCAACGACGACGACGACAACGACGACTCCTCACTTTTTCGTCCTCCTGTTCAAAAAAAAAAAATAATAATAATAATAATAAAAGAAAGAAAGAAGGAGAGGGGGCAAAAAAAAAAAAAAAAAGAAAGAAAGAAAGAAGAAAGAGGCAAGGGAAAATAAAGCGAAAAAACAGCGACACAGTGAGAATCGAAAAATGGTCCGTCGCTGAAACTCTGAATCTGCTCCCCACTTGTCTCCTCCCTGCTGCCTCCTGCTGCGGCCGGCCGGCCTGCCTCATCCGATTTCGGCAGATCCACTCGCGTCGGAGCTCCTCTCTCTACTCCGACCGAGCTTCCGTAGAGAGAAAACCGGCGATTCACTCGAATCAGGTCTCTCTCTCTCTCTACGCAAGCGTTTCACAGAGAGAGAGACACATAGAGAGGGGGATTGGCGAGGTTTTCTTCTAGGTTTTGGGTTTTTCGGTCGGGGAAGGGACAGTGATATCTCGAGAGCTCGCGGGGAGAGGGCGAGAGAGAGGGGGCGTTCGCAGCGGCGGCAGCGAGATGATGATATCGCGAGGGCTGTTCGGCTGGTCGCCGCCGCACATCCAGCCGCTGACGCCGGTCTCGGAGGTGTCCGAGCCGCCCGAGTCCCCGTCCCCGTACGTCGACGCGAGCGCCGAGGGCGGGGGCCCCGCCGGGGCCCAGGTGGAGCCGGAGGAGGAGATGGAGGAGCCGGAGGAGGTGGAGCCGCCCCCCGCCGCGGTGCCCTTCTCGCGGCTCTTCGCCTGCGCGGACCAGTTCGATTGGGGCCTGATGATCGTGGGATCCCTAGCCGCGGCCGCCCACGGCACCGCCCTCGTGTTCTACTTGCATTACTTCGCGAAGATTGTGGACGTCCTTCGCTTAGGACATGTGCAAGAGCCTCCTCCGGGTGGAACTGCGCCGCCGCCTTCTTCTGATCCCGAGATGTTTGACCGGTTTAAAGAGGTAACTGGACCTTCTTCAAAACCCTAGTCTTTGCGTTGTTCATGCGGTGCTAATTTGGTTCTGTTTGGCTTGAGGAAGATTGTTGGCAGTAGGACTTAGGGAGTAGGAGTTAGTGCAATTAGTGATGGAGATTGTTGGGTGAACTGAATTTAGCTTATATGAACTGAGGAGATTTATTGGATGGGTTATTCTTTGTGTGGAAAGTTGTCATTTTTACCTAAGTGCTTGTGCTAAATGAGTTGTTTGATAAATCATCAGCTGCTCTGCTAGGTTTGCTAAAGGAATTTGGCCAATTTGGTTTTGTCTTGAGCTATAGCAATGGCATCTGTATCCTGCCTGGTCTTCCCACCTGTTCAGAAACACAGGGCTCATTGCGAAAGTTGGTGGAGTTTTTGTTTTAATATCCCCAAACTATTTTTGGGTGTTTTACTTGTAGGCTTGTGACTTGTTCATGTAAACACTGTGCTGGTTAAATTTGTTTCAGAAATCTAGCAGTACTAGTGCCTAAATTATTTTGCAAGGCAGTGAATTGACCAGTGAACTTGATCAATAGTTGGTAAACAATAAACGTCACTGCAAAAGTGGGGTTGAATCCAATAACTCTTACCAGAAATGATGTTTTCCTCTAGTTGTTCTTCTGTATGAAGAAGAAAAGTTATGGGCGCAAGCTGCATTCGGTTTGTTATACTTTTATTCTCTATATGTCACTGTTCTTGGGACATATTTATCCACCACAAAAGCCAAAGGGGTGGAAAGGCACCAAAAAAGTCTTGTCTCTTTCACTTTGAACTGGTAAATGGGTTTGTGAGGTACACATGTTGGAAGCTGGGTATACTCTACCAAGAAAAGAAGTAAGGTATACTTGGGGCAACTTATTTTGATTTGATTCATTATGACCCAAGTTTAACAATTGAAATTTGATGCCGATATAAGTGAGTTTTTGTACTATAGTTTTTTTTTGAAGTGTCTTGTTAACAAGTGCACTTTCAATGAAGATTATCTCAATTTCCAAAACATTTGTTAAACATAGTATGAGAAAACAATGCATTGAAAACTGCATACATTCCTTATTTGGTTGCTTAACAAGTGTCCCACAGCACTCATTAACGAAATCTTTTCTTGAAATGAAAATATGCCTTGTTATGGATTTAGTATTGAGAACCCACTGGTTGGTAAGGCTGAAGTATCATGTATTAGAAAAGATGAAGAATTTAATGAAAACTAAACCTGTCAAGCATAGTTTTTCCAGTTGGTTTGTAATGCGTAACCGGATTTATAAATGTCTACGTAGATCGTATTATTTTGAGATATGAAATATGCCTTGTCAAGGATTTGGTAGAGAATGGATATTAGAGGTAAAGTGTGTTGTAAGTTCTTGAAAGTTGAGGCTGAAAATATAAATAAATACAATGGACGTCAAGCATGATTATTTCTTACGGGTTTTTATGTAGGGCATGGGCACCTTGGTTTCCTGTACATTACGATGATATTGTCTGTGCTTATATTTTTAAAAATCATTATGACACCTTTCATATTCTACAGTAAAGTGACTCACAGCTCCATAAAGTCATTCAACCTAGAATAGGTCTATGACAGTGGTTATGGCCTTTACTGTGTTCACTTAGACTAAGATTGTCGAATGATTAATTATTTTGTCAGTTTAGATGTTTGATAGAGTGAATTGCCATCAGTCAACTCAAATTGTGCATGTATACAGTATGATATGGAACCGTGTTATCAATCTCAGTCTATCTAGGCTTCATAGAGCTCCTTTAAAAATATATGAGGTGTTGTTATAATATTTCATAATCATAAGGTGTTGTAGTAAATATTTCATAAAGCATAAGGTGTGTGGTGTGGTTACCTAAAAAATGTATGAGGTGTCATCATGCTATCCCCAATACCATGGCTGGTCATCCTTTTGTCTAATAGACATGTATGTAATTGGCCGTTTGTCTTCTTCCTCTCCTCTTAAAGTGCATATCCACAAGGCACAAGAGAGGAGTACTAGTGTAATTGATGAACTTGACAATGTAGTCGATGTTTTAAGGAATCATGTATATAGAGAAATTATCAATACATAGTTGGTCCCAACCGTCATCAAGTTGTTTTTGTATTGGCGTATCGCCTTTTTTTTCTTGATAAAGTAGTGAGTGATGAAAGTTCTGCTGAAATTTCACGATTTATTGAACAACTGATGAGGAACATCATTTCCTTAAAAAATAGTCAATGATGTCCAAAGGTGTGATTTAATTGGAGATATTGATTGATGAAATGAGATACTTTACCATCTGGTGCATAGTGGTTCTCAATCATGTCTCTGGTGGAAAATTCATTGGGGAGGAGGTGATTGTATACAAAGCCTGGTCCCTTATACTTTTAGGGCGCTCTTCTGGTCTACTGTCCTCCCAATGACCATACATATCACCGTGCTAATAATATTAATTTTTTTAAATTAAGTTATATGTGAACTGTGATTTGTAGATTTGATCTCACACTTTTCATTTCTGTGTATGTCTTTTCTGCAGCTCTCTTTATCACTTCTTTGGATTGCAGTTGGCGTCTTTGCTTTTGGTTGGATTGGTAAGATTTGATGATTATGTGCTCTACAAATTAAAAGGTGATGCATTGCTGCCTCAACACTAACTTATTCTTTGTAATAGAGGTCTCATGCTGGATATTGACGGGGGAAAGACAGACAGCAGTCATCCGGTCAAAGTATGTCCAAGTGTTGCTTAACCAGGACATGAGTTTTTTCGATACATACGGAAACAATGGGGACATCGTGAGCCAAGTATTGAGTGACGTGCTACTCATTCAGTCTGCTCTCAGTGAAAAAGTACAGTCTCTTCTGTGCTCTTTTGTCTCGAGCCTCTTCTTTTTGAGATTTATTGTCGTGAGACTGAAGTAATGGAACCATTTTCTCGATGCAAATATTTTTTGGTAATTGGATTAGCCTTTCTAATTGCAGGTTGGAAATTATATTCATAACATGGCCACTTTTTCAGTGGGCTAGTTATTGGATTTGTCAACTGTTGGCAGATTGCCCTGATAACATTAGCAACTGGTCCTTTCATTGTTGCTGCTGGAGGAATATCAATATATTTCTTCATAGGCTTGCTGAGAATATCCAAGATGCATATGCGGAAGCAGCTAGCATTGCTGAACAGGTACTTTCCCTTCTCTATAATTTTGCTAACCCCACGCAAGTGTTGCCGCCCCCTCTGGGGGGGACAATTGTGTTTACTGATACCTGCGATGTTTGAACATTAATTGCACACTTCTGTCACTGATTTCATGTTTATGAAGAGTATAAATTTGAAGTTGGGTGACTATCAGGTGCACCAAAATCATGAAGAATAAAGATTGAGTGAAATGGAATTGTAAATACAACTTAATTCTATATGGTGACCTTTTGATCCTATAAAACTGACTAACTCTCCATTGCTTCTCTTTGACTCAACTATCTATTTTCACCAAAATGCAAAAATAAAAAGTACAACCAAAAGATGATTGCACTGCTTCAGGACGAGTCATTTTCAAGGTTTGCATACTAAAGGTCGTCACTACCTTCCTCTCTTTTCTCTTCTTCCTTAATTCTCGAGGTTTTTAGAGCCAAATCTGCTTGTAATGTACAGTGTGGGATAACCTTTGAGAAAGTCCTTCGTTGATGTAGAATATTCTTGGTTTGGAAGAGCTTGCCTTCCCAAGCAATTTTATAGTAATCTTGTCTAAGAAAATCTTGTGTCACTAATAACAGTTTCTTTGTGGGTGCAAATGTGACTCATGTCACGTATGAGGCCTCTCTTTTTGTTTGCTGAAGCGTGTATCCAACCAAAGCAGTCAGAAACCTCCAGGTCTTCCTAGCTTTACTAGGAAAGGGGGTGGGAATTGGTTTGGGTTAAAAGACTCTGAATGTGGGCCTTATAAACAACTTGTTCAAATTGATTTGTAATTTTCAGTTTCTGCAACATGTGGTGGGTGCTTGTCCACCATTTGGGCTGCACAAGTGCAGTGTCCAGAAATCTTCCTGAAAGGTCCCTTATAGGGTCTTTCTAGTTGGAATATTCTTCCATAGGTGTTGGGAACATTGCAAGTCATCTCCTTGTAGAAAGGGTCAATCTCAAATGACCTGGCTTGCTTTAAAAACATATTAAACCACCTGCCTCAATATTGCATTTAGATGACAAATCTTATTATTAAATAAAGTGAGGTTTTAATGCAACCACAGTCGACAAGTGTCCGCAAATGAATAGGACTTTTATTGACCTTTTAACATTCTAAAGGATATATTAGGTATGTTAAGTTGTGGGACAATGTCCACTTTTACCTACTCAATCACTGTCCTTATTTGATAATGCTTCTTTATATTATGGTTGAAAATATATTAGTGTTTAGTGTATATTTGCACTTTAAAATTATTTCATTCATATTATATTCAACGAGAGCGCTAAAAAGTACAAAATGCAATTTACAGAAAAAAACCTCTGTATCATTATTTTCAACCTGTGGCATCACTTGAGTAAGCCATTAGTCAGATTTACAATTCAGATTTGAAACCATTTTAATGTTTTATTTGTAGATGTATATGTCCACGCAATTGTCTATGCAGTTGTAGTTAGACATAGCTGAGTTTTCAATGAATAGCATTTGATATCTTTTTTGAAATTGGCTAGAAATATTATCGTCCAGATGTGAAGTTAATGTTGGTGGTTAAGTTTGAAAGTGAGGCGGGTGATGTGAACCTAGACCTATTTGGAGGCTTCCCCCTATTTTGGAAATATGGAATATTGCTATGTGAACTTGATGCTTTTGGCTTGAAGGCCGCAGAAATGCCCTTTGCTAGGGACTGACCAATCCCTATTGAGTTGTTGATTAACATGTGATTATTGTGTCACTTGTTTGTGGCCATCTTGATGTAGGATGAGAAATCCCACAGTAGAGAATCAATCTTGAGGCTTCACATCCAAAGCTTCCTAATCACATCTAGGTTTCGTAAGCATCATCCTAAGAGAAGAATTGCATTGCACAATCCCAAAGCAAATACTTGCAATATTCAAGTAACCATTGACTCTATTGAAAAAGAAGAATTTCAATGATGTGAATAAAGTCTCAATAAGAATAAAATCCAAAAGATATGAGACTGCTAATTTATCTGCAATAAGAATCCTAATTCCTTAGGACTTTAACTTGATTTGTGAAGTCCATCTTCTCCAAAACTTGGTAGAAATGTCAATATTTGAGTAAATATCATCTTTCATGATTTTGTTGGTTGCATCATTCTCTTCTCTTTAGAGAAAACTTATCCTCAATTTTAGTTTTCTTTGTTAAATTCCTTGAGTTTTGAAGCGTCAAACAATTTAATTTTTCAGCTTCATCTGCATTATGATAAGTTTTGTCCTTCTAGCTGAAAGAACTTCAATAGTGGCATGTTTTGAGACAAATCTTGATCAAACTCTTTCTGATAATCCATGTTGGATGGTGTCATGAGATCCGTATCCTCAATTTTGCTTGCATGATCTTCACAGCCGCCGTGAACTGGATTTTGCTTGTTATACCCAATATGAAACGTCTCTGGACATTGATAAGCAACATGACCAGAATCTCCACACCAGAAGGACAGATTTTCAGGCCATCCTCCTTGCTTGATCTGTTTTTATTTTCAATCTCTTTCATGCAATCAACAGTGTCATGTGATTCAAGATCTTCTTTCTTGAGTTCAGATTCTTCTAATACTTGAAAATCTTGAACACCTTTAGTTTTTTAATTTTGTGGAGGGACTTAATTGATGGTTCTTTCCATTGGTTGAACTCCTAGGGCAATAAACAACTTTATTTGCCCTGAGAGTTCATCGAACTTGCTGTTTTGTTGCTTGAAACAGTGTTCATGATCTTTATGCAAAGCGTCCAACTCGGATGTCAACTCACCAACTTTGCAATTCAACTCAGCTTTGGTCACCATTGTTGGAGAAAGTGTAGGAACCTTTGCCTGATACCAAAATTGATATAGAATGACAAATCTCACAATAGAGAAGATATCTTTAGGCTTCACACTGAAAGCTTACTAAGCATCACACCTAAGAGAATAATTGCATTGCACAATACCAAGACAAATACTTGAAAAATTCAAATGATCGTCAACTCTATTGAGAAAGAGAAGTACAATGACAGACTCTCTAAAGTTCTACATCTAGTTGAGACAGGAAACTTCTAAACAAGAAAAACAATATAGAATAGGGAACATAATATTTTATCCAAAATAAAATGGGCACTCAATAAAACCCTAATAAGAATCAAATCCTAAATGATATAATACTGGTAATTTACCTTAGGATTCTTACTTGATTTGCAAAGTCAATCTTCACCAAAACTTGGTAGAAACATCAATATTTGAACAAATATCATCTTGCATGATTTGGTTGGCTGCATCGCATCTGTTTCCTGGACTCAACCCTTGAGCCTATTTGCTTTTTGCAGTTTCTTTGTTTTTGTCCTTTTTGCTTTGTGGTGTTTATGTACATTTCTAAGTTCTGTGGACTTGGATTGAGTCTCTATGACATGCGAAGGAACAGAGCTCTTCTATTAGGCAAGCAATTTCGATGGTTTCTTATTCCACCTATAATGCCTGGTTAATGACTTCCACTTTTGACGAAAGGAGCCGTGGATGATTAAAATTTTGACTTATCATTCTGTGACTTTTCAGAAAGTTTCTAATCAAATATTGATTCTATTATACTTGAAGCAAACAACAAAAAAGTCTCCCTTTATATTAGATAGGTAAGCACGTATTTTTTTTTTTTAAATGAGGTGTAAGGTAAGCACTAGTATTGGATTGATTCATTAGCATGTCACTTGTGAGAAACGTTGAAGCTGTTACCTCATTTCGATATGTTTCCAAATATGCAGGCAGTTTCATGTATTAGGACCTTATATGCATTCACCAATGAAACATTGGCCAAGTATTCATATGCAACTTCACTACAAGCAACACTGAGATATGGTATACTGATAAGTCTTGTGCAAGGGCTTGGGCTTGGATTTACATATGGGCTTGCAATATGTTCTTGTGCCTTACAACTTTGGGTTGGGAGGTTCCTAGTTACAAATGGAAAAGCTCATGGTGGTCAAGTCATAGCAGCCTTGTTTGCTATAATACTAAGTGGCCTGTAAGCGTATTAAGCACATCTTTTACTTACAGATCTCCCCATAATTTCCACAACTTCTCAAGGGAAACTTATTTTATGTGTGTGTAGAGGTCTGAATCAAGCTGCAACAAATTTCTACTCATTTGATCAAGGAAGGATTGCTGCGTATAGACTTTTTGAGATGATTAGCCGATCATCCTCTTCAGTCAATCATGATGGGAATATTCTGGAATCTGTTCAAGGAAATATTGAGTTCCGGAACGTTTATTTCAGCTATCTTTCTCGTCCTGAAATCCCTATTCTGAGTGGATTTTATCTCACCGTACCTGCTAAGAAAGCCGTTGCACTTGTTGGACGGAATGGTTCAGGGAAGAGCAGTATCATTCCTTTGATGGAGCGGTTTTATGATCCCACGTTAGGTATGACAAGTTCCTCTTATTACTGTAGTCCCTAGACATTCTGTTCCAAAAGTTCCATTGAAATCTTTTGGCAACTATTTGGGGATTACGGATTCCTATGTTTTTATTTTTCTGATGCAGGAGAAGTTCTTCTTGATGGAGAAAATATTAAGAATATGAAATTGGAATGGCTAAGATGCCAAATAGGACTGGTTACCCAGGAACCTGCCTTGCTAAGCCTGAGCATCATTGATAACATTGCTTATGGCCGGGATGTTAATATGGATCAAATTGAGGAAGCCGCCAAAATTGCACATGCGCATACTTTCATCACTTCACTTGAAAAAGGATACGAGACACAGGTAAAATGCAGAAGTTTGAATTCATGTTTGAAATGCTGAAGTTAAATGGAACTTTAAATGGATGTTCTTTTCTCATCAATTCCATTTTAAAGGAGCTTGTATGCTTTGCAGGTTGGTAGAGCTGGTTTAGCGTTGACAGAAGAACAGAAAATTAAAATTTCTATTGCGAGAGCTGTGCTTCTAAATCCATCAATTCTTCTGCTTGATGAGGTCACTGGTGGCCTTGATTTTGAGGCTGAAAAGGTTGTCCAGGCAGCTCTTGATCTCCTTATGTTGGGGCGCTCTACTATAATCATTGCTCGGCGTCTTAGCCTCATCAGGAATGCTGATTACATTGCTGTGATGGAGGAGGGACAGCTCGTTGAAATGGGCACACATGATGAATTAGTAGGGCTGGATGGTCTTTATGCAGAGCTTCTTAGATGCGAAGAAGCAGCAAAGCTTCCTAGGAGGTACACATTTTACTTAAAGACATTGCTAACTTGCTGATGCCTAGTGTCCCAAATGACAAGTGATTCTTTTTCATTCAGGATGCCTGTTAAACATTATAAAGGAGCTACTGCTACTTTTGAAATTGAAAAGGATTCTTCAGTAAGTCATAGCTTCCAAGAACCTTCATCTCCCAAGCTGGTAAAATCACCCTCTCTTCAGCGGGTTCCTGGCGTTCATGGATTTAGACAAGCAGATGGTACTTATAGCTTACAAGAATCACCAAAAGTTCGGAGCCCACCTCCTGAGCATATGCAGGAAAATGGTATCGCAACAGATGCAGGGGATAAGGAGCCATCAATGAGAAGGCAGGATAGTTTCGAGATGAGATTGCCAGAGTTACCGAAGATTGATGTTCAGTCTGTACAACGACAAGTGAACGGTTCAGATCCTGAGTCTCCTGTTTCACCCCTTCTGACATCAGATCCGAAAAATGAGCGTTCACATTCTCAGACATTTAGTCGACCCCATAGTCACTCTGATGATATTCCAATAAAATCAAAGGATGCAAAGGACAGAACACATGGGGAAGCACCATCACTGTGGCGATTGGCAGAGCTTAGTTTTCCAGAATGGCTTTATGCTGCATTAGGCAGTGTTGGTGCTGCAATATTTGGTTCTTTTAATCCTCTCCTTGCTTATGTAATTGCGTTGATAGTAACAGCATACTATAGATCTCGTGACGATCCTCATCTGAGGCAGGAGGTTGATAAATGGTGCTTGATCATAGCTTGCATGGGAATAGTGACCGTAGTGGCCAATTTTCTTCAGCACTTCTATTTTGGTATCATGGGGGAGAAAATGACAGAACGAGTTCGTAGGATGATGTTTTCAGGTAACATCTGCAAATAAGTCTATTTTCTCTTCCATTCTTCGTTAGACTTGTCCCATAAGCTTAGATATCTTATATTTATAACATGAAATGATGGGCATTTACCTTGTTGAAACAGCAATGCTTCGCAATGAAGTTGGATGGTTTGATGGAGAGGAGAATAGTGCTGACACTTTATCCATGCGCTTGGCAAATGATGCTACTTTTGTCCGAGCTGCCTTTAGTAATCGTCTTTCCATATTTATACAGGACAGTGCTGCTGTTACTGTGGCTATTCTTATAGGCATGCTGTTAGAATGGCGACTAGCACTTGTGGCTTTCGCAACCCTGCCCGTTCTTACTGTTTCAGCTATTGCACAGGTTTGTTCATAATCTAATGTTGTTGTCAAATCTCTGTTTTTACATAACTCCACCATCACTTGCCATTGAAAGAAAGAATAACCTGATCTGGTTTTGACTACTTTTTCTTATGTATCCTGATGGGCTCCTTTTTCTGACTGTTGATTCCCTAATCTTAAATCCAGTTGTGTAAGTAATATGTAACTTGGTGGTCAATATCACATTCTTTTGTTATACGCCCTTCTCTGGCCCTTACTGCTCAACATAAGAGTGGACAGCCATGTATTTCTTGCTGGCCTGGTCAGTTCACGAGAAGTTCACACAGTCCCTCTTGTCTCGAAGAGTGACACTATTCCTAAGTAGCCTTAATCCTTTTGAAGTGCAATATCCCTGATTCTTGAAGATTACTGGCCCTAGAGGATGCTATGATCCTATTGGCCAAGCTTGATACCTTCTCTTTGTTACTATCATTACTGGATGGATGGATGCTTAAAATTTAATTGTAGTGGAAGTGGAATTTATGTCCATTTGTTATTTATACCATTATTCTTGTAATTTATTACTGATGATGATACCACAGCTGCATTAAATTGATGTTTGGAAGGGAAAGAAGCTTTGATAGCCACTTATTATTATTCGGCTCTAGAAGCGATTTAGAGATTCAATTGATGAAAAAGATGGGTTTTATTCTTTTGGAGAAAAGGAACTTATTTTGATAAGTTTCATTTGGTTAACGCTTGATGATTTATACCCCTGATTAGCTTTATCTTTGAGTCTTGATTATAGTCTTACACATTTTGAAACATGAAAATATGTTGGAGGAAAGGGAAGGAGCTGTAGGAATGGGAAGCTATGTGGTCACTGGTGTAGGCATGCTTTTAACCCTGTAGACCACACTTCCATCTAATCTAAGTGATGAAATCATTACAGAATTACAAGTTAAAAAATTTGATGATTAGAAATTTTTGCAATTTGAATAATTTGTAAATCTTGGTGGGGAAGTACTTTTTGCTTGAACTTAATCTTAAACAAACAGGCCCTTATAGGGTTTGCATTTCCAAAATATCTCTTTGCTTGCTATATCCTATCCATTGTACCAAGTATATTTGTTGCACTCTTTTCTACCCTCTTGTTCCCAAATTACTGATTAGATGGCAAATTTGGTTTGCCAGAAACTGTGGCTTGGTGGCTTCTCAAGGGGCATCCAGGAAATGCACCGGAAGGCATCTTTGGTCCTTGAGGATGCAGTAAGAAACATATACACTGTGGTTGCATTTTGTGCTGGTAACAAAGTCATGGAACTGTACAGATCACAATTAAAGAGAATACTCAAGCAGAGTTTTCTTCATGGAGTGGCAATTGGTTTTGCGTTTGGTTTCTCCCAGTTTCTCCTTTTCGCTTGCAATGCCCTTCTTCTGTGGTACACTGCATTATTGATTAAGAATAAAGAAATGGATCCACCGACGGGCATTAAGGAATTTATGGTTTCTCCTTTGCAACATTTGCTCTAGTGGAGCCTTTTGGACTGGCTCCATATATACTGAAACGACGGAAATCTCTTACCTCTGTATTCGAGATAATTGACCGAGCACCTAAAATCGACCCAGATGATAATTCAGCGCTGAAGCCTCCTAATGTCTATGGGAGCATTGAGTTAAAAAATGTTGACTTTTGTTATCCAACTCGGCCAGAAGTGTTGGTCCTGAGTAATTTCAGTCTTAAGGTAAATGGGGGACAAACTGTGGCAGTGGTTGGAGTTTCTGGATCTGGAAAGAGCACCATAATCTCTTTGATTGAAAGATTCTATGATCCAGTTGCTGGTCAGGTTTTGCTAGATGGACGAGATTTGAAGCTTTACAACTTGAGATGGTTGAGAAACCACCTAGGCCTTGTTCAGCAGGAACCCATTATATTTTCAACAACCATCAGAGAAAATATCATCTATGCCAGGCACAATGCAAGCGAAGCAGAGATGAAGGAGGCTGCTAGAATAGCAAATGCACATCATTTCATCAGCAGCTTGCCTCATGGTTATGACACGCATGTGGGGATGAGAGGTGTTGATCTAACCCCAGGACAGAAACAGAGAATTGCAATTGCTCGTGTAGTTCTGAAGAATGCTCCCATATTGTTATTAGATGAAGCTAGCTCATCCATCGAATCTGAGTCAAGTAGGGTGGTGCAGGAGGCTCTTGATACGCTGGTGATGGGAAACAAGACCACCATTCTTATAGCCCACAGAGCTGCAATGATGCGGCATGTTGACAACATTGTAGTTCTAAATGGTGGACGCATTGTGGAAGAAGGATCCCATGATTCTTTAATGTCCAAGAATGGTTTGTATGTACGTTTGATGCAACCTCACTTTGGGAAGGGCTTGCGTCAACACCGTCTCATTTAGCAGTAGCAGTGGGGGTTTATGTGGGTTGTAGTTTTGGTTCTTCAAAGTACCTAATTCTCCCCGCCGATTGCTGGAGATGCTGATGAGAGATAAAGCATGGGGAGATTTGCCGGAGATGCTTGCTCGGTCTTCTCAGAATGTTTGATGAATGCCAGAAGGCACACAGATGAAAGAAATGACCTAGGCTTGACCTAGGCTTCTATAAATGCTAAAGCAGGAAAGATCACATTGTCAAAATATCGGGGAGAATACATATTTAGGTGTCTAGTTGGCTTGTTGAGGATGTGGTTCAGGTTAGATGCATATTCTTTTGGAGGCAAGCACCATTGTATAAAAGCCTAATTAGCCTCCGGGGCAGGATCGATTTGTTAATTTATTGGTAAAAGAGTGATATAGTGATTCTGATCGGGATGAGGTATGTTTTCTTTGCTGGTCTCTCTTTTTCCCTAGGGTTCTTGTTGTTTCTTGCTGTGTATCTTTCCCAATTTTGTGCATGCTATATATAGAATGATTATAGATTGGAGAGAGAAAAAGTGAAGGCTGTCTATTCCCAGTTATCCTGGTTATCACTATTGTTCTCAAGCTCAGTGTGAATTCTATGGTCTAACTGGCAAGACTGTTATCTCTTATAGATTTCGTGGCCCTGAAGGAGGTTCACTGTTCAATTCTCCTATTCGTGTCTTAGCAGTTGCTCAGCTTGGTCTAGAATTCACCTTGGTTGACATGCCCGAGAGGATTACTCGTTGTTGGGGTCATTCAGGAAAGGTCTACAAATTCAATGCGCCCTACACGAGGCCTTCACCACAAGTTCTGCAGCTTAGACTTTGGATATTTAAAAAAACATGGCAAATTGTCATATATAATCCCAACCTTGCCTATTGTGGCACAAATTTACATGTGTGGATATATATATATCCTATATTCAGTTATATTTAAGCTATATTTGTCGTATTGATATAAGTTTGGGAATTTTTTTTAAAAAAAGTTTAGGGTATTTGTGTCATAATGGGCAAATTTTGAGTTTTTAGTAATACAAAAAAAAAAAGGTTCTGGTATTTGTATCATAATGGGCATAATTTGAATATTTTTTTGTGATATTAATCCTAAAAAATTATTAGGAATCTAATTCATGTTTTATTAGGTTTTGAAAATGAGTGTTCAATTCAATGTGTTACAACCTTGAGAACTCTTTTTTCAACCAATATGGGACTGAAAAGCTCATAGGCTTCTTTAGCTTTTCGTTGAATATCGTGGCGCGGGCGCTTTTTAACGTTTCTTGGCCTAATGCTTTTGTTGGATAATTTTACTGTTATTCACAAAACCAGGAGCATATTGCATGGCCCGTGTAGTAAAAATAATTTTACGCGTCTATTTTTCTTAATATTATTAGTGTCAGTATTTTTGTATGTATGTTATTTGGGTTGTTACATTGAGCGTAGAAAAAACCAATAAAAACATTAATTGGACGTTCAACTTCAACCAGAAGAAGAAAAAAAGAAAGAATTGGACATACAATTTGCGGCCTAAAAAAATGAAATTGTCGTTCAGTTTAATAGCCATACTATAGAAAAATCAGAAAGGAAGAGTTCGAATATTTAGCTTATTCACATATTCAATTGGATTTTGGAATCAGTACATCAAGAAAATGCAATTAAGTCTTAAAATTTGTTAAATTTGTGCAATCGAGTCTATCAATTAATTGCGTTTAACTTGGCTAACGAAAAATGTTAATGTGGCTAAAATGACATTTTTAAAGCTCAAATCCGATTTTATAATTAAATAAAATAAATAAAGCTAAATTAAATAAGGAAAAGGGCAGGCCGCCGGGGGGTGAGAAAATAGTAGCCTTAGTTGCCATTGCCCCGCTATCGTTGGGAAGGGTTGTTGAGGGTGGGGGAAGGTCATCGGGGCTTGACGGGCCACGACTAGTGGTTGATGACCCTCGCCAACCGTAAACAAGGGCCACCACTAGCGGGGGTCTAGTGGCGACCCTTGGCTAAATCTAGGTGAGAGCTGTAGGATCACTAGCCATTGGTTGGGGCCTAGTGATTCTTACCGACATAGAGAGGGTCACCAATGGCAGCTCATTGCTAAATTTGAGTGAGGGTCGTGACATTCGCTTGCGATTGGTGAGGCTCAGTGACCCTTACTGGCCATCCCCACCCTTGCTGACCCTTCTCAGCAATGGTTGGATCTCATTTTTATTTTTTATTTTTAATTTAATCTAAATATAATTTCTACTTAAAATTTGATTCAAAACAAAACGATGTCGTTTTAGTCTTATGTTTCATATTAAGGCCATGTCATTACCATGTAGGAGAGACAAAATATCTAAAAAGCTACATTAGCATTTTCCGTGAACCAAGTTGGATGGTTAACGGAAAGGCTTAATTGCACAAATTGACAAAGTTTACAACTTGATTGTATTGTAAATTTTAAGATTCAAATTTTATTTTTGTGACCATCTTTAGGACTTCCGGTACACTTGTCCTTAGATTTTTTATGAATATGTGAACTTGCTTACTCATAGCCTTATTATTTAAATGACATTTTCATACAATTTTTATAATGGCTAAGTTGAAACCTGAGACCAGTTCTCCGTATCTAACACTAAAAATTTGAAAAATAAATGGAACCTTATGGACTTATGTGTTTTTGTAAGTTAACTTCAAGCTAAAATGGATTTTAGATTTTTCTTTTTTTTTTTTTTTTGCAAATGGATTTTTAAAATGATTTAAGAGTATAAGAAGTAAATTTATTGCTTTAGACAAGTTGTAAATTGTTATTTTCTAAAGTTTCGGGAATTAAATAAACACTATCATTTCTGTCATTCTTAGCAAACGAATATTTGGAAATGAATAAATTATATCATTTAGACAAAAAAATTGTTTTAATCTTAGTCATTTATATGATTCTCAATTTATCAAGTAAAATTATTATGTTTTAATAAAAAGTAGGTTATGAACTAGCTAACTTTGATATGTAGATTATCATTTCAAACAATTGGTGTTCTGAAATTCCTTTTTCGTGTCTCACATATCAGAAAAGTTTTTGTTGCAAAAGATTCAAGAAATATATATATATATATATATATCCATTGATCTCACTAACAGAAACATGAACTACGTACATTTTAATAATTGGTTGGAAAATAACCAGACATTTGCGGACAATTTTTTAGTTCATTACATAACTATCATATTCTTCCTCTTATATATACATCAAATAATTATTCATGATAAAGGTTTCGATCTTAACAAAAATGGCCGAAATAATTTTGTATGTTGCCATTCTCATTGAGCCAAGGGCGGGGAAAGTGGAGATGATATAATGCACTCCATAAGTGCTCTTTTTGGCCTGTGAAGTTGGTGAAGGATAAGCAATTAACATTTACATGGACCCACCTAATGCAAGTATATTTTCTATGGATTATTCCACTCTTCATTTAACTTTTTCATTGTAGATTTTAGGCACGGTGATATAATCCATGAACAACTTTGGATTAGAAACAGAAAATCTTAAGCATCGACATGAAAAAATAAACATTACTTTCATCATCAAAATCTTGATACATGTTTTCAATTGGGTCTTGCTAGGATGATGGTATAGTCATGCTGAATTTCTAACAGTTGCATGTTGACAGCAATTTTCACATGGGCAATTGGATTGGAGAATTGTGGGAGAGAGGGCTTTGGTGTTTTTAATTTATTTAAGGAATAATGTCACGCTTTATCTTTCTAGCTTTGTCCAACCAAATGTTTTGTAGTTCTATTTGATGGCAGATTAAAAATATTTTCCCTTGTAATACTTCCAACCAAATCCCTCAACCTCCCCCGCCCCCGCCAAATGCACGAATTACGTCCACAAAAATAATATTCCCACTTTTAAATGATCCAAAAAATACATGAATTACTTGAGAGATAAAACAACCTACCATTATGTTTTCCATCCCTACAAATTGATAAATTCGTTGAAAATCAACGATTTGGAACGCTGACTTTTGATTTGGGAAATAAAGAACTTGATTCACGATCTTTTTCTAGTGTCGCATTATGGCTAGTTTGGCTTTCTTTTGGGCAGCCAGGTAGAACCTTTCCTGGCGGAACAGATCTTGGGAGGAGAATATCCACTGGGCCATAACCTTGCTTTCAAGCAAGGAGCTCTATAAGTGTGTTGTCCGATTTGTTTTTGGTGCACTTTGCCATATCATCTGGAAGAATAGGAACAATATTCTCTTCAGGGGGGAGACACTTTCTGTTCCAATCATGAAGATGCACCTCATTCAAGTTATCAAGGACAAGGTTGTTACCTTCAGGAATGTGGAGGACTCCATTAAAAACAGAAGGCTGCAATGCTCTTGGGATTTAGATCCCATTATCTTCTCGTCTAGAGATCTTCAATCGCTTGTCTAAGCTACTGGTCTTTGTTGGTTGCCTTTGACTGGTGATTGTTTTTGTTGCCTAGTGCTTTCTTTTTGGTGTTTTGTTGTAGCCATTTGGCATTTTCTTGCGGCTTCCTTCCACTCATAATGAGCCTTGAGTGCAAGTTTTTGAAACTATCTCACTTGTACAGTTTGGCTTTTCCCCAATATATTCCTTTCTTTTACCAAAAAAAAAAAAAACTTGATTCACGAGCTCTAGGTCTTTCAATTTGGGCTAATCTTTTTTTTTTTTTTTTTTTTGCTATTTTCTTGTTAAAACAAACAAGTTACTGATTACAAAACTTACAAGTGTGAAAAATGTTTCGTATAAGTGTTGTCACTAATAGTAATTCTATATTTTTTTTCTCTTGAAATAAAAATGTTTGAATTGGTTTTTTTTTTTTTTTGGCACTTATGTAAAAAAATCTAACACTGATAATGTTAATAAGTTTCTCCTTTATTCCCTTATTTTTATTTTGGCTTTTAAGAATTCCCGCTTGGTGGGCTAGCAAATCCACCAAGAAGGATTCATGATTTTCCTAGGGAAACCGGGTTTCCTTGGGTTACTCCCCTACAAGTAACGGTACGGTCACCCTCTCATTTCCCTTTTCAATTAACCTTACCAGATTTTCTTTGGGATTAGCTTAAAGCCGACACATGCATTTAAGAAGACTTTATCTAATACCGAGGGAATCAATTTATCTTTAATATGGTCCAAGAACACCTCAATTAAATATTAACATATATCAAATTTGCGTTATCAACTATAGTTGAGTATGATATATTTTTATATCCTTACATTACCTAATATTTAGTGTGCATTTAGGGCAACATCAACGTCAATGGTTCTTTGACTTCTATTGTTTATTCGTCTTTGGCTCCCCCAAAACTCGTAGAATGAAACTCCATCCAACCACGGCTCCCGTTGGTGCTGTTCGCAGGTTGCGGACATTATTCATATGCAAAATCAATTAGATTCATGATCGGAGGAAAATAAGAACTCTATTCCACCAATCACCAGAACAAATAATTTTCTTTGAAATCGTGAGATGGAGAGTTGGAAACAAACCCTAGATGGTCATCTTGAAGATTCTAATTCCTGGGCAGAGAATGTAGACTTCACTGTTTTTGGTATTCATTGCGATGATGAAGACTTTGCTTGAGGACAAAACTCAATAATGACAAGAAAGGGGTCGTCGAGCAATCCGAACATGGTCGGTCCAATAAACAGAATTCATTTGAAAAAGAAGTCTGTCGGTATGAAACCAAATGAATCCGTCCCGCGCTTGTTCCTCCCTCTTAATTCTATAGCATGACATGTGCGACAAGAACAAAAAATAGACCACCAGGAATTGAAGCTTTAGGGTCTGTTCGCTGTGTTGTGGCCGTACCGTGTCCAAGTGCACGCGCTTAGCAACACGTCTTTTCAAAGGTATTATAGTTACAATGATTAATGCATTTGGTAAAAGTTTCCATGACATTATCGTGATAGTTGTTACCAACATTATACTTATACCATTAGAACATTTGCTTTTCACCTTATTATTATTATCATGTTGTTGTTGTTATGATTGAGATTATTAATTTATATGCTTTTATTTTTATTGTTATCTATAAAATTGACATCGTAATTTCAAATTTCTAGAAAAGTTTCAATATCTTTCCTTCTAGGGATAATGTCAATGATAATTTGAAATATATAATAATGATAAGTATAATTATTATCAGTATCATTATTCTAATTGATACTTACATTTGAATGAAAGATGAGGGTTCTCATGAGATACTTCTCCTACCAAAATAATCTTTACAAACTTTAAAAGGCACAACACCAAAAGAAATACTAGAGGCAATTTTGTAGAAGCCGCTGTGAAAGTACTCTGCTTGGGAAGGCGCTGCAGTTGAGATCTCTATCAAACACTTAAAAAAGACAAAGCACCCACTTCACAGTTGCAGAAGGTGCAGTGCGAACTTTCACGGTTGTCTCACTCCTCCGAATAGCCCCACTGATTAATGCATCCTCGTTTGGAGTGATAAGGATATTACAAACGACATAACTTTCATGACATTTACTTAAGTGCCATTATAACTTTTTAAAAAAATATTTATTTTCTCTTGTTTGGATTGACTAGCCAACTACTTTGTATGAAAGCTCTTTGCCATGAATGAATAGCTGTGGACTTCTACGTTTCATGCAATAGTGTTAAATGGAGTTCGATCTTGTGTTAATTCTCGACTATGATCAATTCTACTTCTTACATACATAAATATTTGGGTTAATACTATGAAAAATTTCAAATTGATACACTTGAAATCAATTTACTTCAAATTAATTATTTAATCACCAAAAACTTTAAACTAATATACGAGTGACAAATTAACCCTAATTTATTACTTGGCTAATCTCCAATTTTTTGGAAAAGAAGATTGGCCATATGAATGATTGATACTTCTAAAGTATTCTACCAAACGAGTTCCTTTTGCAACTGATTTGGCTCGATTCCCATATCTTGCGTCCTTTACCAATCGCTACTGTGCAGTGTGCATAAAAAGGCTATTCGTGAAGAACTTCTCTTTCGATGACAGCAAGTGCTTGCGTAGTCCTTTTGAAATTGAATAGCAGGCCATTAAGTCGACAAAAAGGAAAGAGCTAAAACTCAAATCTACACGCTTCTCGAAGGATTGAGATATTTTAAAGTTAAAAGGAAACTCACATCTTGAAATTCTATTTATTTCACGAAAAAATGTAATATTTATGAAAAGAAATTTCGAGAAATTTACTTTACAAAAAAAAAAAATGACAATATTTTTTAATGTTTGATCAAAATCTGAGAATGAACTATAAAATATTTTCTTCGTTTGATATAAGAAATCTAATTTGATTTTTTTTTTTAAATAGATATGCACTATATTTTCCCTAACAACTTATGCATAGATAGCAGAGGAATTGGACATGGGCACTAGAGTTTGGGGCTTGGCATTGATAGACTTCGGGTCATGGCCACTTAGTCTTGGGTTGCAGCTTCAATGATCTTGAGCTCGAGGAGTAGGATCTCGCACCCATTTTATATGGATCTAAGAAATAAATAATTAAAAAATATTTTTATAAATGTACAAAAAAGTATTTTCATCATTTCGGAATTATCCAATTATAACTTGTTGTTAGTGGTAGAAACATTATTTTCATTGATTTTTATTTTAAACAATATAAACGATCATTTTTAAAATAATATTTTTCAAATTACTGTTATTATTATTATTATTATTATTATTATTATTATTATTTGGGAAAACAAACGGATCCGAAATTCTAACCCCCTCCAATCATTGACAACGCACCGAATACAAGAGTGAGGCCCAGCTCTTCTTTTTTTCCATCACGTTCGTCTATTGCCCCCGCCCAAGTAAGGGCCCCACCTTTTGGACGGCGCATGATGATGTTGACGAATAGTGATCGCGGCAATCCCGGTGGGCCCCCCTCACAGATCAAACGTGACAAACAAATATCTCCCAAAGCTCTCGCCCTTTCCACTGGTTTCCAAATTTTGAAGTATTCAAAGCGTGGGGCCGGGCGGTTCCATGATCCAATGGTTGGCCGACCATCGCATCGCCTACCCAAATCTTCGAGCGGGTCCCGCCGCGCGTCATAGGCCGGCCGTCGATCTCTCCACACATCACGCCCCGTCCCATCGGGACCACACAAGTGGCAGCGCCGGATCCAGTGAGGCGTCGCGGTCATTAGCTGTAAAGTCACCGACGTGCGGCCTAGCCGAATCTCCCCCGGGCCCTTCTATTTTGACCGGCAACCGGCCGTACCGGTTCCACTGCCGCTAGTTTAGGGGGATATATAAAGGGAGAGAGAGTGAGCATTTACAAGTGTGGAATTGAGAGAAAACTAGAGGCTTTTAAGAGAGAGTGAGAGAGAGAGCGAGAGAGAGGAGCGAGAGAAGAGAAAAAAAATGGCAATTTATAAAATCGCAATCGGGACACCGGGAGAGGCAAGCCGCCCCGATGCGATCAGGGCGGCGCTTGCTGAGTTCTTCTCCATGCTCATCTTTGTTTTCGCCGGCGAGGGATCCGGCATGGCCTTCAGTAAGTTGTCCTACTCCTTCTAGTGCATTGAGTATTTGGCTGGATCAGTTCGCCTTTCATTTGTATTGAAAACCGCTTCGCGCCATGAATACACAATATCGGATCGAGCACTCGAGTACGTAGATATTTTCCATGGCCAAACAGCATTTGTATATATATATTCACGAGTTGTGTATTCGCGTCATTTCGTCAGACAAACTCACGGACGACGGATCGACCACCCCGGCGGGCCTGGTGGCGGCGGCACTGGCCCATGCATTCGGGCTGTTCGTGGCGGTGTCGGTGGGCGCGAACATATCGGGCGGCCACGTGAACCCGGCTGTGACGTTCGGGGCGTTCCTCGGCGGGAACATAACCTTGTTGAGGGGCATCTTGTATTGGATCGCGCAATTGCTCGGGTCCGTCGTGGCCTGCTTGCTCTTAAAGTTCGCCACTGGCGGATTGGTAAGTCCAAAGCAAACTCTCCGAGAATCACTCACGCAACACATGCCTTCCTAAATCCGATATAGAAATCCGTCGGAATCCAAGAAAAAAATAAATTCCCCGAGAAAAATTAATTTCAAATGGGTTGATGACGCCTTTGCCATAAATAATTCAACACTACCATTACTAATTTGCTAAACATGTGTATATTGTCATTTATAGGGTGAATGCTTAGCATAAAGATAATTAACGTTTTAACAATGCAATTACTTATAGATCAGAAATTTTCAAAAGATTAAAATATTTTTAAACAATTGAATCTTATAAATTATATACCTATCTATTTAGTTATTTGTTGATGATTTTTTGGGTGCAGGAAACATCAGCATTCTCGCTCTCGTCCGACGTTTCCGTGTGGAACGCGCTGGTCTTCGAGATCGTCATGACCTTCGGCCTGGTGTACACCGTGTATGCCACCGCGGTGGATCCGAAGAAGGGCAACGTCGGGATTGTCGCGCCCATTGCCATCGGCTTCATAGTCGGTGCCAACATCTTGGCCGGCGGCGCGTTCGGCGGCGCCTCCATGAACCCGGCCGTCTCCTTCGGCCCGGCCGTGGTCAGCTGGTCATGGGACAACCACTGGGTATACTGGCTTGGCCCGCTCATTGGCGCCGGTATCGCGGCTATTGTGTACGACAATATTTTCATCGGCGACAACACGCACGAGCCTCTTCCGACGGCTGATTTCTAGGGCTTTTTCGTTGATCTTGTTTAATTCGGTGAAATGCAAAAATAATTGTCTTTTTGTCAGGCATGTAGCGAGAAGTTGGGTTTGTTACATTGTAACCAAAAAAAAAAAAAAAGTGTTGTTTGTGTCTCATATTTTATTTTCGGAGTATGGTTGGAACGTTTCTTGTAGTTTGTTAAGATCATGAGAAATTTTGTCATGTTTGGCCTTGTACTTTATCCTTTACCCTCGTTAGTATCCATCCATCTGCTTCGCGAAAAAATGAACATGAAAAATGAATTACTTTCTATTGGTTAATTATGTTGAGTGGTATAAGAGATTATCTTTTAGAAAATATTTTACAAATCATTCATTTTTTACATGACAAATGAAGCCTTGCAGTAATTTTGTGATTAGAAGAAGAATACAATTTACCTCCTTGTTTTTCTAGGAGAAACTCCTCTAGTCCTCTTCTAACAAATATTTCGAAAAGTTTTGTTAATTAAGTTCAAGACAAAAGCCACAAAACATCCTAAACTATACACACCATGACACATTTATCTTAAACTTTTTATGTGACAAAAAATATCCCAAAATTGTACTTGTGTGACACATTTACTTTTTATCAAATTTGTTGATGAAAATTGTTAAAAATTTACTTACATAGATGCTAGAAAGTAAATATTGTTAACATGCCTTAAGTGACTTAAGTTTTTATTTTTATTTTCTTTCATCCGGTCCTATCCTATATCTCTTTTACAAGTCACTACGTGTACGTTGTGCGTAAATTGCAAACCCTCCCTCCTCAATCACACGTCCCAATCCAACCACATGCCCCCACCTTGGGCCCCAACCCTCCAAGAAGGTAGGGAATTGAACTTCCACATTTTCCGTCTCAAGTGAGAAAGGTGGCTATTAGGGTAACCATGAGTGGTTGGTTAAGTGGCTTAAGTGAAATAAAAATGATATTGTTTTAGTTGAAAAGTTATCTAACAAAACTTTAATGGAAGGTAAATATATCATATAAATATAAGTTTAGGGTTTTTTACGTTTTAATTTTTTTTTTTTTGGATAAACGTGTCCAAGTGGACATAGTTTAAAAATTTTGATGTCATAAAAAAAAATTCAAGATAAATGTGTTACCTTATATATAATTTGAGATTTTTATGACTTTTTTTCTTTGAGTTTAATTTCATACCATTTCGACGCTAGGCTCATTTCCCTGCCTAGTTTTCATCAATCTTCGAAAACGATACAATCATTTAATAAATGCTGGTGATTGTACTATAACGTTTCTGGCAAGTATGTGAAATTTATAATCAAATCACCGGGAAACCCATCGCCCATCTAAAAAGTAACAGAATTAGATAAAAATATTTTATTGAAAGTACATTCCGTGCATATTTTGCTGTAAGCATTACGTGTAGGTACGATATGTAAGAAGGATTGCACCAAAAATCCTAAATGCCATATTGGGACGCGATTGAATCATAAAATTTTTAATTAAAACAATTAAGGCTACATTTGGGGAGGGCCTCGGGAAGGGGTTTTGGATGTCCTAAACTTATTTGGCTAAATACTGAGTGTTCAGGAAAAATTTTGCCAACCTCATTAGGGAAAAGTTGGCCTTCACAAGACTGAAAGTCCAATGTAGATTCTAGACTATCTTGGGCTTTTAACATTCTTGGCATACCCTTTCTACAGTTTAGTATAAAAATTTTATTCCAAAACCATCCTAACTTAATTTTTGTTTTTCCATTTTTGTCCTCGTGATATCATTGTTCATCTTCTTCTCTATTAAGTTGGCCGACGTGGTTGCATGTGGCTACAACGGGTTATGATTGGTTGGAGAGAGACTGGGTGGTTGCGACTACCCTAGCGACCGTCACGGGCTAGTTGCATGAGCTTGGCAAGTTGTGGTGACCTCTTGTGAGTCACAGTGACCCAGATTTGGGTTGCGCAATCTTCATGAAGGGCCGCTTGAGGTCGCACGACCTCTTGCGAGTCGCAATGAGAGGTTGCAAGGGTCGTGTGACCCTCATGGGGGTAGCTTGACCCTAAGTGGCCCTCGTTAGTTGTCTCCAGGGGCCACCTGAGGTCTTGCAACCTCAGATGTTGGCCATTGGCGATAGATTTTGATCGCCAACATTTGCTTGCTCTTCATTGGCCAACTATATTTTTTCTTTTGACTGATTTTTTTATTTAATCACAAAAGTCCTTTATATATATAATTTCTTTAAACACTATTTTGCTCAAGTTACTTTACAATGAACTTTTACATTATAATTTAATAAGACAATTTGTATTTTTGAAAAACCCTTTTAACTTAAAGTCCTTTATATTTTCTCAAAAGCTTTCCCCAAAAGTCTAACTAAATGCACCCTAAGTCCTAAACATTTATCAATTGAAACCTTTTTAATTGCTCAATAGGCCCCGAACCTTTATTGAAAAATCTAGTTAAGCCCCAAAAATCCTTTTTAAAAAGTACAATTAAGGAAATGCAGCTGGAAAACTTTAAGTGTAACAAAAGCAACTATGGCTATTCATCGAAAGGACTTCATTTTGCACCTTTTGAACAAATTAAGGACTTAATTAAATCAATTAAAATGTTTAAGTCTTGATAGGATTTCATACACAAGACTTAAGACTTGCCGCTCACTTTCTCGTAATATCTTTGAAAGACCTTACAACTAGAGGTGAGTATGGTATGGATTAGGCTGTTCTAGCACTTGATCAAGGATCAACCTGCAGTGTTAGTTCCTAATTTTTAGGACTGAGAACCAAATTTGTTGAGTTTAGGATTGAAGACTGGATTGATCCTATGGGTTTGGTCTAGTTTCAAGGTTGACCCAAGATCAATCGATTATTTTTTATTTTTGTATTCAATGAAAGGATAAACAAGCTATTTCAAATTACACATCTATCAACAAGCAATATTGAGCAACCAAATAATAAACATTAGTATATATCAACCATAAATATAAGATAAGGTAGCGATAGAAATTTCATACTTGCTAAAAGCAATGAACCATAAAAAAAGAACACGTGAGGCAAGCAATAAGAGGCTAGAGGCAAGTGAGGCAAGCGAGGCTGAGGTGAGGCAAGAGAGTTTCACACTTGGTCAAATTCGGGCTGTGTTTATTTCTACTTTCTAATTTACATGGCAAACCGAATTGCATAAGAAAGAAGAAAACATAAGAGGAAGTGTTAGGGTATAAAGTAGACAAAAGCATATTATATATATTAATATATAATATATATTATATATGATATACAAGGTTGGTCCAATTCCTAAACTCCTAGGACTGAAAACCAACTTGCACAGTGTGGTTCCAAGGGTCCCAAGACCTAGGATCGATTTAGTCCTTTTGGAAACCGGACCCGGACCGATCGAGTTGAGCTAGTTCAGAGTTGGTCTAGGATTGATCTTGGACTAATGCTCACTCCTACTTACAACTACATGAAACTAGATTTTAGAAAATACATGTCACAATCTTGGAGTTTGATAAAGCTTTTACAATTATGGTATTTTGGTCAATTTATTTTATTATTACTAAGTAATCAATCTTTTTGTTTCTACAACTCTTATTTACGGCAATCTTCTACATGACATGCATGAATTTAGAAGGTAAATGTGTTACGTAAGTATAAGTTTGAATTTTTTTATGTTATAAGAAAATGTATAAAATAAATGCGTCCTAGTGGGTATAGTTTGGATTTTTGATGTCACAATTTTTTTTTTAATGTAAATGTATTATTATGGGTGTAATTTTTGTAAGTTTTTTCTTAAGTTTAATGTCATACCCTTTCTATGCACACGGTCCATTTCCATGCCGAGTTTTCATCAATCCTTGAAAAAATACAATTATATAAAAAATGCTCGTGATTGTACTATAACGTTTCTTGTAAGTATCTTAAATTTATGATCAAATCACCGGGGAACCCATCACGGATCTAAAAAGTAACAAAATTGGACAAAAATATTTCATTTAAAGTACATTTTGCGCATATTTTGGTGTAAGCATTATGTATAGGTACGGTGTGTTAGGAAAATTGCACCATAAGTCCTGAATCTCACATATTGGAATGCAAGCAAGCCATAATATTTTTAATTAGTACAATTAAGTCCTGAACATTTATAAAAAGGTACAATTGAATCCTGACCTTTTAATTGGTTCAATTGGGTTCCAAATCTTAATCGAAAAATCTAGTTAAATGCCAAAACTCCTTTTCAAAAAGTACAATTGAGGATATGCCATTGGCCAATATTAAGTGTAACGTAAGCAATTTTAGGTATTCATCAAAAGGACTTCATTTTGCACCGATGAAAAAAATTAAGGACTTAATTGAATCAATTAAAATATTTAAGACTTAATAGCATTTCATACACAAAATTTGAGACTTGCCGCTCACCTTTCCGTAATATCTTTTAAAGACCTTACAACTGCATGGATCTACATTTAAGAAATTACAAGTCAAAATCTTGGAATTTTATAAAGCTTTTACAGTTATAGTATTTTGGTCAATTTATTTGATTATTAGTTAAATAATCAATCTTTTTGTTTCTACAACTTATGTTTACGGGAAAGGGCAATGTCCCCGCGTGGGTATGCGGAATCCTCTACAGGCGTGCGTGAATATATAGAATGATTTGATAATAAGCAAATATGGAAATACCTTAAATACGATTAATCAATTGCATTTGGGATGAATTCTATTTTTTTATTACTCAACATTAAGCACATTCAATTTAAAAAAAAATACAAATACAGATACAGAATTCAATGTCATTCAAAGTCGATGCGGAATTCCATCTTTTAATATTTTTAAAAATTTAAAGTAAGAAAGTTATTGAGTACTTCGACTTCTATAAGACCTATTAACTGCATCACCAGCACATGAATAAGAAGGTCACTCCGCCAAAGGAGATCGTCCTATATAGCCATAAAAATTTCATTGATAATAATCCACTTGCCAACTGGTTCATGGCCACGCCGATTGCACCCCTCAAACATGCAGCTGCAGTAGGAAAATTCTGAGCTATAAACTAGTGTGATCAGCCCCATCTCGACGGAGAAGAAGCCCACATAGGGCAGCCCTGAGACGACGCACATGGCCTTTGCCCACTTGACCTTCGTGTGGCTGTGGTTGAATATTTTGAGACACATTCATGAGAGGCGAGTGAGAATACCATCCCGCCAATACTACACAGTAGCAATGGTCGCCGCTCAATTAGGTCAAGGAGGAAGTTGGCGACCAGGATTAAAATTTTCTTCTCATCGTCAATTGCAATGGTCATGAGGAGCTTTATGTTATGGGAGGTGATGCCGGTCTTCTCGAAAATGCGAGTGCTGTGGAGGATAGTTGTGTCAATGCGTGTATTGGAAGAAGTGAAGCATAACTACGCAAACAAGTTTATGGCGGACGGATGGGTGGAGGAGGAGATCTTGACACCCTTCCTCCCCGGTGCCCTACACCTCGACAATGTTGTCGTTGCACTCCTTAGGGATGCGACAGCTTCCTTAATTTTAACGAACCGAAGTCTAGCCTTCTCTTTGAAGTCGGAAATCCTAGCAATGACCCGCTTTGCGTCACCCAGGTGACCCTACATGATGAGCCACTAGGAGATTCTCACATGACGATCCCAAAGGTGAGTAGGACCAAGGGGATTGCTACCACAAAGAGCATGACTCGCCACTTGAGGTCTTGGTTGAACTTGGAGAATGTATAGTAGGAGATGTAGTAGACGAGGGTGTTGGTGTTGATGAAGACCTAAATTACCAAAGCACGTAAGCTATTAAATTTTTAACTTTAATTTTTTTTTCTGGATCCATCTCACATCAATAACTCTACCCCTACCACCTATAGGTAGTTTTAGATAAGTTTCCTTTGAAGTGGATACCTAAATGCCAAGTATGGCTCGTAATAATCTATCTTCCGGGGCATACGATGATTCTTTCGCCGTCTAGGAGTTAATTTACCTACTAAAACATCGCCCGCCTCTACCCAAGATCCCAGCATCACAATTCCATTTTTGTCTAGCTATGTCCAACAGAAATCAGAATCGCACCCCCATAACAAAAATTAATGATAAAAAAATAAAAATATGCTACAAATCAGCAAGCGATTAGCGTGCGGCTGGCGTGATACAGACGTGCAGCTAGCGTTGCTTTAGAGAAAGGCTACATTGTGTTGCCGGTTCCATGGGAATTTTAGTCCGTAGCATCATTTTCTTTTACAGAATATGTAAAGATATGAACCAGGTTCCAGGTCCAATGGACTTCTCAAAGAATCTGACAGGGATATTTATTGACTTGGATCAAACGTTTTGATTGGAAAATTCACATAAATGAAAATTGATCAAAAGTGTTTTGATGATGTCCAACCTAACTAGGATTCGCCACTAGTCTGTTAAGGCCGGCTAGGAGCCAAGTGAAGTATGCAAGGTACCTCACTTTTACACAACCAAAATATGAGAAACGAGGACTTGATTAGATTAATTCTCTAACAAGTGCTCTTTTGGTACCCTAACTTGATTGAGTTGTTGTTTAAGTTATTCACGTGGTCATTATCCAATTTATGAACCTATACCACTGAATAATGTTCATGCATAAGTGCACAATCAAGGAAAAGTAAATAACTACAATCAATACGATAAAAATAAAGCATTTGAATGTACATTCAATGAAGTATTGAACGAAGCTATACATGGCCGTGTTATTAAGCCTCGAGATAGCAACCTCATGAGCAATGTTTGAATTAAGTTCTTTTCTTGCCTAAAAAATCAACCTACCGAAATCTAAGGTATGTCATACGCATATGCTAAAATATCTAAACAGTATATACCAACTAAATGAAACTAAACTAAAACTGATGCTAACAATCGAAGCACCTAATCAAGACCTATATTTCTTTCTTTTTTGTAAAATTATTTTTAATTAAGTAGAAATGATTTCTTATGGAATTTTTTTATTTTCGAATACACGTCTCACCTGTGAGTCTGGACAGTGAATACTCTAAGCCTGCTGGAAGCAAATCGGCAAGCAAATGGCGTGCCTTTGACATGCAGCTGGCATGCCACCAATGTGCAGCTGGTGTTCCTATAGAGAAGGGCTACATAGTGTTATTGGTAGCATGGGAAATTCATGCCATAAACTCATGTTCTTTTACAAAATATGAAAAGAAATAAACCGAGATCTAAGTCCAATGAACTTCTCAAAAGATCCAACAGAGATACATTTCGATTGGAAAATCTACATAAATGAAAATTTAGCAAAAGCTTTTTGCTGACATCCAACCTAATTAGGATTTACCACTAGCTTGTTAAGGCTGTCTAAGAGCCAAGTGAACTATGCGAGGTATTTAACTTTTACACAACCAAAATCTGAAAAATGGGGACTTGACTAGACTATTTCTCTAACGAGTGATCTTTTGGTACCATGACTTGATTGAATTGTTGCCTAAGTGATTCACGGTGTCCTTATCCATTTTATGAACCTATACCACTAAATGATGTTCACGCATGAGTGCGCACAATCGAGAGAAAGGAAACAACCACATGCTATCCGCTCTACTTTGCTCGTCTTGTTGTTGCCTGGTCGTTCATTGCACCTTCTTCTCAGGATATTTGGAATTCACTTCCTTACTTTGATCAAACTTTTGAAGTTGAAACAAACCCTATTGCAAGCTTAAATTGTCTGTTTGCTAAACCACTATTTCAACTTGACATAATCACAGCCAAGTACACTGTTTGATGGGTGTAAGCATTGGACAACTACTACCTTTACTAAAATCACACCAATGACCTAACTAGACTATGGGAACAATGCTCCCGGATTGGATGCCATGTCGCGAGCTCAACCTTCTCAGGCGCCTCCACTAGTGCCTCGGCTGGTGCTTCTACTGGTGCTGCTGCGGGAGACTGGCCATACAGTCTCCACATCCACAAGAAGAATAAGCCGCCGCTGATTATAACTGCAGCTCCTATGACTGCACTGAATACCTCCACAACATTGTGCCCACCACGGTCGCGGTAAGGCGGGTAGCGTGTGCTCGTTTGGATGTCTCCTTTGAAGCCTGCAATTCAAACCATAAAACCGGTTCATTTTTTTTTTTATTAGTTTTCCTAATTTAAGTTTATTACATAATTCTCTTGAGGGGAAAGAGAACATGGGCCGGGCCTCTTCAGCCCGGTCTGACATATACCAATGGGTTCAGTCCAAACATGGGCTATGGGCTATATTTTGTACTCACGGACCTGGGCCAAAGATCATAACCAAAATTTTATAAAATCCAAAACCAATAAAAGCCCAACCTAAACCCATCTTATCATTTTTTTTCTTTTTATAATTTTCCTACGCGCTCGGTTCAGTTCACTTCATTGCCTTCTCCAACATATATTGAGAACGCCAATTTTTCTTTTTCTATTATCAACCACAAGAACATCAGAGCGACCGCGGAAAAATTTAATATACCAAAACTTCAACCTACGAACACAAATCACACTCTTAGCCACCCACAGCCCCTGCCATCGGCCATTCCCGTTGCTGGAGCACCATAGTCTCCGGCAATTTCTACTCCGCTCTCCCTCACAGCATCACTTCTTCCATTCATCGCCATTTAGTTTTCGCTCAAAGAAAAAGAAAAAAACAGTTTCTTACCTCTGTAAGCTTCCCTCTTTGGTCGGCGAGAATAAAAAAACTTTTGATGAAGTATCGAACAAAACTATACATGACCATGTCATTAAGACCTGAGACAGCAATCCCCACAAGCTATGTTCAGATTGAGTTCATGCCACTAGCAAGTTGCTGCCAGCGAAATGATTTTTTTAGTATTTTTTTTTTCAAATATAGGTCTCACTTGGGCTTAACGAGCTTGGACCATGAATACAGAAAGCCTATTGGAAGAAAATCTGTGAGCACCTAGCATGCGGTTGGTGTGCCAATGGCATGCCACTAGCGAGTCGCCGCCAGCAACTAATGGGGATCCTCCCTTCTTGGGTTGGCCAAGAAGGAGAAGGAGAAGGAGGAGGAGAAGGAGAAGAAGGAGGAGCAGTAGAAGAAGGAGAAGGAGGAGAAGAAGAAGAATAAAGGAGAGAAAAAAAGAAAGAAAGAAAATTAGAAAAATAATAAAAAAATCAAAACATTATTCAAAATCATCCACATTAGCGCCGATAGTGCCATGTAAATGGGCCAACATCCATGTCTGCAATATCTGGCCAAAATTAGCTAGAATGACTAAATTAGCAACAAGTCAAAGCGTTTAAGATTAAATTAGGCACTATTAAAAGGTTTAGAACTAAATTGGCACAAATGGAATAAATTTAGGACTTTTTTGACACTTTTCTTGATGAACCAACAAGCTGGTCACATATGGTCCATAAAAAGGATATTTACATCTACAAACTAAAAACTAAACATAGCAAACTCATTTCGTTAGATACAACTCAGGCAAAACAAATTTCACTACCAAAAGTTCCCTACTAATAAAAAAGGATATGTACATTAACATAGCTTTAAACATTTCAAAAATACAATCCACAATCCCAAATCAAACGTCACTAATCAATCGATTGATTAATTTCTACCAAATCACACGTCGATAGTTCATTATACCGACCGATCTATTGCTCAATATCCAACCCTGGTTGCGACATAATGTCTAATGACAAGATAGCCAAGATTCCTCATTTGACAATGTTTCCATTTATAATTGGTTGGCAATTCAACCTAGAAAGATGTCATTAAGCTAGTATGCATACCTAAAAACCCTAATTAGGTTTGTAGCTATAATGAGCATAAAACTATCATATTCCAATATCAGTAATCCAATCCAGAATCTATCTCTTAAACCATAATACATTTTACAAACCAAAATAGATAATATTTCACAACTCAACTCATCCACTTGCGACCAACACCCCCCACCCAAAAAAAAAAAAAAAAAACTCATCCACCTGAATTACCTTTCATAAAGTGTTTCATAAATCAGATTCACTATGAATTGCAATTCTTTTCATAAAAAATTTTAAACCATTTCAAATACCAAATAGGATAGCAAATACCCAATTTAAAGCTATACATCAAATATGCTATAAACATGGCTTTTACCTTTTAACCAAATCACATTTTGCATATAATATATCATCCTTATCATGTTTTTAGTGCAGCTTCCTCCGGTCATTATTACCTTTTTTGACCTTTTCTCACAATTAAGACTAATTACGAATGTATCTGGTAGAAATTATATGTAACTTGCACATCCATATGCCATTAATTATCGGATTGGATTCTATTTTCCATTTACGAGCATGAAAGGCACGTACACATACCATTTATACAACTCATTTTGCTTTTTGCCATATTTGGAGAGCAATCTAGTTTGGGTTTATCTAAAAAGTCAATAATTACCTTGCAATAATTATATAGGAAATACATGCGCCAGTAATGTCATTTGTGCTTCTCCGACCACTAGAATAGCCATATTAAGTCCATGTCACTAGTATAAGCAGCAGCTTATAGGGAAAAAGTGTCATTGATTTGAAGAGGTTTCTATTTATTGATTTGAAGACCATCCTCTTAAAGGAAGTCTTCGGAAAAAGTATCCTCATCTGTGGCTACCAAAATGTAATTAAATTGAGAGAAAGTTTCTTCATCTAGTGAGAGTTTGTTCAACCTTTTATTTACTCAGCAATATTTTGAGATATGTCATTTTTTTCCCACAAGTGTAGCATTTAATATATTTGTCAACTTTTCTTTTAGGCTTTTGTTTAGGTTTATTTTGTTTATTTGCTTGTGATTTATTTTTGTAATAATTTTTGGATTTTTATTTTTAAGAGGAAAATTCCCTTTACACTTTGGTTTTGATGATTCTATATATGAAGTATCACATTGAGCACAAAAATATCCTAAGTCTTTATTGCTTAGTGATTGTTCCTTTTGAGTTGTTTTGTAATTTGATTGAATTACACATATGTGTTCCTTGTCTATAAACATATGAAATCAATTCTCCATAAGATAATATATGATAAGGTATTTTTCCATAATATTCCTCTCTTATTTTATTGCGAACTGAGTCACCTATTGAATGAGATAATCTTGCTAAAAAAATTTCCTTCCAAAAATATTGGTTACAATCTAGCCTAACTAGGACCCTTTGGAGGAAAAAGGTCTTTATATTCTCTAAACCTACTTAGGGATTTACATTTCATATTTGAGAGAAGGTCTTGATTTACATCTTTTATATGGGTTGGATCGCTTATAAAGTGTTGAAATATAGAATAGATGAGAGTACAAACAACATCTTGGATGGCTTGTCAATTTGCATCCTCAATATGATGTCCGTGTTCATCTATTTATATGCATTTAAGATTTGAGTTTTTTGTCCATCGGTAAGGTAATTATCGCACCATCCTTTTAGTTATCCTGTAAAGCCTGCTACTAAAAGATTGGCAAACTTCTTGTTGAGTTTTATAAGGATTTGCTACCATAACCATTTGATTTAAAATATTAATGATGTTATTTTCAAGACACCATCTATATTCCCTTCATAAATGGCATCAAGAGAATACTTGTTTTGAATCCTATGTGATAATTCTTCTAAGATGATATCGGGAGGTGTAGCTCTTTGGTAATAAAGCTTTTGAGGGTTTTTTCATAAGAGTCTATTTATTTCACAAACTAGTTCATTTTCAAAATCCTCGGTGGATTTTTCGAGGACATTTATATGATTTAGAGTACATTGATGACAAGTCCTCTTATCCTAGAGGTTTCTTCTGTTGGAGGTCCTTTGACACTAGGAGTGTCAAGGATTGGCAATCTTCCTAAAGATCTTCTTCTATTTTCTATAGCTTTGGCAAATTCTTGACTATAGGTTTTAGGAAATTCATAAGGTTTAAAGATTGGTGGTTTAAGAGTTTCAAATTTTGGTAATTGAGGAGAATAAAGTAGAATAGAAGATTCTATCCTATTCAATTGTTTACCAATGGTATGGAAATGTTGATTAGTGTGATTATTTTGTTGAATTATTTTTATATTTTGACAATCATCGGTTTCAACTATGATATGTAACGGGGTATGAGTAACTTCAATATCTTAATGCTGGATTTTAGTTTTTTTCAAAGGAGGATGATTAGATTCTACAGTTAGGCCCTTATTAAGTTTCCATTTATAAGATGATCTAAAACATAAATATCTTTATATTTAAGGATGTAAGTGTCGGTATGAACACCTAGAGGGGGGTTGAATAGGTGTGAAGACAATTTTCGCAAGTAGAGTAGAAATATTTTGTCTCTAATACCGAGTCCGAAGAACAACAAACTTTAAGCGAGTTTAGATTTTAATAGTTAAATAGAACTACGAACAAAATAAATGAGTTCAGGAAAGAGAGTAAGAACACAAAAATTATGGTGATTCGATTTATATTAAGCCTACGCCCACTCTCTCACGCTAACAGCCTTCCGTTGGATTCAACTATGCAATCAACAAGAGATTACAACTTTGAGTGCGAACACTTAGTGGTAAATCACACTATCTCACTAAATCACTCTTTTGATATTTCTCTCACGATCACAAACGTTTAAGTTCACGAGAGACAAGTGTATGATCGAAGTTCGCTCAGATTTTGGAATTATAAATTCTACGCTCCGACTCTTACTTGCTCATCGGTCCTTGATCTCTTTAAATACTCCTCCACTTCCAAACTAGCTGTTGGACAGTATCTAGAGGATCCTCTTCCAATCTACCCATTGGACAGATATGTATCTAGAAGATTTAGGAGCTGTTGAGTGATAGAAGTAGAATCCCAAGCTGATTCAGATCGTCCATACAAACAGAATCTTGGGGCGCGCATGACAACCATTATGTTCCAGAAATAGTTTCTGGAACAGAAATAGATTTTTCTATTTCTATTTCTAGAAGAGTTTCTAAGCAAAAATAACCGTTTGATAACGACACAAAATTTCTACTCTAAAAATAGAAATTCGTTTGATGACGACACAAAATTTCTACTCTAAAAATAGAAATTCGTTTGATAACGACACAAAATTTCTACTCTAAAAATAGAAATTCGTTTGATAACGACACAAAATTTCTTCCTTTTGGATGGTGGCGGACCGGCGGATAGCGTTTGCGGCGGTGGCCGGTGGCGACTAGCAGCTAGTGGCAGGCGGCGACTAGTGGTAGGCGGCGGCGAGTGGCGATCGGTGGCGGGCGGGGCCAGCAACCGGCGGCGGCGGGGCCGACGACCGGCGGCGGCGGTCGTGGATCGACGGCGGTAGGTGACTAGCGGGGGCCGGTGGGCGGGCAGCAACCGATAGACGGTGATTGGCAGCAACGGATGAAAGACCGGTTGACGAACGATGAGAAAATTTTTATTTTTCATTTTGTTCAGAAATAGAGAAGTAGAAAATTTCTAATTCCGATTTCTATTCCAAACCTATTTCTGAAATATAAATCTATTCCGAAGTAGAAAAACAGAATAAGATTATCAAACGGATTTCTATTTCGAAAGAGGTTTGGAATAGGAAAAAATTGTTTCTAAAACAAATATAGGCGGTTGTCATGCACCCCCTTGGTTTCCATAAGTAGAGTTTCTTCGTTTAGAAAGTTCTTGTCTTCAATATCCAATTGTCAATCAATTAAATTGAGTCAATCAAATTTATCTTGATACATAATCCAAACTAGATCACTAGCCGTTATATGTTTGGGGCTTGTGTTACGTTCTATCAAATTGTTTCATTCTAAATCTGCTTCGTTCGAATCGTTACATTCGAACTTGTGTCTCATTTTGGATGTAAAATGAGAGTGTTAAATGCAAGTAAAGTCTGCATATGTTCGGCGAAGTAAAGTCTGAGTGTCTTTAGATTGACATAGATTTTACAATCTGGATGTTAGTCTGAACTAAAGTAAACTTTACAACGGACGTCGGTTTGAACATATTATGCTTTTGAACATATTTAGCCTTACGGTCTGAACACAGTTTGAATAAGTTCAGCTTAAGCATAAAGTCTATCTTCTGGTTCTTTCAAGTATATACTTTGACAATATTCTTTATATGTTCTATCATCTACATAGTTTATTACTCAACCTTTAAACACGTTGGGAGCCCTTGATTTATTTTGTCATCTTCAAAACATCATAAGGAATTTCCCTAGCAAAGGAAACATTTTCAAACCAATCAAAGAAAAAGATATGAGTTTCATGTTCATAAAGGAAACTATAATATTTTTCTTTAATTTCTTTGCTTGATCATGGAAAGTATTAAAAAAACATTGTCTAATTTCTTGGTTTTCTTCTTAATTGACTTCTTCATTTAAAAAATTTTCTATCGAGCTCAAATTCTTTTTCTAAAGTAAGAACCTCAAGGTCTACTAATTGTGAATAAGCAAGGGAATGATAAGGAGAATCTAAGTGATGCGGGAGCATCCAACGTAGCTCCATCCACCAACTCGGAACCATCAATGTTTATCCAAGCCAAGAGAGAAATTGGACATTATGTGCTTCGATGGATCATTTTCAATGAATAATGCCAATTATTTATCGGTACTTCATGGTATATCGATAACTATCAATGGGAAGCCATTCTAATTGTCTTGAATGACCAGTTGATGAAGTTTCAGAAGGATTATTTTCTGGTCAAGGGAGGAGCTCGAATTTGAAGGTTCGAGAATGCAGAAGGCCGAAGATTAAAGGCATTTAATTCCTGTGTTAATAAAGGCTTTTATTAAGTTATTATGTGTCTTTACTGTTATGCATTCCAAGAGTCGAAGGTTTCGGTTTCTAGGCTTTTAAGGTCTGTTTTTAATATGTATTAAGGTGTCAGTTTCTAGGCTATTAAGGTCTATTTTAATATGTATTAAGGTGTCAGTTTCTAGGCTATTAAGGTTCGTTTTTAATATGTATTAACACCAAAACCCTCCTATAAAGAGGGGAAAACTATCCAATGTAAGGGATACGAATTTTATGAATGAGAATTGTGAGATTTCCTCAACTTGAGTGAATTCCTTTGGAGAGCGGATAACTCCTTTCGGTTTATTTATCCTTGGAGCATAGATCACTCCTTGGTGGTGAACCAAGAAGCCCTTTATCCTTGGCTGGTGGAATCTTTAGGCCTTGGTGGTGAGCTTCTCCTATCCCGAAGTCCTTTATCCTTGGCTGGTGGAAGCTTTAGGCCTTAGTGGTGAACTTCATAGATCTCGATCCTCATCCTTGGTTGGTGGCGCTACCTTTATACCTTGAGAGGAGATCGTTTTATCTGTTCTTATTCTTTTCCATTTCTTCCCCGTATACACTACTCCATACACTTAACCACAAAAATCCCCTCTGAAAAAATCTTTGTTCTCGAATCACTCAACCCATCACGCATCACTAAGTTCTCTGGATTTTGTTCATTTCGGTCTTGTTAATAAAGAGATCTAGAAATTTTAGACCGATTATCAAGACCACTAATATTGAGATTATTGGGCTGATTAGAAGTTGTAGCTTTATCATGGTTTCTTGGTGGAAGAATGATTATAGGAGGGAGATTTGGATGAAGATCCATTGATCTTCTTGATGAAGTGGAAGGAATTGATCTTCTAGGAAATTGTACAATTACTTTTCCTTTAGGATGTTGTACTATATTTGTTGGTTCATTATTTCAAACAACACTTTGAGGGACTTGATTTTCCAACTCCCATTGTTCTAGCAAAACTACATCACTCTCATTGTTTTGATACAAGTGATTGAAAATCAGTACAAGTGATCGAGTTATCTTGAATAGTGATTACAAGTGATCTAGGGTGATTTGTATTGATTGAGGAGTAGTCACAAGGTAATATAAGTGATTGCAAGAAGTTGGGATGAAAGTGAAAGAGGGATGTGATCAAAGAGAGCCTTGGTCACAAGAGAGCGTGTGAACAAGAGAGCTTGAGTGCTAAATGCTTGAAGTGGTGCTCTCTTCTTCTTCTCCACCTCTTTTTATAGATAAGTTTGGGCACTTTCGGATGAAATGAACTGTAACTCTTTTTTTCTTTTATTAGCTTTGGCCCATTTCGCCCAATAGGATTCTTGAGTAGAAGCTTCAAGTGAGATTCTTCAAAAATTTGCATGATGGGATTCTCTTCTTTGTCCATTTGTCTTCTTTTGATTTTGTCCCTTTTAGTGATTTAGTGATTTGGTGATTTTCTGATGTAATTCCCTCTGTTCATCCTCTTTTCCTCCTCATCTAACAAAATGATACCATAGAAATCATCTTCATTGGTGTAGCCACTATGATCGGATTCACTAGAGGAATTTGAAGATTTTATTTCTAAAATGAGTTTTTGCAATGCATTGCGAAATTCTTCTCGTGATTAGATGGCCGCTAAGGATGCGTTTGGTAACCATTCTATTCGAGGACAATTTATACTCAGAAATAATTTTTTTATTCTATTCTTTGGATGAGTTTATGAGTAAAAAAATGTGTTTGGTAACTAGACAAATTTTTTATTCTGGAATAGAAAAAAATAGAAATATGTTTGGTAACTGCAAAAAAAAAATTTTCCAAATTTTTTTCAAGTGCATTTTTAGAGGAGTGTAAACTTGGTATTGAATTTTCGTGGACCACTCACCAATTTAATTGTCTTCTTATGAGTGAAGAAAAGAGGGGTTTTTTTTTTTTTTTTTTATTTTATCATGTTGATTACTCATTTTAGATTACTATTTACTTTTATTTGATTAAATTTCGAATCCATTTTGAATTTAATATTGATAGATGTTAATTTAATTTACCAAATATTCTTCTCTCCTTCACTCCCTCTCTCTCCCTCTCTCTTCCCTTCCCCCACTTTTTGCCTACTTTGCTCTCCTTTCGCTCTCCCCCTTTCTTGTCCAATTGGTTCGTGCATACTTGAGGAGGACTTTGATCTATCCCTCCTTCAATGGGCAAAGTGAAGGAGAGAGATGCCCCCCCAACCGAACATGCAACGTTTCTCCAACACTTTTTTTTTTTCACCTCATTCAAGTAAAAATTAATCACCGTTATGCTTTAGAATTCCCCATAAAGTACAATTTAGCATTGATTAGAAATAAAAAAAAAATAAGTCTTCAAACCAACGTGACTCTTTCCAAGCCCTAAAACAAGAGAAAGAAGCAAAGGAAAAGCGAAAATGAAAAACTCATCTTTGCAACTTATCCACAAATCAATATCACAAGACTTAACTAATCAATGGGAATGGTTGCAAGACGTACAAGCTCTTTCAAGTGGCGCTCTTGACAGAAAATCGATGCCTTTAAATGTACACACAACTTATCCATAAATCAATAATAAAGTAACGTAATCCAACTTTAAAAGATTGGCTTTGATAAGTCAATATTTAAAAACAATAATACAAAAGTCGGAAACATAAAGTTATGGAATCTCAAGCATATTGCAATCCATTGTCATTTTATTTGCAACATCTTTCTTGAGCATATTATCTCAATTGCCTATTTATTTGATGTATCATCTACGACCTCCATTTTTCTAGGTCCAAATGGGTACTTGGGATCTCTATATAGGGAAATTTTTTTGTCCATCCTATCTTGGTCACGAATGTAATTATAAAGAGCACAACATGCAATTAAAATAAGCGCTTGCTTTCGAATTGTAAATGGAGAGATGTGTCTCAAAATGGTGAAGTAATTTTTAATGCCCCAAATAACCTCTCAATGACATTCCTAAATGAAGAGTGTCTATAGTTAAACAATTCTTTTGTTATTTTTGGCTGTCTTCCACCCCATGTAATTGTTCAAATAATATCATTCACCTTTAAACGGAATTAAAAATCTCGAAAGTGCTGCATAACCAGAATCTATCATGTAATATTTGCCTATAACATAATATATATATATATATATATATATATATATGTTATGATAAGCAACCATAATACAATCATAACATGAGTTTGTTCTTATAGACAAATCAAATATCCAATGGTGATCGAGGAAATTATAGTCGAGAAATCTCGAGTACTTGTTGAAAGCACCCAATAATCGTTGGCAAATCTTTTCCACCCAAAATATACGAAAGTAAATTTTATATCAAACGAACAAACTTATAACACATTTTGAGTGGTATTTTTTTTTTGCTTCTAAATGGGATTTGCTGAAACACAGGAATAGTAGCATTTATATAAGTATCAACAATAGCACCTACGCAACCCTGTGAATTTATGAAAATCAAATTTCATACAAAATTATCAACTATATTTATTTGATGATATAAAATCGATATAAAAACCATACTTTGAAGTAGCGTTCATAATTATAATTCATAAGAATTTTTAGTGGGACAACATTAATGGACAGTGGTTTGATAACCTTTTTTACAAGTTTAAAAATTGCTGTCAATACTATATTAAAATACTTGCCGATTTTTTTTTTTTCAAATGTTGGAATCTCATGGAAATCTTTATTGTGACTAACCAAAGATAAGAAGATCTCAACTTATTTATCTATCATAACATACCGACTATCTTTCAGCCAATTTCTTATCTTCATTAAATCACATAGGTTCAGAAAAACATATCTCTCTATCTTGAAAGCTTCATTATCCTATCTAAAGGTCCATAAATAATCCTTCTTATCTATTTAAGCTTTGATAGTTTGCTATCCCTAATAGGTTTTTCATATGTACGGACATATCCACCGTAACAATGCATAACCATGCTATCAATATATTAAGATCATCCCCATCCAAGAATTATTCAACTGGTTACGCCTACTCATTAGACACACTATTTGATTCCCCTTCCATAATTTTGTACCATCACATAAATACAAGAACATCAATATAGATATCTAAAAAAAAAATCCAATAATAATCAATAACATAAATCATAGAGTAAAAGCAAACCAAATATAAAAATCCCAAACAATCCATCTTACCCATACCGCCACACAAGTACAAGAGTCTCAACAATAATATCTTTAAAATTAAATATAAACCAATAATATAAGTCATACAATCAAATGAAACCACACACGATTCATAGTATATTTCTCAAAATATACTAAAGACATTGAAGAAGTCCATGCCTCCTTTCAGCTGGAGATTAATGAAAGCCTCCCTCCACATGACACTAACACATGCTCGTTCCACTACTTTGTTGTTAAGATCTTACTCCAACTTATGCATACTAACTAGGAAATCAATCATAATAGATATAGAGAAAGGATCTATAGGTGGTGGTGTGACCTGTGAGGTAGCAAAGCTACTTACATATTGACCTGCCCTAACTTTGATTAGCTCTTGTATGACTTTACACATGTCAGCAGCACCAAATGAGCTACTCTTCCTTCTCCTATTGGCATTTGGAGCTTATCCAACTTGTGCTTATCATTAACAGGAGTTGCGGTATTGTTAGATGTAAAAACTCTCTTATCAATATGGTATTCACTTAAGTCTTCTAGATCACCCTTTACATCGCCACCACCATTGTCAACTTTCTTTGACATTATCAAATTGCCGGCATTTCCCGTGGCATGCTCTCTAGTAGCATATGTACCACCAAACACAATGCACAACTCAAGATATTTGGGAGATCCATCCTTCTTGAATTTTGCCCACCCAATATTATCTTACAATTTTCAAAATAATGACATATGTCATCAATATAATCAAATCTTCTAAAACTTACATCTACAATAATATCAAAATGATCAAAAGTTAAAAGATACATTTATGTGAGAGTCTGAAATACTTGGATCGTTGACAATAACTGTTTTGTTCTCATTGTCCTTGCCAAATCCAAATTGTGAAATAAACTTCTCAAAACTACCATACTATCTTCTTAGTTTGTTCACCTTGTCCTTCAACTACAGTAGATTATGTTGATATATTGTCTATTTAATGAATTTAACTCTCTTTTTTTTTTTTTTTATTCCACCTTACTTTATTGTAAGTAGAAAATGTGCAATTTTCCTTTTTGACCTCCTCTACCAACAAACTTATAGATAGGTTGGTTAAATGTTTGGTCCACTTTGCATTGAATATCTCTTTTTGAGATGCCATTTGACCTTGACCAGTTGAGCATCATATAAGTTATCCATTAAGTTAACAACATAATCATGAAGGAAGTACAAGTAATACACGCAAACATTTTCATACCCGTCATTCTAAAAATGCCCTTTTTTCCATGGAATATTTTAGTCCTAAGCCGCACGCTTAGAGAAATAGAAGCTTCATATACTCTTTTACTCAAGCCACGACGACTAAAGTGCTATCACATTGCATTGGCGGAAGAATAGACTAAAAACCATATGAGTTTTTTTGAGCATATAAAAGTAGAGAATCCTTCCACAAGCTAAAAACCATATGAGTTTTTTTTTTTTTTTCTAAAACTCCTGTTGAAAGGCTGAATAACACAATTTAATATGGCATCCATCTAGAATTTGAAGCATGAAAATATACTCAATGGTCCTTGATCTCCCAGTGGTTGAAAACTGATAACATCGTCACTAAAATGACAAATCCCTACTCAACTAGACCACCCTCTGCTAAGTAATCTTTGCAAGCCATAGATAGAGCAATTAACTAATGAAGTCTTGTATTTCTTTTTTCTGATTCGAAACATTAACTTTGAGATGTTCACTATGTGCAAGCTATAAATAGGAAAGAAACATCAATGATGTAGTGAGTACTGTATTTTCCTTCTCCCACATGTGCACACCTGTGCTTATCCAAAAAAGAAAGATGCATATTGAAGTACACAAGAAATGGCATATTGAAAGCTACTACAGCCCTCTTGTTCTTTGTCCCTTTTATTGATTATGTCTTTTGCACACTTAGACACCTTATACTAGACAGTAACAACAAACATATCGATGCTTCACCATAGTAGCTTTTCTTTTGTAAGTAAATTAATTTGTATTTCTTAGAACCAAGGAAACATAGGTTGACTAGACCCATTACAAGTCAACTAGCACCATAATTGTTAATAATACATCTTATGCAAATACACACAGTTCAATAAATATCCAATATAATCTATCACAAACACGCTCATTTCAGAAAATCCACTCTACACATACTTTTCCGATCAACCCAGAAGCTTTACTTGAGCATTGATCAAAAGCAAAGCAAAAGGCAATGACGCAGCAAGGATATGCAGTGAACAAAGGCGTAGCATGCTATTTATACAAACCTAAAAATTAGTAAAAGAAAGCCAAAGCTGAAGGTTTAGTATATCATCAAGTTGCAAATTATTTACCGTTTCACTTCCAAAAATGATTGTCCATTTTATTTCATAATACTAGTCATGAACCAACCAAACAGGAAGAATTTGTTAGTGAAGAAGAAGCATTTCTAAATCTTGTAAGCAAAGAATATTGTGAAAAACAAGTTACCAAATTTTAGAGATGCACAAGATTTTGGAAGCATCAACATTAATGGATTTACGCAATTAGCAAAATAAGGAGGTTAGGTGAGCGATGATCAAAAGCAATGACACAAAGAAAGCGGAGAAGACGGCGAAATCCGTGCTCGCTCGAGTAGGCCTTTGCCCAGAGTAAAGGGTTGAGGATGGCGACCCTCTATTGTCGATCTAGGTGAGGGCTTGCGAGGGTTGAGCAACAGCAAGGGCGTCCCTCCCATAGTTGCAAGTCAAGTAAGATGAGTAACTCACTTCAAACGAACATATTCAATTGGTGTAGGAGTAGCGGTCGTTGTGAAGATCAATAGCTTAAGGAGAGAATGGGTTTTAGTAGTGTTTCGACAGAAGAGTAACGCACGAGATTGTGAAAAGGGGATGTCTTTCTCTTCCGGTTCTTTTTTTTGGTTCTCGAGAACAAGAATCAATTTTTCTCTACTTTTTGATTCTATTCCAAATCTATTCCTGGAATAAATTTGTTCCTAAGAATAAAAGATTTATCAAATAGATGTCCTGTTTCCAAATCTATTATTGAGAACATATTTATTCTTGAGACAAAAAAATTTACCAAATGAATTTTTGTTCCAAATTTATTCGAACAAAAAAAAAATAATAGAACCAGTTACCATATAACTAGTTACCAAACGCACCCTAAGTGAACTTGGGCCAATGATATTTGTTGGAGAAATTATGAAGTTTTATGATTAATTGGTGATTGTAAAAAAATTGTTTATTTAACCAATTTAGTACAACTTGTTCAAAAAGATTTTCAGTGAACCTAAAATTATTTCACCACTTAGTTTTGAATCTCCTAAGTAGATGTTGCACCCGTGAAAAATGAATGGGTTGGTGACAATCAAACTCCTAGACAGTTACCCAAAAGACTTGGAAATTAATGAAAAAGTGCATGAGGTTAAAGAACTTTGATTCATGGAGGTTAAAGAACTTTGATTCATGATTAGTTGGTTTGAAATGGTCATGAAAATTTTTAAGCTGTTTTTAAAATGTGGAAGTAAAAAATGACATGGCTAAAATGACCCTACCAATTTTTAAACCAAAAAGGTAATTGTTTGGTGTTGAAATTAGTTTTGAAATAGAAGAGCCAAGTGTAACGGTCATCTTCATTTTGGCAAAAAAAAAAGCATTCCATCAAGCTTTTTGGTAATCTTAATAAGTGAAGATAGGAAGATATGGTGATTTGGTAGTTAATCTAAATTCAAATTGTAATTGAGTATAATAGATTGATTTCTACATTTCTGGTGGTATAACTTGAAGGATAGTGGTTGTAGAATGGGTAATGTTATTTGAGTTTTCAAGTAATGTGAAGTGTTTGAAGGTGACCGACTTGGTTTATACAAGGAATTGTTCATAATAAGCTTGAGGTTTTGACAAATCAAGTAGTTTGTCATACCAATTTTCTAAGGAAACTTTTTTTTGCATAAACTTTTGGGATTTTGTGATAAAATCGTTTTCAATTTCCATGATGTCTTGGTATTGGCTTTTGGTGATGAATTGTGATTTCATTGAGAAACATGATATCACTATGGAGGTAGCCAGCTTTTTGACAAAAGAAGAGGGTGATTTTATGACTATTTCACTTGCGATTATTTTGCAAGATTAAGATTCTTTTGGATTGTAAGAAGCTAATGGTGACGAGTTTAGAGTGATTTCAATTTGTTTTGAAGAATTTTCTTGAGCAATGTCTACTCAAGTTTTGATGGGAGCAAAAAGTAATTTTTGAGTTTGTGATCTTATTTGAGGCTTTTGCGATTGTAATGAGGTGGTTTCTTGTTTTGCTTGTAAAAGTAATGGAGATAAATATGGGGTGAGATCGGGTGATATTCATGGTGGTAATGATGTTTGTTGGACTTTGATAAAGTCTAGCCATATTTGCAATTGTTGGAGTGATTGAGGTGATGATGTTTGTGATTGTTGAGCTTTCATTATATCTAACTAGGCTTGTAACCGGTCTATTGCTGGTAATTGTGATTATGAGGTTTTGATAACAGCTTTGCCTTTGTCTTTTCTGGATTTTGGAGCCACTTTTTCCTTGCCAAAATTCTCTCATTAGGAAATCAATGAAAGAATTTGATGCTTTATTAATAAATTCAGTATCAAAATCAAATACAAATAATATGTCTTGCCATTGGGAAAAAAATTGTTTTGAATCAATATTTAATACATCTTTTGCAATACTTCTTTTGTCAATTTACAATCACTTCGTAATAGAGATTTTATGATTTAAGAGATCACCTTGGAATTTGGATATTGCTAAGACAATAGCTAATATTTCTTTTTTGATAGAAGAGTAATTTTGTTGAGTTTGGTTCCAATGTTTAGAAATAAATTTGTTCTTTGGTTTTTTTTTTTTTTTTTTTTCTAAAACCTGTTTAAGAATACCTCCATAACTTGTATACGAAGCATCTGTTTCTACAATTTTGAAAGCAGATGGCTAGATGAAGGTAAGGTATTTATTTAACATGAGTTTTAATTTGTTTGATGATATTAGTGTGAATTGATGTCGATGGTAGGTTTTTTTTTTTTTTTTTTTTTTTTAATATAGTCGTTAATGCAAAGGTTTACATAATATGTTAATATTTGGAAAGAAATCTATAATGTAATTGAGACTTCCTAAAAAAATTTATAATTGGGTTTTATCTTTAATTTCATCAAGAAATTTTTCTGCAAGTAAAATTAATCTTTTATTGGGATAATAGTTTCTTGGGAAATGTAATGTCCTAAAAATCTAATTCTTATTTGGAAAAGTGATATTTTAGTAGAAGAGACTACTAAGCCATTTTTCTTGATAATATATATGAAAAAAAGATATATATATATATATATATATTTAAAATGTTGATCTATATTAGTATAAAATACTAAAACATCATCTATGTATACTAGGATATATTCAAAATAAAGGTTAAATATATGTATAATTTTCCCATCCCTTTTGAACCGTCTCTTTTGATTTTGTAGCATATTAATATTTGAAAGGGATAAGTGCTGTAGAAGTTTTAAAACTTGTAACGAAAATGCAATTGAGTCCTAAAACTTGCAAAAAGTGCAATTAAGTCCTAAAACTTGTCAAAATAGTTCAATTGAGTCTTAAAGTTAACACCGTTAGCCTTTTCCATTAAAAATGTTTACATGGTATTTTAAATTATTTTTTATTTTTCAGCTGGCTTTTTAAAATACTTTTTATTCAATTTTAAAAAAATTATATTTAAAAACTAAAATTCATTTTAAAAAAAAAAAAATTAAGAAAGGAAAAAAAAAAAGAAAAGGGCAGAGGAGGCGGCCGCCCATCGCCGGAGGGGTCGGCCACCGCGACTAAGGCGAGGGCCAGCGACCCTTGCCCGGTGCGAGCGAGGGTCGACGGCCCTCGCTTGGGGCCGACGAGGCCTCGCCTAGTGCCGGCGAGGCCTTGCCCTGGTCGGGTGGCGGCCAGCAATCGTTTCCGACCCCTCTAGTAATGGGCGACCGCCTCCTCGCCTTTTTTTTTTTTTAACAGTTTTTAAAAAATGAATTTTAGTTTTTAAATATAATTTTTAAAAAAAATTGAATAAAAATATTTTAAAAAGCTAGCTAGTAAATAAAAATAATTTAAAATGCCACATCAGTATTTTTAAAGGAAAAGGCTAACGGTGTCAACTTTAGGACTCAATTGAACCATTTTGACAAGTTTTAGGATTTAATTGCACTTTTTGCAAGTTTTAGGACTCAATTGCATTTTTGTGACAAATTTTAGGATTTCCACAACACTTATCCCTATTTGAAATCTTAAAACCATCATCTTCAATCGCTAATATGGCACATAATAATCTTTTATGGTAAATCATATGTTTTTCATGATCAATATGGGATAACCTCAAAAATCTCCCCATAACTCTTTCATATAACTATTGGGTCCAAGCTTATTGGCAACCAGGACTCTGATACTAGTGTTAAGTGGTCTTAGGCCTCTTTTACCCTAAAAGCTAGCTCAAAGAGTGAATCTTTCTTTCACACTTATAAACTAATCATCAGTTCATTCCACAATTGATGTGGGACAATCTCAACAATCTTCCCTCGCACATTAGATCTTGGGTTAAAGTTGCAACAACCCATAACTATTTTATGTGACTATTGGGTTTGGACTTGTTAGCAACATGAGTTTCGATACTAATGTTGGGTGATTTTGAGTCTCTCTCATCCTAAAAGCTAGCTCGAAGGGTAGGAGTTGCCTTCACACTTATAAACCGCCATCAACCCCTTCCACAATTAATGTAGGACAACCTCAACAGTCTCTCCATCACACATCAAGCATGGGTTGGAGGAGTCGCAACAACCCATAACTCTCTTGTGTGACTGATAATAGAGTATATCACTTGCCCAAAGCTGATGATAAAATACATTGCTCGCCCAAAGCTAATAATTTAATTCTCACTAGAAGCTGACCAATGATTATATTGCTCACCCAAAGCTAATAAATTAATATTCACCAGAAGTTGACCAAAGATTATATTACTCACCCAAAGTTGATAAATTAATGCTTATCAAAAGGCTAACCAAATGATATTTTTTATCATACTCGATAAAAATTATCGTGTATGAGTACACAGTTGGCCTTAGCCAAAATACAAGATTTTCATTTTTGAACATCCCACCAGTTTCAATAGTCCCAAAATGGATTTTTGGTACTCGTAGACCGACGCCCGTAATTTTCCAATTAATTACCAAAATTACTAATTTCTGAGATAATTATCCACAATTACAAATCACACTCAATTTGTACAAAATAACAGTCAATTAAATAAACATATCACACTACTGCAATCAACATAAAATTTCAGTCACCGACTATCTCGGTCTAATTTTCGAAAAATAAATAAATAGATAAATAATTATGTAAATTAATTATTAAATACAAATAAATAGAACTTAGGCCGCAAAGACTAATTAAAAGCCGAGTCGAGCCTGGGAAATTTCCAAACCACTTTAGATAAATACTAGAGCTTGTCTAGGCTCTAATTACACTATTCTAACCACCTAACATGTAATAACAATTAACTAAATTGCTAATCTAATCTAACTATCCACCTAATCCATACTTAGTCTAAATTAATCAATCCTTAAACATAATTAACTTACTAAGCAAGGATTAGTGAGTTAAACTCACTTATTAAGTGATCTGCTCGGATAAAATCTATGAGAATGCTGCAGGGCTCGCGAAACTCCAAAGGGGGACCACCTTTTGGAGGTCCGGAAACGGGCCAAAGCGGGCTGAACAATGGCCTAGAGAACCACACGGTCTTATATTGAGCTTGGGTTGAGAAAGGTTGCCAAGTTGTAGTTTGGGCTGGAGGCTATCACAGTGAGGCTGCTACGGCCTAGGCGGGTTCTCACGGCGGCAAGACAGCATCGCACGGTGGTTGACGGCACTGGACGGAGCTTAGACGATCTGTTGGATGCGGCCGGGCAAGACAGCATGGTTGGGATGGCGGTGAGGCGCGACGAGCAGGCGAGACGCGAGCAGTGGCGGTGCGGCTCCGGGGTGCGACGATGGCGCGAGTGGCGTCCGACGGGGCTTTGATGGCTGGCTAGCTTGCTGGTCCATTCCTCTAGCTTTGCTGGAGAGTTTCGAAGGCTGTAATGGGGAGGGAGTGAGGTCGACGGAAGCTAGGGAGAGGAAGGAGGGGACAAGCTTGGCTTGGAGAGGGCCACCATGCTTTATCTTATCCCCTTTGGTCCACTTGACTGTCCTACTTGGCAGCCTGGCTCCCTCAGCCCAATTTCTAGTCTCAAGCTTCCTCAACAAGTCATGGACCATGGGACATACGAATTTCACAAGTTTTCCCTCAATTTGGACTCAAATACATCTTGAATAAATTCAATATGGCCTCTGAAAATCCAATCGTTGAGTCATTGATCAAATTGGTATTTTTCATCGCCAATATAACCCACTTGCATCCCAATTGCACGATTAAAAATGGTCCTCTGTATTTTCTAGACAAAAACGACCCTACCTCAACTTTTTCTCAAAAAGTCTTGGTTTGTAGAAAAATTTTCAGAAACCGAGTCGACGTTCCTAAAATGACTTGTGATATGACAAAACTTTCAATTTCTAAAATAGGATTCAAATTCGCAGTTAATTTTAATCTTGCACGATTTTAGCGTGACCTAAACGACCGGGTAGCTTTCAAAATTTTTAGTACAAATGACCGGTGGTTGATTTTCTTTGAGCCACAATGAACCTTTTTGACACATTGACGACTCTCAGTTGTTGTGAAAATCTCGAGAATTCAAATATGGACACAAGATACCAAAACGATAGAAAAATCAATCTAGTGCCGATCGACGAGAATTTTGCAATTTAGTGGAATCACCCATGTTTAACCACACATCTCGGTCGAACCAACCTATATCTGATTTTTAATCAATCTTACCGTGTTGAAATGATCTCTGCAGATGAGCACGGTCGAGTAGTCGAGTCTTGGTCAAATTCTCAAGTTTATTGTATTAAAATTTCCTAATGACTTCCCGGATAGTCTAGTTATCTCACGAGTGATCGACTATGAGAATAGCGCTATAGGTGCGTCGATGAAAAGCCCGATTTAATTTAATAAAAAAACAGCATTGGAAATTCAGGATGTCACAATTGTAGATGTATTGAGTCGAAAGTCTTTGATTGCGCAGATGATGGTTAAGGAGTGGATGTTACTTGAGGGAGCTCGAGATTCAATTTTCAAATTTGAGGTTGACTACCTTTAAAATCTCATGGCCACCCTCAGAATTGAACTAGAAGTACAAATTAGGATCAGAACATTACAGTTGACAGACCTAGAGATCCAGAAGATTCTGCAAGAAGATATAGAAAAAAGAAATGTAGATTTTCGAATTTCTGATGACAGAAACATTGAAGTTTCGTGGATGGTTGTGTGTACCTGTCAATGCATAGCTTAAGGAAGAGATCTTGTCTGAAGCTCATCGTAGAGTTACAACATTCATCCAAGCAATACGAAGATGTATCAGAATCTGCGTCAGCACTATTGGTGGACCGGTATGAAGGCGGATATTGCTAAGCCCATCACCAAGTGTCTAGCGTGTCAACAAGTGAAGGCACAATATTGTAAGTTGGGAGGACTTCTGCAACCTTTTGAGATTCCCGAGTGGAAATGGGAACACATCACAATGGACTTTGTGATGGGCTTACCAAGGAGTTAGAGGGGTAATGATTCCATTTGGGTTGCGGTCGACAAACTGACGAAGTTGGCTTACTTTATTGCCGTATGAAAGGACTATGCATTGGACAGATATGCTGAGTTACATGTGCATCAGATAGTTCGTCTGCATGAAGTACTAGTGACGATTACATCTGATCGAGACCCGAAGTTCACCGTAGCCTTATGAAAAAGTTTACAAATTGCCTTGGGAACGAAGCTGTAGTTCGGTACGGCTTATCATCCGTAGACAGATGGCTAGTCGGAAAGGACAATTCAAACCCTCAAAGACATACTGCGAGCTTGTGTGCTAGATTTCAAGAGAAGCTGGGAGGAATAGCTTCATCTTGTTGAGTTCGCCTACAACAACAGCTATCAGCAGAGTGTTCAAATGGTACTTTTAAAGCGTTATATGGCAGAGCGTGTAGAATGCCAGTTTGTTGGGATGAAGTCGAGGAACGAAAGATCACAGGCCCAAAGTTAGTCCAACAGTCAGTGGATGTAGTTGCAGTTATCAGAGACAGACTGAAGACCGCTTAGAGTCACCTGAAAAGTTATGCTAATAAGCGTCGAAGACCATTGGAATTTCAAGTTGATGAACACGTTTTTTTTAAAAATGTCACCAATGAGAGGTACTTCACGCTTTGATAAGAAAGGGAAGCTAAGCCTGAGATATGTAGGTCCCTTCGAGATTTTGGAGAAGAGAAGGACTCTGGCGTATCGTCTTGCGCTACTGCCGAGACTAGCGCAAGTGCATGACGTATTCTATGTGTTGATGTTGAGAAAGTATGAGCCTAACCTGACCCACGTGCTGAATTTTGAAGAGGTAGACATGGATGACAGGGTGTCATACGTGGAGAGACTAGTTTAGGTTGTAGATCGGAAGGAACAAATTCTACACACCAAGAAAATTTCGTTAGTCAAAGTGGTCTGGCAACACCACGGGACAGAAGGAGCAACCTAGGAAAGTGAAGACTCGATGAGACGATAATACCCCCACCTTTTTGTTTAAGAATTGTAATGATTTAAATTTCAAGAATGAAATTTTTATGAGAGGGGAAGAGTTGTGATAGCCTGATTTTCAAGTCTGTTTTTGATTAAATGAATTGGGCTTTTCATCGATGCGCTTATAGTCATTTTCTCTGAGCTGATCACTTACGAGATAACTAATCTATCCGGTGAAGCCGTTAAAGAATCTAAATGTGACTAACTTGAGAATTTAACCAGAAATCGACTGCTCAACCGTGCTAATCTGTAAGGGTCATTACGGCACCATCAAAATCAATTAGAGACCAAAAATAAGTAGCTGACCCACCTGACGGCGTCGTAGTGAACTTGGATCCCAAGTAGATAGGGTTCGAGGTAGGGTAGTCTAGTAGCCCTTTTTGCTTTTTTGCCTCTATGTATAAACCTGGTGTGTTTATAAAAGTGTGTTTGTGAAAATCTGCTGTCCTGCTGTTCTATCCCATATTGTTTGCTGTTAGGGGTTATTATTTTGATTCCGCATGTGCATGATTCGTTTGGGTCAGCGACGTGTCCTAGGAACGTCGTAATTTAGTCGACTACTAAGGGATGCATGCGCGCTTGAGGATCAGGGCATGACACGCTTTTTTTTTTTTTTTTTCAATCACATAGACATGCAGATGTAAACTTGTGAGGTTTAACACATTAAGGTGGAATTCTAAAGGCTTAAGGTCCCCATTTTGATTAGATCAAAAATGTTTTCCCCACTCCGCACTTACGTCGGACAATTCTCTTTATCATTAATCAAAATGAGCAGGACCAAAAGTGGATAACCATGGGTCATTCCCCGCACGGGTTCCATCTTTTGGCACCTCCTATGGGCTTCCTGATGCAATCGGGGTTTTAGATCGCGGGTTGTGTGTGTAAATGTGTAGTGCTTAGGTAAGTATAAAAGCATGCACATCAATTAATATCTAAACAACACTTTAATTTCATCCATATAGAGACATATATTCCCACGCCTCCTTGCAAAAGAAATGGATTAACAAACACTCCGCCCCTTGTTACTCCAAACCTACAAAAACATTTAACACATTATTAGAGGACTAACCTTATTTTCCACACAACTTTGACACACGCTATCAAATGAAGACCATGTTAGTGAACAACCAATCAAATTATTACAGCCTAAGTCCTCTAAGGTTTGCAATGGTGTCTTCGGTGGAGTTGTCAAGCTGTCACGACCTCTCCTTTTCTGTCCGGGGAAAAAGGAAGAAAGTTTAGGGTATTTGCCTAAAGAGGCGGACCAACGACCTTAAATTAGGTGCAAGCTTTCCCAAGCCCATACCTCACACGACATTGGATTTTGAATTTTAAGTCTTAACAACTTATGTATTTCTAGGAGTCGCCACTAGCCTATTGGGGTTGCCTAGAAACCAATCAAGAAATGGAAGTGTTGTCTCGATTTCTATGCAATCAGAGATTTCTAGGAACAAGGACTTGTTTGCGCCAATATTTCTATTAGCGCCATTGCGGTACCATTAACTTGGAAGATTGTTTATCTAAATGGCCACACAATTTTGATTACCGATTATAATTATTATGAAACCACTAAGTGTCCATGCAAACGTTTTTGTAGGTTTTTTTTAATGTCTAGACTAATCCTAACATAATTTAGACAAAGAAATTTACACTCAAATTATTGAAAAGCGGTGTGGTAAATAAACATCTAAGAAATTGAAATCACTTGAAAGTAATGCGGAAAAGAAATACCCAATACAAGTTGGGAAAATAATATTACACGACCTTATTATCACGCCTCGGGATAGGACCCCCATGAGCGAAATGAGAATTTAAATATGCATGAAATTACTCTAAATAAATTTAATCTACGCAAAATGGATTATTTACAAAAATGGTTATAAAATACCAAAATAGCATTAAATTAGGAAAATGACCTTTTAGAATTAGGAAAATTTCATAGATGTCATTTCTATCATAATTTGATACCATTCATCATTTTTATAAATTTTTTGAAATTTTCATATATTTTTAATTTTTTTTAATTTTTTTTAAATTTTATTTAAAAATAATTCCTTAAACCAATATATGTTGATTTATACTAATATGGAACTACTCAGTACATGAATATAACAAGAACCAAGCTCAAATCGATGGTTTCAAGATCGAAGCTTGGTTTGTGCATTTCGTCAAACATTTGGCGTGCATTAAATCACCAAAAACCAGCTTCCTCGGGCCATGTTTGCGGCCTTCAATCTCAACGCATGAGCAATCTCACATGGAACTAAAGTATCAAGATTATACTACCACATTCAAGGAGCAAGATTAGATAGAAATCATAGCTTAAAATACAAAATAACTAAGTTGAAATCGGTTTCAAATATGTGGATTGAGCTGATTTTGAAATTTGGGTTTGAACTCGAGTCAAGCAAACATGTCGCATACCCATATTCAAGTCTCGACACTCATCACATGCAAGATCTACGAAAACGATTACTTGATTAAAATGAAAGTGTGTAATATGGACTTTCAAATGCAACAAACATTATAGAGAATGATCAATCGAACATGTCGAAACAACCTCTCCGAGCAGCACACATGCAAAGTCCACATTGACCAGCCATGAATCAATGTTGATAGGCTTGGTTTTTTTTTTTTTTTTTGCCAAAGTTTTAAACGATCTCATAGTTCACACAGGGATTTAAAAATCAAACTAAGCTGACCTTAACATCATTTGTACTCCCATACAACATTCATCAAGCTCGTAAAGATAGAAAACACATGCAAAGGGGAGTAGCAAGTCAAACATGTATAGCTCTTGAAGAGGCTACAAACACTTTTTTAAAGAAAAATTTCAGCCTTAGAAAACAGTTTTGTAAGAGAGTCTCTCAAAGTTGGCCATTTTTTGCCCGAGAATGCCCAATTCAACGCAATTTGGTCCATTTTTCCCAATTTGATTAATTAGACCTGACCCAAGTTCAATTTCAACTCAATTGGGGGCTAAGATGATGATTTAAGGGCTAGGGCAAAATTTTGCAAAATTTGCAAATTGGTCCATCAACTTTTGGAAATTGCATTTTGGCCAAAACTTGCTTTTATTATTATATTATATTATATTATTTTTTAAGGAAAAGCATCTTCTATTTAAAAGAAACTATACTAAACACATAGATAATCTATATGCAAAAATTTAACATGAAATTCATTTTTTGAAAATGATTTTTAGGCAAAAAAATTTAGGTGTCAACAATCGGTGGCACATCGTCTTGAAATCCATCGGTGACGGCAACGTCCCGAAATACATCGGTGGCTGCTAGTTTCCTCATATGACCACACAAGCAAGAATTTACACAAGCTCAAATCTTATCTTTGATCGTTAGTCTGCAACCAAAACCCGAAGGTGTGCTCATGCAAGTTTGTGTCATGACCTAAAATAACATAAACAATGAACCGAGTGCATACATTACCCACAACTTGACCCGACCCATCTTAGCACCGGCCTAGAACCACACAAGGCTTAGAGTTGGCACATCTCAATATCGACCCGAGACCAAGCAAGGCCCGTATCGTCATGCTTCGACGCCGGTCTTACAACTGAGCGAAAACCCATCATGACTTGGGGCATGTTCACACGTGGATGATTAAATCCTAAGTAAATTATACAAAAGACACTTAACGACAACACACACATAGTAGAACACGAGTTGAGCTCATGCTCAATCCAATAATGTAACCGTCACCCTAGCCAAGAGTTATGGTTCTATTCACCTCGAGGCGATGACGTTTGGCCTAGGATGATCAAGCAAGGAGGGCGTGCGGGCAAGAAGGCCAAAGAGGAGAAAAGGGCATACAAGGAGAGAGGGAGAGGAGAGGAAGTGGTGTGTGTGGAATGAGGAGTTGGTGCCTCTATTTATAGGCCAACCTCCCATTATTGCTCTTCCAATTGGACCAATAAGATTTCTTGAAGTGGCACCCTACATGGAGGAGGTGGCATGCCTAGATATTAGGAAGACACTTGCTCTCTTCATAATGGACCACCTAAGGTATGAATCATCTTGTATTTAATGAGGTGTAATGATGTGGAAGACACCTAAGCCTTGTGACTCATCCCTTCTCATTTAATGCCTAGATTTGGTGCAATCATTGATTTTGGATTTGTTCTTATTCATTGCTTATTCTCCAAGACAAACCTCTCCTTCTAGAATCTTCTACCAAGTTCCCATTGAATTTTTAATTTCAAGATCATTTATTAATTGCTTAAGACACCTAAGGAAAACTTATCTTCCAAGGCTAACTGTAGAGTCATGATACCTTGGGTTTTTAGGGACACCTAAGACCATGGTTCATCCTTTTTATTTAATGAACATTGGACAACTAAGCTCATGAGTCACCTTCTTGCATTTATGGTCAAAACAACAAGGCACATGACTCACCCCCTTCATTAATAGACAAGGGACAACAAAGTATATTGAGTCATCTTCTTGCATTAATGATCAAGGAACAACAAGGCTTATTACTCACCCCTTCATTAAATTACAACTTCCAAAAGTTATTATGACAATCCTAAGAATTAAGCTAATATGGATGCTTCTACTATTGGGTGAGAATTTTTTCAGGTTCATCTACGATCAAGTATCCTATTCAGGTTGAGGTTCGCGACTAATTCTTGGCTAGGCTCAAAACTGGTTCATAGGCGATTTTCCTTGACTGATTGGGGGCTCAAATTATGGATGCCACACCTTCCATAAGGGATGTGAGAAAGCCCTAAAAAGGGTTAGGTCGAGCCACAATAGGCCTTTCCAAGTGACTATCGGGTCTAGATTTGTTGATAACCTAAGCTTTGATAAGAGTGTTGAGTAGTCTTAGGTCTCTCTTTCTCTAAAAGCTAGCTCAAATGGTAAGACCTTCCTTTACACTTATATATTGACCATTTACCCATTTTATTTTATTTTTTTTGGTAAAGGTAAGAATATATTGAGCTAAAACCAACTATACACGAAGGTTCAGCACCAAAAAATTACACTCATAATGACAATAAGACGAACGAGTGGAAGGGAATCGAAAGAAAACAAGAAAGATCACAAACAAATCGGTATGAAAACGAATCAGAAAAGAGCCTAAACAACAGGCAAAGAAACCAACAAAAGGCATCTAGGGCAGCAACAAGGCCAAAAGAGACATAAGGCAAGCAGTCGTAAGACCTCATCCGCCAGCATAAAAACAACACCCAACCAGTCAGCAAAAGGAGGAGCCACCAAGGAGACTCCATAGCGACCCTACGAAGGCCAAAGAGCACAAGCATCAAAAGACAGGTTGATCAGCTTCACTAGAACAGTAAATGATCGGGTCAATTCCCCAAGCGTCGGGATCCTCCCGTTCCTTGCATTGTCTTCAACATTCTTGAAAGTCACAGCCTTGTCTCGACAAATTCGAAGACATGGTTCTTCAAGGTTGGGGTCATCAGTGTTTGCCCTCTAAATAATATATCATTCTGGTTCTTCCAAATGATATTACAAAGAGCCCCAAGGAGAACCGAACAATACATTTATGGAAATCTTTACCCGAGAGTAGAGTCATAGCCCATCGAAAATTATTTGCCCAAGGTTTATTGCACCATGGGAGATTACACCTAGCAGCCCAAAGGAAAGCAAGGCTAGCAGTGATACGACAACCAAAGAATAGGTGATCAATGGAATCCGATGTGTCATTGCAAAAGGCATAGGAGCCACTATCAATCCTGCCATGCGATAGTAAGAGGGCTTGGGTAGGGAGTCTATGCAAAGTAATTACCCAAGTAAAGAATTGGTACCGAGGTGAGATAAATGAATTCCAAACAAATGCATGCCACGACACCCGGTCCTTCTTCCGCTTAATGACCTCCCAAGTTGATGCAACCATGAATCGCCCGGTGGAGCTCACATCCCAATGAAAATGGTCTATGTCCCGAGAAAGGCTAGGGAGAGGGATCTGCCAAGAATCCAGGGTATCCTTTAGATCACGGCCGAGGGGGAAAAGAGATTAGCGATGGTTGCTTGTCCGGGCAACCTGAATTTGTAGATGAAGGAGCCTGAAAATATTAGATTTAAAGGCCCCTTGGGTGCCAATGGTCGAACCATAGAGAAGCAGATAAGCCATCCCCTATACTCCAACGGAAGGAGTTCCTGAAATCCCTCATAAGTTGGAGGATCTTCTTCCAAGCCCAAGAATGGTAAGTCTGGCTAATTGGTAACCTAGAAGTTTTGCCTTTTTAAAAAAATCATGTGGATCCACCTACACCATAAGGCCTCCTTGTCAGAAAACATGATCCAGATGTGCTTGAGCATGGTCGCCTTGTTACAATCCTTCAACCTTCGAATGCCGAACCCTCTTTCCTCCTTTGGTAGGCAGACATCTTCCCAGGACACTTTCGTGCCTCCTCTTCAGTTGTGGGCCTTTCCATAGAAATTGTCGCAAGATTCGTTCAATTTAATCCAAGATAGCGCTGGGTAAGAGAAATATATTTGCCCAAAAAGCTTGAATTGCATGAAGGACTGATCTAATCAATTACAAGCAACCAGTATAGGACAAGAAGCGGTGAGTCCAAGATTGAGCCCTTGTCGTGATATGGTCAATGAGGGCATGACAGTCCACCTTGGTGAGCCTTGAAGTAATGATTGGAACCCCCAAATAGCAAACTGGGAAATTCCTTTCATTAAACCCAAGAGCTTGTAAGATCGCATTCTTCGAAGACGACGAGCCACCTAACAACAAACCTCACTCTTGCAAGAGTTCGGGAGAAGACCACTCCATGAAGAAAAGATGTTAAGGGCTTCCTTAAGGATGCCAACCGAGGGCATGTCAACTTGACAGAAAAGAAAGACGTCATCTGCAAAAAATAAGTGTGATAAGCCTGTTGCTTTACACCTCTAGTAGAAGTTGAACTTCGGCCTCATAGATCGAGTATAAAGAATTTCGGAGAAGACCTCCATGACCAAGGTAAATAGGTAGGGGGAGATAGGGTCCCTTTGCCTAAGCCCTCGGCCACTAGCAAAGAAACCTCGTAATTCTCCATTTAAAGCAATTGAGAATTTAGGGGTGCAAATACATACCATGATGAGGCGGGTGAGGTGCTTAGGGAAGCCAAAGCCAAGAAGAACCCGCTTGAGGAAATCCCAATCTATTATGTCATAAGCTTTTTGGAAATCCATTTTGATTGCACACTTAGTAGAATAAGGCTCGAGGTGAAAGCCGTAAAGAGTTCTGGGCCAAGAGGATGTGATCTCGATTTGCTGACCCTTCACAAAAGCACTTTGAGATGGGCTTATCACATCTTAGAGGACCGAAGCAACCCAGTTAGCCAGGACTTTAGTGATGCACTTGTAGATGGTATTACAACAGACTATAGGCTTGTAATCAACGACTAAAGTGGCATTGGGAACCTTCAGAACTAAGACCAAGATGGTGTTGTTGATTTCCCAAAGAAGTCTACTAGAGGTGAAGAAGTCCTTCGCTGCATCAGTGACCACCCGGCCCACAATCTCCCAGTTGGGCTTGAAGAACTTGACGCTAAAACCATCAGGCCCAGGAGCCTTGCCCTAAGCTAAGGAAAATATGGTATCTCGAATCTCTAAGTCGGTGATAGGGCGAGATAGAGAACTCACCTGCTCCTCATTGAGGGGGTGTCGGATAGCCTCCCTAATTTCCCAAGCCGAGGGTCTACCCCGCATGTCCCGTGGCACCAAGAGGTCTTGGAAAAAAGTGAAAAGTTTGCTACACCAACCCCGGATCCGAGACAAGTATGCTAAAGCTATCCATGATCAAGATAATTCTATTCCTCATCCGCCTGTTAATAACATAGTGATGGAATAATTTAGTATTTCGGTTACCTTCATAAAGCCATATGATACTTGGGCTTTTTCCTATAGAAGGACTCTTCTTGCTGGCAGAGGTCCACGAAGATTCTTTGGTGTGTCTTCTCCATCTCTACTAGAGTAGTATTGGTTGGGTCTTGTTGGAGGCCAACCTGGGTAGCCCAAAGTTTACTCCTTGCCTCAGCTGTTTTGGAAGAAATATTGGAGAAAGTTTCTTTATTAAGCCGCTTAAGACGGGCTTTAAGAGACTTAAGTTTGCAAACAAGTCTATACATGGGACCGCCTTCTCCCGGTTTCTCCCATACTTGAGAGACAATTGTCTTGAAACTTGGATGCTTCATCCAATAATCAAAGAACTTGAAAGATTTCCTCCTAACCACGGGGTTCAAAACCTTAACTGTCATAGGGGTATGATCCGAGATACCTAGGGCTAGGAAGGTGGCCTCCGAATAAGAGAAGTCTTGCCTCCACTTCGAATTCACTAGAACTCAGTCTATCTTCCTTTGCTTTCGGTTAGCACCATAAGAAGTTGCCCAAGTGAATCTAAAGCCAACGTACTTCAGATCATCAAGCTCAGCTTAGGCCAAGCACCGACCAAACTCATCAAAATAAGGAATCCAGATGTTTGTGCCCCCTAGTCTATCAGACGGGTCTTAAGAATAAGGTCTTTCCACAACGGTCTCCGAGCTAGAAAGGTGTGTTCAGCATAGACCATTGAGATACAACATCCCACGCCTGAAGTCACCATCTTTAGGTTCCTATGAATCACTTGTGCGCCGACCGAGGAAACTTCAAAGCTAACAACAGCAGGGTCCCAGCCAATTCAGATCCTACCTTTGGGAGAGCAGCTATAATTTGCAAGCCAGCACCAATCCCTCATTATACTCATAGAGATGGAAGTAGTCTCCAGGATACCAACCAAGCAAAGATCATTAGAGGAAACCAGGCTACGGACCTCTACTTGCCTAATTAGGTCAACAAGACCCCTGACGTTCCAAAAACCTATGTACATAATGTATACATATGTAGTAAAAGGAAAGAGGCTCGGCTTACCTCCGCTTAGTAGGCTTTTGTTGAGTAGCCGATGGAGCAGTAGGGGTCGTAGCGGGGAGGCGGGTCCGGAGCTAGGGTTAGCAACTTATCTTGCATGGTGTCAACCCTTTTACTAGTAGTATGAGCCTTTGGGGAAGGACAAGGTGAGAGAAAGTCCTCATCTGAACTTAGGTTGGTTGAGAGATTAGACTTCATGCCAGGATCAAGTGGAGCAAGGGCCAAGGCTTCAAGTGGGCTGAATCTCTCCACTGTAGGGCTAGAAAGGGAGATGATCAATTTCAAGGGAATGCTAAGACCCCTCATAGGTTTGCAAGAGGAAGCAGGAGGCAACCCCTCCTCGGTTGCGGTGCCCTTAAGCTTCAGGTTTTCCCCCTCTTCGCCGATACTAGCCAAACAGAGGAGGGTCCTTCGTTCGGTAACATGGGCTTTTTCTTCTTCCGTTTAACTTGTTTCTAAGCTTGCTCAGGCTCTGCAGGGGTTTCCATCGCCGCTGGGATAGGGACGGGAAGCTAGGCAGGCACTGAAGGAGAGGCACTAGCCTAGGCTTGTTGCATAGCCCTCTCTGAGCTGGTGTTGGCTGGGACATCCGTACACTTGTGGCCAAAAGTGCCACACCTGAGGCATTCAATCAACTTCCATTCGTACTCAATAGAAATCGAGTGCGACACCCATTCAAGACCACATCAACCAAGGAACACCTTTGTTGCTTTGCTTGGATCTCCACACACACCCTAGCAAACTAAAACATTTTCATTTGCTTTGTGCATTGATCAACATAGAGGGGTTTCCCCATAGCACTTGTGATGGCACTTATCGACAGCGCTGACCAAAGATCAAGAGGAAGGTTCTTCAATCTAATCCACACGAACCAAGGATTGATTGTTTTTCTTTAACTCCAAGAGTGGCCTCCATTATTGTAAGATGAGGGGAACCCTTGCAACCATTAAGGGCCCATCTTCAAGAATCTTCCTATGGAACACGGGGTCCGGGATATGAAAGAAGAAAAAACCCTGATCATTAGCCATCACTTCTGCAAGTTTCGGACCCCAAGCATGCTTCAAGGATTGTTCTGTGAGCTTAAACGGGAGCTTTTTCCCCCTACATAATACCCAATCAGGCACTCATGCCACTTGGGATCAATTGCCTCCAACGCTTCCTCATATAAGTTAACAATCGGCTTGTTGTCTACAAAGGAGGGGGGAACATAGGATAAGTTGTATCCTTTTGCAGCAAGCCTCGCCACATTAGCCCAAGTGCCGGTAGGAGGAGGCTTCGATTTTCCTGGATGCTGGGTAAGAACTTGTGGTCGTTTAGAGGATGACCGCGCACGGCTTTGGCCTCGAGAATGGCCCACATGGGCTGGATCGAAAGGGGGAACTTGGTGGTTCTCCATCAATGAAGTAGGGGCTGCTTACGTAGGCCTAGGAGCCCAGCTCAAGCTGGGCCTCACTTAGAGTGCCACCCACATCAGCTGATGAGGAAGCCATAAATGCAGATATAATCCTACAATAGCCCTATATCAAGCACTTAACTACCACAATACTAAAGCCATTCCAGAATGGGCGTACTGGGTAGATCTCTAAGGTTGAGGAGGGAGAGCAGACACGGCTAAGCTTCACAGCTTCGGCCCAATAGACGGCATTTCGTCTAGCTCGAATATAGAACAATGCGGGGAGAACATCAGTCTAGTTGCGGCCAAGGAGAACCAGAAGTGGACTTGTAGCCCCAAACAGACGAGATGGCACGCTGAGGAGAAGGAGGGATGTTAGGAGAACCTGTCCTCCAAATCTAGGCCCAAAGGATTGGCTTAATTCTTCGGGACGAACAAAGCACTCGTTGGGAAGAAGCAGGAACAATACAAAGCCCTAGGGCGGACTAGATTTGGGTTTGCACGCCAATGCAAAAGAATCGGTTCGGAGGGAAGAAGGAAAGAGGTCAGACTAACCTACTCCCCAAATTTTGCCCCAAACGAACGGCTCAATCCACCGAGCAAGCAAAACACTGGTCGGCGTGAACGGGAGCGAAACACGCCCTTGAGAGGAAATCATTTTTTTTTTTTTTTTAAGTAGATGTAGTTGTCCTCTACCCTTTTAAAATTGATATGGGATAATCCCAATAAAAAAACAAGGCTAAGAATTTGGAAACCACAACTTTTACATTTGTTATGCTGCAACCAAGGGTGGTAGGACCTAGCAAAAACAGTGTATTTTGACAAATTTCAAAATTTAATATCTCTGTTTGAGCTTTACAAACTGCTCATCGTGCCCTCTGATCAATACTTGAATGATTAGTATTGTTGTCTTTAGATTAATGAGGAATCAAAAGAAAGTACAGGGATATTAACACGGGATTCGAGACTCTGAGTTGATCTTTGTGAGAATACTTACTAACCGTCATAGTAAGTTATCAGTCCTCGCGAACGAGGGATTAAATCAATTAAGCCTAGTCGCTATAGGGAAAAGGGGCCTATAGTGGCAAAGTTTCAACATCTGTGGAGTATCCATAGCCCATTTATTATGCACTGCTCATTACGGGCCCCGATCCATTTAGTTGTAGGACTTAGAATTTCAAGGTCCAAAAGGTGTAAAATGAATTTGGTCCGGTAGATTTGATGGGACTAACGTGAATACCCACGTAGATCCTACCATTTCAATCGTCCATGCGCAACTTAGAATGTTAAACCCAAATAAGATCTCTCACCTCAAGATACAACCGCTGCTAAAATTAGTTCTCTGTTGCCAAAACTCGGCATGGCAATATGTCCATGAAAGTTCTTGAAAATAAGATTAATGTGTGCAAACAAATCATAGTGGTGCATCTCGTGGTTATCATAGTAGGTTATCATGGATCTTTTCCGTGTTGTGTTTTGTAAGCCTATACTCACCGAGGGAATTGAAATGAAATTATGGAAGAACTTTACAAAAGTTAAAGAGCTTCAATGCTGAGAGTACAAGATAAATAGAGCGAGGGAAATAAAGAGCAACGGTGTTTATGAGAGCAAGTTTTTTCTTTAGTTGTTCATCTGTGATGAGTATTCTCGGCCTTTTAAAGAACATGGAAATGACTAGTGCAGAATCCAGATAAGATTCATTTATCTGTTTCATAAAAGTTACTGCCTATAAATAACCGCTTTCCTTATACAAAAGCACCTTCGCAAGTCCTTTGCATAAAAGTTTTAATTTTGTAAAAACAGCCAATTCACCTTCTCTTGATTACTGTGTTAATCATTTCAATATTCACTCGGCAGTACAAGCCACCAGTAGCTACATCCACGTGTGTGGAATTCGTAACATCCCACAATCCTATTTCGGATGCGAGAGACCTTATTGAGTGATTCGTTTTTAGCATCCACTCTTAGATGGTCATCATCTCATGTTGTTAATTAGAGTGCATTTTTTTTTTTTTTTTTGGAGATGTTTGGCCCACATGGACCGAGCCAAATTGTTTCATACATATCGGTCAAAAGAGCAATACTTGATTTATTAGTAGTGATTTACAAAGTCGGTATACTAAGGGAGCTGGTAAATTTGTGAGTGGCGGCTGGTTAAACAAAAGGGCCATATTTCATACCTAATAAGACTGTGATATAACTTAATACATCAACTTTGTCACTTAATCTTAGCATGCATAGCTGCTCTCTTATTGAAATATATGACTTTCTCATCCGTACTGTCAAATTTGGGCCTGCAAGCCATTGAAGGTGATTAAAAAGAAAGGGTAAAGCAGACATTAACAAAGACGATAATTTGTCCATCTCAGTGTCCCAAACATGACCAACAAAAGTGAACATTGTAACAATCAAGCCCCCAAGAGTTACATCCAGCCCATTTCCAGCTTAATTCGGCCCGGCCTATTGGGCCGATTTTAGCCTGCTTCATTATCTATTCAGTCAATGTATTTGAAATCACGGGCCCATATCTAATTGTTAGAGTAAATGAAAATATGATAAAGGCTAATATAAGCAATTAGAGCTATTGCGTATTTTTTTTTTCTGGTAACGAGCTATTGCGTATGTTTGCTAATTCATAAATAGAGAATCTATGCATATACATATGGATCCATGAATTGGGCTCCGATCCAACACGTGATGACACTTTACAAAGCACTTTGTAATGGGTGCTAATGTTACAATTGGTTTCTAAAAGTGAAGATATTTAAAAGAAGGAAAGTGTGGTATATATAAAGTATGTCTACTAATTCTTGAGATAATATGGTGAATTTTGTTTGCTAAATGTGATTAGTACTCTCACTCTTGAGATAAGATAAGAACCAACCTATGTAGGTCGAGAAAGAAGGTTATGAAATGATAAGTAATTCATAACGTATAGGTTGGACACTTATCTAATAACAATAGTATCCCTAGTTTTTCATTGTTGTGAGGAAATGCTGAGGATGAAATGGGAGCTTCCGAAGAAGTGAGACAAGAATGTGCAGAATTTAGTTAACAAGTGTCTCTGTTAAGCATCTATTATATAATTCAAGACATTTTGCAATTTCCAAGCACTGGTCGGCCTGTGCTACGTGTGATCACTACTTTGAAAAAGTGAATTATCCCTTAATTGGTGTTCTTGACAAATGTCCTGAAACACTCTTTAAATAGGACTCTTGTCTTAGATATTTGTTATAGTACATCTTTAACATCAAGATATGATAGATCCTGTATAAATCAAATTAAAGAAAAAAAAGACTTTTGACATAGAAGAGTACAAGTCAAATGTTGCCTCCAAAGATTAATCAACAGCCTCTCGCAGAGAAAATGGACAGCTGGGTACTCCCACCGGGGTCACATGCGGACAATCTTGGGTACACCTAAAGTAAAAAAATTTAATTTAACGCTCACAATGCTAGAGATATATATAATGATTGATATACAAAATTGACATATACATAAAATAACATGTCATATATTTTTATATGACTCACTTTTTTCCCTAGTCAGAAAGGGCGTTAAGCGTTGACGTAGATCTTGATAACTACGGACAACTTTGACACCTCTACTCTCAGGAGACCGTTCGGCCTGCACATATAGGATTGCGATCCATTCGCGATGCATTTATCCATCGACAGCCAAAAAGCATAGGTACTAAAAAGAAGATATATGGAAGAAGGGTCGGCTGAACAGGGAGATTCGAACTTGGCCGACCGAACCAGGCAAGGCGAGAGAGAAAAGGAAGGCCTTCCCTCGTTTCTCTAGCCTTCGTGAGACGAGCAACCGTGCCAGCCAATGCTGCCTCCATCGACCTCAAGGATTGGCGCCGCGGAGTCTACGAAGGACTGTTCTTCGAGGACAACAAAAAGGCAAATACCCAGATAACGTCCTTTAACTCTCTCCAACTCTTTGATTGTGCATCATCTTCTGACATTTATTCTCGAGTATTGATTGTATGAAGAAGTTTTGGGTCGACGAGAAGCTCCACAAGAACTGCCTGCTGGTGCTTCCAAAGGCAATGTACCTCGAGGGAGGTGAACGAGATATTACCTGGCGGTGGATTCAAACGAAAGAAAGATGGTATATCTCCTTCGCTAATTTAGTTCTCGCGCACCCCGTTCATTGGTTGCCTTCAAAGCCAGCCATGTGTTCACCGCACGATTGTGCAATACTAATTACTGACCTTCTCGTCGTTCAGTTTTGGTGGCGATGTGGACGTTCCGGTCCCCGTGCTGTTGAAGCTGTCCTGGTTATACATCAAAGGAAGCTTCCATACAAATGTGCTATCTCCTAAGACCACGTACGAAGTTGCATTCGTGGTTAAGCTCAGGAGAAGCAGCAACTCGTGGCCACTTCCCGTGAACCTCGAGCTCCATCTACCCGACGGAAGCAAATTGATAAGCACAGAGAGTCTTGCGAAGAAGCCGAAGGAGAAATGGATCAAGCTCCGCATAGGCAAGTTCTTGATGGAGCCGAAGAACGTGGGTGAGATGTATTTTTACCTCTTCGAGACATGCCAGATTTACAAATCGGGCCTCGTCCTCAAGGGCCTCCATTTTGACCCCAAGGATTAAGCATCAGGTGCAGTGCAAAGTGCCAGGATTTGCCGGCTAAGTTGTTGGTCAAATGAAGTCTAATATATGTGTGCCTCATTTTGTTGATTTTATCTTATGGGTTGATTATCGCTCATCCTATTCCCCGCTCTTCAAATTTCACGCGTTGTTCTTTCATTTGGTTAGCAAACGAGAAAGTGTATTCAAGTGATCTCATATTCTTGTCCTGCTAATATCTGAAATACTTGATTGTTATCATTGGCTACATGGTATTCAAGTTCAGACCCTGATTGTTTAGCTAGAAAAGTTTCACAGACAAGGCCATCAAGCCCAATGGCGTCTGTCTCTTTTTCCTTACAAAAGTTTAGAAATTGTAAAAGAGAAATGATTGCGTGACAGTTTTTAATTTATTGTGAAAACGGTCTATTTTAGATTAAAAAAATCAAATAACAAATTGTTGTGACTTTTTGAAGAATTTGTGACTTATAATAAATTGTTATTCTCACGGTAGTCTCTCACGGTAGCCTAAAGATTGTTATACTAGCAAAACTTATTATAAAATTGGAACCTTAATAACTTAACAGTTTCACACATGTTGACTAAGAGCCGATATTGCATGGTTTATAAATCATATGGACCGAGTCTATTTGGACCTTTGACCATACTGAACCTGCGGTGAATAGGAAGAGCTACTCCCATGTGGTCGGCCGGGAGCAAATGGTAGATCGATCTAGAGAAGCTTTCTTATATAGCATACAGAAACTTGCGCTATATGATGAATGACATGCGCCACTCATTCTCTGATAGTTCTCTTCTTCAATTCGAAGGAGACTAGCACAAGTACCTTCTAAGAGGATTGCCATAAGCCTCTCAAATTAGTGATGTTTGATTGGAGTGTAGATATCATTCATTAAGAATGCGGAGGTTCAAGGTTGACAAGCCTAAAATTGCAATCATAATGATAGAAAAATAAGGACACAGTGAAACACTTATACAAGCCGTGTATTTTTCAATTGAAAAATCTTTAAGGTTACAGGAGGTGAAGTAGGTCCAAACACCGAAATTATTCAAATTTGATGTATAAACACTAAAAAGTACAGTAGGCAAAAAACGATTTAGAGATGACGGCCCTCGTCACCTTCCCTTGGATCCATTGTTGTTTACTCAATTAACCTATTTGTTCTTTTCAAAAATATCATATGACCCTCTATGCTTCATATTTGATTGAATGGGATGCCAAGTGATACTTGAGCATATAAATATTGCTCTGCTACTCACCGGCCCTCAAGACCTAGCTTAATAATTTTTCCTTCATGTAGATTTCTTGAGAATTATGGGTCTTGAAATATAAAAGGAATGTTTAGCAAATTCCTATCATTTCCCACAATTATGAGAGCCGTTTGGATTTCTGAAAATTACCTCAGAACTTAAGTCGAAGAAAATTTTTCTGTACTTTCTAGGAAGCTTCAGCCTTCTCTCTGAATACACTAGTGAAGTGAAAAACCGGCTATTCAAGTTTATAGGTTACTTGGCGCGAAAAAAAAAAAAAAAAAAAAAAAAAAAAAAAAAAAAAAAAAAAAAAAAAACTGTCCATGGGTTACTTTTAGACCCCAAAAAATAATAATAATAATTTGAATTGTGCGCTGAAGGACAATTCACGGGTTCTTTCAAAAATTGCAAGATTGAGATAACTCAAATTATCCTTTATATGGTATTATAGTGAGGATCTCGGTCTATGTCAAAAATAATCTAAGCATTGGATTTATCCTGATTTTATGTACAAGTAATGCCATCTTGCACCTAAATAATTTACTTTTTGACATGTAAAGTGTGATAAATCCGGTACAGCATATTGATTTGGTTGTCATTACGAGTAGAATTAGGTGCACCAACGACATCAACATCTTTGTATTGCTACATCTAGGCTGTTACGATAGTAATGATTAATTTGGTTTTTGTCTTTATCAATATAATAACATTGACTTATCTAAGAAACAACAATAGTGGTCTTTGTTTAACAAGAAAGAATTAGGTGCACTAGCAACATCAACGTAATTGTCTTTGTTGTATCCGAGGTTGTTAAGATATTGATGATTAATTTGGTTTTTTTCCTTTACGAGTAGAATAGCATGGACTTAACTAAAAAAATCAACTACGGTGGTCTTTGTTTAAAATGAAATAATTAGGTGCACTGGTGGCATCTGTTGGAGAAAACTTTCGTCTTTGTTTTGAAGCCGACAAAACGTTTCCATCGCCTAATCGAAGACTTGCAGACTCTTTCGTTAAAGTCTAAAGACCACCGAACCATCAGACTCAAGATTCAAAGTCTACCCTCATTGACAGTTTCTAAACGTCAAAAAGACTTATCTAGAGTTGAGTATTTCTTTAAGGATTTGATTCTATCGACTAAAGAAGATCTCTCGGCTGGATATAGCATCTCGGAATCTATTATTCATTTTGATTCGGGTAATTTAGATCTGTTGATTGGCGAAGCATACTTGGAAGGTTCTACTTATGGAAACCTAGATCTTGATTGTATGGGCGAGCAGGATTGGTGGACTATCATCAAATTCCTTAAATAACTCAAGATTTCCCTAATTGATTCTGTCCAACGGGTAGATTAGAAGAGTTCTTTTGGAAAGTGCCAATGGTTATGAAGGCATGGAGGAGTATATAAGGAAGATGTTCTAGTTATTTGAGTGTGCGCGCGATAGAGAAATTTCAAAGTCCGAAGCTCATTGTTCTTTGTCAATTCAATTGTTGAGCGTAAACTTGTACTTAAAAGAGAGTTTATACATTTGTGAGATCTTGAGGAAGTGTAGCGAGTCTCTACACTTTGTGGAATCAAGGACGTGATACTGTAACAACTCTTTTGATTCATAGTGAAATCCAGCCGGTGGGCTGTTAGTGCGGGAGAGTGGACGTAGGCTTGGATTAAGCCAAACCATTATAAACCTTGTGTTCTTATTCTCTTCCCTAAACTCTTTTACTTTACTCGTAACTTTATTTAATTGTTAGAGTCTCGTTTCTATTTTAAAGTCTACCGTTAAAGAGACTCAAGTTAAAAATAAAGTTTTACTTTGTACTTTGTAAAAGTTTGTTTTCGCACATATTTATCCCCTCTAAGTGCTCATACTAGCATTCACAATTAGTATCGAGCCTGTATACTAATTTAAATTGAAGTGTTTTTACTTGAGTTAACGATCCATGGCTAGTATGTTGGCTCCAAGTTTGGTTGAAGGGCAAAGCAATACCAGACTGTCTTACTTTCATGGGAAGGAATACAATATATGGAAAAACAAAATGAAGGCATCCCTAAGATCGAAAGACCCTCTTGAATGGGACGTGGTAGACAAAGGAATCATTCCTAAAGCTACAACAGTCTCAGAAAGAGGAAAAGAAGCTGTTGAGTCTAGTGAGATGACTCAAGAAGAGATAACCAAGAGACAAGCTCTTGATGCAAAAGCAATTTATTCTTTATATTGTGCATTATCTCCTACTGAATATAACAGAATATCTTCTTGTGAAACAGCTAAAGAAGTCTGTGATATATTGCACATCACCTATGAAGGAACAAATCGAGTAAAAGAAACTAGAATCAATATTCTGCTCGATCAATATGAAGCATTCGGGGATGAAACCAGGAGAATCTATCACCGACATATTTAGTCGTTTTACAGAAATCATGAATGGTCTTGAGTATCAAAATCAATCAATCTCGGGACCCATGAAGGTTAACAAGCTACCGCATGGGTTATCCAAATATTGGAATCACGTAAAGACCTCAATAAGAGAGACACAAAGAATCATGCCACTCTCTGTTGACGAATTGGTTGGCATTCTTGAAGTGGAGCAAATCAATGAAGATGAAGATCCCAAAGGTAAAAAAAAATCCATTGCATTAAAATCTAATGATGATTCTTATGTTACAGATTCGAAGACGATATGGATGATGAAGAGCTTGCTCTCATGATAAGAAAGTTCAGAAAACTGAACAAAAAGGGAAGAAGATTCAATTCGAAGAAACAAAGTTTTCAAAAGTTTCAAAATAAATCAGTTGATGATGATGATTCCAATAAGGATGTGATTTGTTTTGAATGTAAGAAAAAAGGGACACATTAGACCCAACTGTCCCTTATTGAAGAAAAAAAGGAAAAGCTGAGAAATACATAAAAGCTCTCAAAGTAGAAACTTGGAGTGATACCGAGTGTGAAGAGAGTGATGATGATTATGCTAATATTTATCTAATGGCACAATCGAATCAAATTCAAACTCTAAGACAGACTCGAGACTCAAACAGTGAAATTGAAATGAGTAATTTAAAAATTCCTATTAAGGTCTCTAAACATATTGATGAATTGTGTCTTAGTCTCAAAACCTCTCTCAAGAGGATTTCCGAACTAAAAAGAGAAAATTCTGCATTGAAGCATCGGGAGATTGTTTGGAAAGAAAAAGTCAAAAATTTGGATAAAAGTATTATTACTTTGAAAGAAAATGTAGACTCACTTTTAAAAGAAAATTCACTTTTGAAAATTGATATTTCAAGTATTTCAAAAAGGTTTTCAATAGGTTCGAGAAATTAGAAAAGATTATTTCAGCACAAAGACCTTACTTTAACAAATCAGGCTTGGGAATGCTGAAACCATTCCTCTAATTGATTTTCCAAAAATAAATGAAAGAATTAAACAAAGACCTACAAAAGATTTTTATAGAAATCATTTTCAAAAAGTCTTTGTAAAACCTATAGCCGCAGTGCTTTCAAATGTCCTATGGTTTGGAGACCCGTTAAGAAGGTTTGGGCAAAGATTGTATATTGCATTAACTCCATTAGACCCAAGAAAGTATGGGTACCAAAAAACGCTTGAGTTTCTTTTTTAAATGCAGGTTACTATCAAGAAAAATGTTAAATGGTACTTGGATAGTGGATGCTCAAGACATATGACAGGAAACTCAAGTTGTTTTATAAAGCTTATGCAAGTTAATGGTGAAAAAGTTTCTTTTGGAGGAAATAGCAAAGGCAGAATTGTGGGATATGGAACCGTAAAGATTGGAAGTCTTACAATCAGTAACATTTCCTTAGTGGAAGGACTCAACTACAACTTGCGAGTATCGGCCAACTATGCAACACAAGTTACAAAATCAACTTTCAAGAAGGAATTCGTTTAAGAACCAATAAAGACTCTTCTCGGACATTCGGGGACGAAGACATGGGAATATATATCTCTTGGATATCAAATTAGAAAAATCCCAATGTCTAATTTCAATTCAAGAGGAAGCTAATCTCGGCATAGAAAACTTGGCCATATCAACATGAAGCAAATAGCCAAGATCTCGCAAAGAAGCTTGTTCGTGGACTATCAATATGACATATCAAAAATCCGATCTATGCACACCGTGTGTATTGGGAAAACATGTTAGAAATTCTTTCAAACTAATAAATTAAGTTTCCACTAATCGTGTGCTACAGCTCTTGCATATGGATCTCTTTGGACCAACGAACCCGAGCATTGGAAGTAAGAAATATTGCCTAGTAATAGTGGATGATTATTCATGATTCACTTAGGTATATTTCTGGCAAGTAAGTTTGAAACCTTTTCTTATTTTATAAAATTTGCTAAGAAAGTTCAAAATGAGAAATGATATGTTATTTCAAGTATACGGACATACCATGGAGTTAAATTTGAAAATCGGGATTTTGCTAAATTCTGTGATGAATCTAGTTTTCAGCATGTGTTCTCCTCACCATACACTCTAGATCAAAATGAAGTTGTGGAAAGGAAAAATAGATTGTTGCAAGAAATGGCTAGAACATTATTAATTGAAAGTAACATTTCTTCTCGTTTTTGGGCTGAAGCGTTTTTACAGCATGCTATATTATTAATAAAGTCTTCTTAAGGCCTATTCTCGAGAAAACTCCCTATGAGTTGTTCAAAGGAAAGAAGCCAATTGTTTCATATTTTCATGTTTTTGGATGCAAATGTTTTATATTGAAAATGCAAATGATCGAATTGGTAAGTTTGAAGAAAAATCATATGAATGCATCTTCCTTGAATATTCAACCATCATCAAAGCTTACAGAGTTTACAACAAAAAGACTCAATCTGTGGAGGAATCGATAAATGTCAAATTTTAAGACTTTATACAAAATCAATTGATTCAAACTCAACCTGAAGAATCCGAATCTGCTCCAGACTCTATAAAGTCTAAATCTCCGTAAGTAGCGTAGACTTCAGGAAGACCAACAACAAATGATCGATGAAGAATCGAATGAAGAAAAAGATTAACAGTCTGACAAACCAACCAACAACTGGAAGCACAAGTCTAGTCATCCCAAAGAACTCATTATTGGTGACATTAATGAAGGAATTCGTACAAGATCCAAAAGGCATAAAGAGTCTAGTGATGTGGCTCTTATTTCTAAAATAACCCAAGAGCATAAAAGAAGCTTTAATTGATAAAAGCTGGATTGAAGCTATGTAAAAAAAACTCAGACAATTCAGTATCAATGATGTTTGGGAATTGACTCTTAAACCAAAAGGTAAATCTATCATTGGAGCTAAATGGGTTTTCAAGAACAAGATGAACAAGAAAAGAAAAGTCATAATGAACAAAGCAAGACTCGTGGCCAAAGGATATACGCAAGAAGAAGTAATAGATTATGATGAAACTTACGCACCAGTAGCAAGGTTAGAAGCAATTAGATTATTACTTGCTTTTGCTTGTTATAAGAATTTCAGGTTATTCCAAATTGACGTCAAAAGCGCTTTCCTAAATGGATTTATCCAAGAGGAAGTCTATGTGGAACAACCTCCCGATTTTGAAGACCCAAGGAAACTAGACTCTGTATTTAGACTGAAAAAGGCACTATACGGTTTAAAACAAGCACCTCAAGCTTGGTATGATAGGTTAAGTAAGTTCTTAATCCAAAATGATTTTGTTAAAGATAAAGTAGATACTACATTGTTTATCAAAAGAGAAAGTGAAAACTTTTTACTTGTTCAAATTTATGTTGATGATATTATTTTTGGATCACCTAACGAAAATATGTGCAAGAAATTCTCTAAGACTATGCATGATGAGTTTGAAATGAGCATGATGGGTGAACTATCATTCTTTCTTGGACTTCAAGTAAAACAATTGAGGGAATGATTTTTCATTCACCAAGAAAAATATGCTAAAGAACTTGTTAAAAAGTTCGGCTTGGAGAATTGTAAAAAGACTGATATACCAATATCAAGTTCCTCAAAGCTAGACAAAGATGAAGGAGAAAAGAAAGTTAACCAGAAGCTATACGGGGAGTATCATTGGTTCTCTTATTTATCTTCTTTGCTTCTAGACACGACATTTTGTTTAGTGTTTGTATTTGTGCTAGATTTCAATAAGATCTCAACGAAACTCATTTAAGTGCTACAAAACTCATCATCAAATACGTTGCATCAACCTCTAATTTGGGTCTCTGGTATCCTAAAGGATGAGACTTTACTCTCCTTGGATATTCGACGCAGACCTAGCAGGATGTTGAGTTGATAGAAAGAGCACCTCGAGCACTTGTCAATTACTTGGGAACAGGACAATATCTTGATTTTCATGAAAGCAAAGTACTGTAACTTTCAACAGCGAAGCAAAGTATGTGGCTCTTGTAAGTTGTCGTTCCCAAATTTTGTTGATAAAGCAAAGTTAAGAGACTTTGGAATCGAAAACTCATGCACCGAGATCAAATGTGACAACACCAGCACGATTAATCTTACCGAGAATCCAATTCTTCATTCAAGAGCAAAGCATATAGAGATTCAAAATCATTTTATTAGAGACCATATTCAAAATGGAGAAGTTTTGATTCAATTCATTGACTTAAAAAGAATCAACTAGCGAACATTTTTACAAAGCCTCTGGAAAAAGTCAATTCGAGCTTGTTCGTTCCGGACTCAATGTCTTAAAGTCTGAAGAAGTTTAGGCGAGAGATAAAAAGTCTAAAGATACTCGGACTCGGAAGATCAATATTTACGACTGTAAGTTATTTTTGTTTTAGAAATTTATCTCACGGATAAAATCTCGAAAATGTATGTTCATCTATTAATTTGTATTGATTGATGTTATCTTCCCTAGTTTTCATGATTATTGCAATCATTCCTTTTCGAAAAGAAGTTATCTTATGAAATGACGGTTATCTATTTTTCAAAAGGGCAGTTATTTTTTTTGAAAATGCATTTTCTATTTTTCCTTTTACGTCGTTCCATATACCTATTTTTGACTGCCTTATATACCGATCGTCTTCCTCACAAACCCTAAAAGAATAGACCATCACTTTCTTACTTTTACTCTCTAGTTTAATCTTCAAAGCTCTCACCTTTTCGCGAATCAAGTTTGGAATCTCTCAAAGACTGTGAGAATGGCTTCCCAAAAAAGTTTTCAAGGATCGCGAATATGGGACCACAACACATGCGTGAGGGTTCTACACATTTTGACCTCACCGAGGAAGAAGAATCTCCAAGACAGCAGCAGAGCCCACAACATTATCAACCGCGTCAATCTCCTCAAGCTAGACCTCAAGGTATTGATTATAGAGCGGAGGAAGAAATCATTAAAGAAGCAGAACTTGTAAGAACTCAAAATCCCACTTTTATCTTTAAACTTTACTCTGCTTTGAAGAAGGGAGGCACTCCCTTGAATTATATTGATGAATTTTGAAAGAGAAAGGATATCGAAATGAAACCCACTTTTTGCGAACAATGAAACGATTGGGAGTTGCTCTTGAGGGGTCGGCAGAACGAGCATTTGTGAATATTCCAAGTAATCCATGTGTTGGAGGTCTTAGTCAGTCTGATAGGAATGATGATGACAAAATGTACACTCATTTTAAGCCTAGAATGGGTGTTGTGGCGAATATTTGAAGCAAAAGGACTGATTTGTTTCGCTTAGAGGAACACAAGTGACTTTACTCCAAGTTGCTAAAGAGAGGGGTGATCAACCCAAGAAGTGTGGACTTTGATTTTCTGGATTTTTTGAATGTGAAGCTACGAGAGAAATTCACTCTTCTTCAACTTGAACAATTTTGCCCTGAATCAACGGTGGCTCATCCAGAACTTACTGCGTACTTCTATTCTAATATAAGTTTCTTGGATGCGAATAGGGGTGATCGGGTCCAGGGTGGGTAGGGTCTAGACCTGGACCCTGTACCCGACCCTGTTATAACCGGTTCTCTTTTTTTGGACCCTGTACCCTACCCTATTTACATTGGACCCTGTTCCGACCCACCCTGTTTTCCGGTCCAGGGAACGGGGTCAACCCTATTTATATTGGAACATTTTTTGCAAAAATTAATGTACAGCACCCATATTTAAAATAAAGCGTTTAACACTCATATCGATTAGCATAAGCACATCTACCATTGTAGCAAATAATTTGTACCTTATAACATCACTAGAACAGGAAAAGAAAGAGAGTATTTCATCACATCACAGGTATCCACTCTACCTCCATTGATCATTTGCTGTAAAGAAAAGGCAAAAAGAAGAATTGATCGTATTCCCTTTGCCCCATCAACGGACCAATCATCGCATCTCGACCACTTCCAAGATATTTAAGCTGCAACATGCCAACAATGGCATACATCAACTGCTGAAACCAGAAAAAAATACGAATGCAACAACTTGAGGCATTCGTTTTCTCACAAGAAAGATGTGCAATAACTTACCATTGGTGGTGGCAAAACACAAGCATCAACGACATCAAGTTCCTTTCTCACCGACATTCCAAAGAGAACTAAGATTATGCAAAATTTGCATATCACCAATGAAGCCACTAATTAATGTCATGTAATTCTATTCTTATGTTTTCGTTGAATTCCCATTTAATTTTTTTTTATTTCTGTTGCATTTGAGTCATGTTTTATGACGTCAAAAGTTACCAATCAACTTAGTTCATAATTAAATTACTATGCAACAACACATACCAGGTCCGTCAACTCGCGCAAAGTAGCATCTTTCCACGTATAAATCTGAACCTCATCTTTGGGCTCTTTGCCTCTCACTGCAAAGTCTTCCTTGGAATGATGGCCCCCCACGCCGTTAAATTTAATTGACATTTAGCAAATGAGTAAAGTTTATAGTCTATGCCACCTCGACAAACACCTCGGATAAATAACCCAACAAGGAAACCGCCCCAACGAGATGGTGAGCAGTTAGCAAGAATGTTGCCATCTTCATCCTTTCTATGTGAAATTAAAGTAATGTACATGCAAGAGACATCATGGAAAAGGAAACGGGGATTTTCATAGCACTAAAGCTCTCGGTAACAAACAATGACATGTAACTCATAGCTGGATCACTTTGTATATTCTCCCGAACAGAGATGTTTATCAAATGGAAGAGCATCACCACACCCGAGATATAAAACACGTGCAACCTGCCAAGCAACCATATTGGTGCTTGTGTCGAATGTAGTATTCAATTCTCATATATGGATGAAAGAAAATGAGAATGTACTGCAATGGCCTCTTCAAGTTGCTGATGCATTTGCTTTTCTTTCTTTATTGTTTTCTAATGTGTGCGCAGAAAAAACTCACTGGTCACTTTTTTGCAAGAATCACACAAATCAAAAAGAAAGATGGATAATGACAATAGTAGTTATTTCATCATTGAGGAATGAATAACAAGTAATAGTTCAACCATGTACCAATTAACTCAGAAATGAAGCAATTCGCCAGCATCCATTATGCTATTCCAACAAGACTTGAACATGTTCTAGACAAGGATGAGGCCATTTTCATACATCTTCTTGCCCCTTCTCTATATTATTTTAAGATGCTAGCTTGTAACCAGAAAAATTCAACCAAATAGACAAAGGAATGCCCTTCCTTGGTTAACACTTCTCAATAAGCCATTAACTCTTGACACCTAGACAAGGACGGTCGTTAAAAAAATAATATCAATGGATTAAAGGAAACATTGAACTTGCTCAGCTATGTCAAATTGTTACCGTGAGGCGGTGGTGCGAGCGCGAGGGGTGCGACGAGAGCGACAAAGGCGGCGTCGGATGGAATCGGGATCAGCGCTCGGGCAGAGGGAGGCACGGGTGAGCAGAGGTGCGACTGCGGTGCAGGCGTCGGCGGAGGAGTCTCGGCTGCAAGTCGTGGACGAGAAGGCGGGCAGGCGGGCGGCGCTAAGGACAGAAGCAGATCTCGTGGGTGAGGACAGAAGGCGGGCGAGCAACGCTGGAGTTGCTATAGGGCAAAAGCAGGGGCTCGGCTGCAGATCTCATGGGTGAGCAGGGTGCTCGGACGGACGGGTTGAGGACGGGCGAAGCGGGGCTCGGCTTCGGCGGTGGCGCAGCGATGCTAGAGTTGCTGCAAGCGAAGCGGGGCTCGGGCTGCGGATCTCGTGGGTGAGCAGGGGGCTCAAACGGACGGGCTGAGGACGGGCAGAAGCAGGGGCTCGGCTTCTGGCGGTGGCGCCCAGCTTCGCGAAGGGCGAAGCTTAGGCGGAGAAGCAACAGCAGCTCCGCGAAGGGACGAGGCTCAGGCGAAGAAGCAGCAACAGCTTCACGAAGGGACGAGGCTCAGGCGGAGAAGCAGCAGAAGCTTCGCGAAGGGTTGGGGCTTAGGCGAGAGAAGCGGCGGTGGTGGCGCCCGGCTTTGCGAAGGATGGGGCTCAGGCGGAGAAGGAGCAGCAGCTTCGCGAAGGGGGTGAGACTCATGAGAGAGAGGTAAAGATAGAAATTAGGGTTACGCAGTTTTTTTTTTTTTTTTTTTTTTTTTGGGTGGCATAACCGGTTCCAAAACCGGTTTGGTCGAACTAGTTCCCGGGTGGGTAATCCCTCGGAACCAATTCCCGAACCGGTTCAAACAAGGTTTGAGTTGCTAGAACCGGTTCCCGGACCGGTTTCAACCGGAACCGATTCCCGACCCTGTTTTCTGGGTGGGCCGAACAGGGAACCAGGTTGACTCGGTTCGGTTGCACACCCCTAGATGCGAATAGATTTTCTTTTAGTGTTCAAGACCAGGACTATATCGTTGATATGGACACATTGGCGGATGTGATTGGAGTAGAGCGAGGGGCATTCCAATCAATTAGTGTGTATGTTGGTCGTGCGACGGTAGAGCTTGTTCGGGATGGAATGGCAGAAGGAAAAATTTCATACTTGAGGATGAATGCCTCAAATATTTTGCTTCACAAGATCATGATCAATTGCCTCAAACCGAAATCGACTTTGAAGACCGACGTCTCCAACTCGGAAGCAAAGTTGATATATGCTATCAATGCTGGCAAAAAGTTCTCTCTGCCTCACACAATCACGTTTCACATGTATAGAACGATGGTGAAAGAAAAGGGCCAACTTCCTTACTCAGCGCTTGTTACAAAGTTATTCAGACATTTGAATATTTAATCTCCCAAGATTCTATGTGTTCGTACCTGTGATCAAATGATGGTGGAATTGAAAATGGTTTCCAAAATGCGTCTAAAGGAGCTGAACAAAGCGTTGGAGCGATTTAAGGAGAAAACCCTTGTCAAGACTCACCAAGGTTCTTCGATTGCAAAACGGAAAGGAAAAGAGCCATTGACTGCTCCATCCAAGAAAAGAAGAGCACTCATCTTGGAGGATGAAGAAGATGAGGACAAAATCATCATTTTCGCTCTTGCATTGAGAAACCTACAACGTTGTTCCAAAGATTGAGGAGAGAGAGGATCAAGACGAGAGAAGAAGAGTTCGAGCAAATGAGTGGAGAGAGAGAGGAAAACAAGAGGAAACAGAGAATGAAGAGTACTTCTCACCGCTTTGAAGGCAATGAAACAGGGGAGTTGCTGAAAAAGAGGTACCTCTTCAATTGCTTTTACTAATGAAGATGTTAGCCATTCACTGCAGATCCGGAAGACATCTATGCCTCTTAATTTCTTGAGGAAGGTCAGGAGGTTTCATCGCCAAATCTGGGTACTCATGCTGACTTGCCATCATTTGCCAATACTCCTACTGATCATACAGAAGCTAGCACTCAGACTAATAATTCAGCAGACTTTCGAAGACTACTTGATATTCTTATAGAGATGTGAGGTCAGATTTATGCCCTAGGATGCGAAGTTCAGAACTTGCATAATGCAGGTCAAACGTCTTGATTTCCTGCATGATCAAAATCATGCCCTTGCTCTTCAAGTCCAAGCAAATGCCAAGGGTGAAGAAGTGGCTTAAGCGAAGGAGGATTTGAAAAAGCTGGAAGGGATTGTCCAGTTGATGGGAGATTTCCAGCTTATTTGTGTTCCAAAGCAAGCATAATTTCATTATCTTTTCATCTCTACCTTTTTAATGTTGACAAAAAGGGAGAGATGGTGCAGATTTGAGACTTGACTCTTGTTTGACTTGACTTTTGATTGACTTTACTTTTGTTTGGATGTTTGGTTGTGACTGGATTTGGACTGTTTGATCGTTTAAATGTTTGCCGTAGTATCTTAAGCACTGTTGGTATTTCATGGCAAAGATAGTTGTTTATTTACAGGACTAACTTATTTCATGTGGATGCAGATTGAATGCTATCTTTACTAAGCCAATTATCTTTTGTGAGATATCCATGTTTGCTTGCGTATTGTTTTGTAGGTCAAAAATATCCAAATCTGCAAGAAAGTTTTATCACCATCAAAAAGGGGGAGATTGTTGGAGAAAACTTTCGTATTTGTTTTGAAGCTGACAAAACGTTTCCATTAGTCTAGTCTGAAAACTTGCAGACTCTTTTGTCAAAGTCGAAGACCACCTTAGAACCCACGGACTCAAGATTCAAAGTCTATCCTCATTGACGGTTTCTAGACTATCAAAGAAGACTTATCTAGAGTTGAGTATTTCCTTAAGGATTTGATTCTATCGACTAAAGAAGATCTCTCGGCTGGATATAGTATCTCGGAATCTATTATTTGTTTTGATTCGGGTAATTTAGATCCGTTGATTGGCGAAGCATACTTGGAAGGTTCTACTTATGGAAACCTAGATCCCGATTGTATGGGCGAGCAGGATTGGTGGATATCGTCATATTCCTTAAATAACTTGAGATCTCCCTAATTGATTCTGTCTAACGGGTAGATTAGAAGAGCTCCTTTGGAAAGTGCCAACAGTTATGAAGGCATGGAGGAGTATATAAGGAAGATATTCTAGTTATTCGAGTGTGTGCGCGATAGAGAAATTCCAAAGTCTAAAGCTCCTTGTTCTTTGTCAATCCAATTGTTGAGCGTAAACTTGTACTCAAAAGAGAGTTTATACATTTGTGAGACCTTGAGGAAGTGTAGCAAAGTCTCTACACTATGGAATCAAAGACGCGATACTGTAACGACTCTTTTGACTCATAGTGAAATCCAGCCGATAGGCTGTCAGTGCGGGAGAGTGGACGTAGGCTAGGATTAAGCCAAACCACTATAAACCTTGTGTTCTTATTCTCTTCCCTAAACTCTTTTACTTTACTCGTAATTTTATTTAATTGTTAGAGTGTCGTTTCTATTTTAAAGTCTACTATTAAACAGACTTATGTTAAAAGTAAAGTTTTACTCTATACTTCATAAAAGTTTGTTTTCGCACCTATTCACCCCCTCTAGGTGTTCATACTAGCATTCATAACATCAACATCATTGTATCGTTGCATCTAGGTTTTTAAGATATTGATGATTAATTTGGTTTTTGTCTTTATGAGTAGTAAAGCATTGACTAAAATAAGACACAACTATAGGGGTCTTTGTTTAACAAGAAGGAATCAGATGAACCAGCAACATCAACATCATTGTATTGCTACATCCAGGCTGTTAAGATAGTAATGATTCATTTAGTTTTTGTCTTTATCAATAGAATAGCATTGACTTATCTAAGAAACAACTATAGTGGTCTTTGTTTAACAAGAAAGAATTAGGTGCGCTAGCAGCATCAACGTAATTGTACTACCATATCCGGGTTGTTAAATTATTGATGATTAATTTGGTTTTTGCCCTTACGAGTAGAATAGCATGGACTTAACTAAAAAGTCAACTATAGTGGTCTTTGTTTAACAAGAAATAATTAGGTGCACCAATGGCATCAACGTCATTGTATGGTTGCATCGAGGTTGTTAAGATATTGATGATTAATTTGGTTTTTGTCTTTATGAGTAGTAAAGCATTGACTAAACTAAGACACAACTATAGGGGTCTTTGTTTAACAAGAAAGAATCAGGTGCACTAGCAACATCATTGTATTTCTACATCCAGGCTGTTAAGATAGTAATGATTAATTTGGTTTTTGTCTTTATCAATAGAATAGCATTGACTTATCTAAGAAACAACTATATTGTTTTGTTTAACAAGAAAGAATTAGGTGCATTAACAGCATCAACGTAATTGTACTGCCGTATCCGGGTTGTTAAGATATTGATGATTAATTTGGTTTTTGTCCTTACAAGTAGAATAGCATGGACTTAACTAAAAAATCAACTATAGTGGTCTTTGTTTAACAAGAAATAATTAGGTGCACCAATGGCATTACCGTCATTGTATGGTTGCATTGAGGTTGTTAAGATATTGATGATTAATTTGGTTTTTGTCTTTATGAGTAGTAAAGCATTGACTAAACTAAGACACAACTATAGGGGTCTTTGTTTAACAAGAAAGAATTAGGTGCACCAACGACATCAGCATCATTGTATTTCTACATCCAGGCTGTTAAGATAGTAATGATTAATTTGGTTTTGTCTTTATCAATAGAATAGCATTGACTTATCTAAGAAACAACTATATTGTTTTGTTTAACAACAAAGAATTAGGTGTGCTAGCAGCATCAACGTAATTGTACTACCGTATCCGGGTTGTTAAGATATTGATGATTAATTTGGTTTTTGCCTTTACGAGTAGAATAGCACAGACTTAACTAAAAAATCAACTACAGTGGTCTTTGTTTAACGAGAAATAATTAGGTGCACCAGTGGCATCAATGTTATTGTATCGTTGCATCTAGGTTGTTAAGATATTGATGATTAATTTCGTTTTTGTTTTTATGAGTAGTAAATCATTGACTAAACTAAGACACAACTATAGAGGTCTTTGTTTAACAAGAAAGAATCAGATGCACCAGCAACATCAACATCATTGTATTGCTGCATCCAGGCTGTTAAGTTAGTAATGATTAATTTGGTTTTTGTCTTTATCAATAGAATAGCATTGACTTATCTAAGAAACAACTATAGTGATTTATGTTTAACAAGAAAGAATTAGGTGCGCTAGCAGCATCAACATAATTGTACTATCGTATCCGGGTTATTAAGATATTGATGATTAATTTGGTTTTTGCCATTACCAATAGAATAGCATGGACTTAACTAAAAAAATCAACTACAATGGTCTTTGTTTAACAAGAAATAATTAGGTGCACCAATGGCATCAGCGTCATTGTATTGTTGTATCGAGGTTGTTCAAATATTGATGATTAATTTGGTTTTTGTCTTTATGAGTAGTAAAGTATTGACTAAACTAAGGCACAACTATAGGGTCTATGTTTAACAAGAAAGAATCATGTGCACTAACGACATCAACATCATTGTATTGCTGCATCCGGGCTGTTAAGATAGTAATGATAAATTTTGTTTTTGTCTTTATAAATAGAATAGCATTGACTTATCTAACAAACAACTATAGTAGTCTTTGTTTAACAAGAAAGAATTAGGTGCGCTAGTAGCATCAACGTAATTATACTGCCGTATCCGGGTTGTTAAGATATTGATGATTAATTAGGTTTTTGCCTTTACGAGTTGAATAGCATGGACTTAACTAAAAAATTAACTACAATGGTCTTTGTTTAAAAAGAAATAATTAGGTGCACCAGTGGCATCAACGTCATTGTATCGTTGCATCTAGGTTGTTAATATATTGATGATTAATTTGGTTTTTGTCTTTATGAGTAGTAAAACATTGACTAAACTAAGACACAACTATAGGGGTCTTTGTTTAACAAGAAAGAATTAGGTGCACCAACGACATCAACATCATTGTATTGCTACATCCAGGCTGTTAAGATAGTAATGATTAGTTTGGTTTTATCTTTATAAACATAATAGCATTGACTTATCTAAGAAACAACTATAGTGGTTTATGTTTAACAAGAAAGAATTAGGTGTACTAGCTGCATCAACGTAATTGTACTGTCGTATCCGGGTTGTTAAGATATTGATGATTAATTTGGTTTTTGCTATTACCAGTAGAATAGCATGGACTTAACTAAAAAATCAACTATAGTGGTCTTTGTTTAACAAGAAATAATTAGGTGCACCAATGGCATCCGCGTCATTGTATTGTTGCATTGAGGTTGTTAAGATATTGATGATTAATTTTGTTTTTGTCTATATGAGTAGTAAAGCGTTGACTAAATTAAGACACAACTATAGGGTCTTCGTTTAACAAGAAAGAATCATGTGCACCAACAACATCACAATGACAAACCATTTCTCAAACCACCTTTATTTCTTTGGCAATATATAATGGAACACTTGACAAATGAATAAGATAGAAATTTAGTACTGAGTCCGGTACATCATATTGATGATTAATTTGGTTTTTGTATATATGAGTAGAATAGCATTGACTTAATTAAGACGACAATGGTCTTTCTTTAACAAGACAGAATTAGATGCACAAGCAATATCAACATTTTTATATTACTTTACACAGGTTATCCCCCCACGATGACCAATAATTTCTCAAACCACCTCCACCTTCATTTCTTCAGCAATATTTAAATGAAATAGTTCACCTATGATAAAATTCAGTTTGTTAACTTTTCATTTAGTATGGATGTGTGATTATTCTGGTACATCATATTGATGATTAATTTGTTTTCTATCTATATGAGTAGAATAGCAATGACTTAACTAAGAAATAACTATAATGGTAATTGTTTAACAAGAAAAAATTGGGTGCACAAATGGCATCACCGTCATTGTATTTCTTCATCCATGTCAACCCCACAATGACGAACTATTTCTTGAACTATTTCTTCATTTCTTTGGCAATATTTAACAGAAAACTTGACATGTGAACGAGACAAAATTTAGTATTGATGCTAGTACATTATATTGATGATTGGTTTGGTTCTTGTATGTATCAGCTAGGTAGCACGGACACCGCGACACGACACGCGACACGACACGACACGACACGTGACACGTTATTTTTCAAAAATAGAGAATTCCGACACGTTCCGACACGTTATATATTAAATGAATATTTTTTATTTTTAATTAATTTAATTCAAATTTATAATTAAAAAATCTATAATGAATTTACACTAGTGATTTAATATACAATATTTTTATTTTTCAAAATTATTTTTAATTTTATTTAACAATTTTTTGATTAATTAAAAACCCCCCAACCCCACCCCACGTCCCCCGGCGCGGTGCCCAAACCCCTTCCATTAAATAAACACCCTCCCGCGCGCCCAAATCCCTTTTCCCTCGTTTCTTTCCCATCCCCCAAAATTTTTTCACATTTTTTCCCTCCGCCTGGCGCCTGACACCTGACACCGTCGCTTCCCCCTCCCTCCAACACGCTAAATCCCTCTTTTTATTCTTTTATTCTCAAAACCCTAGCAACACTTCTTCTCCTCCTCCTCGCGCACGACGCATTTCCTCTCCTTTTCCTCTCGATTTCTGCTTGCCAGGGATGGAACGCGCGGTCCTGTGCGCCGAGAGGCTGCACACCGCCGCGAACTCCTCCTCCCCCACGCTGCCGCCGCCCCGCTCGACGACGCCGCCCTCCCCACGCGCGCCTCCCTCGTGAAGCTCCTCCTCACGGCCCTCGCCTCAGTCTCTACTCTCTCTGGCTGTCTCTGGCCGTCGCGGGCTCACCTTCGCTTGGCTCGCGGCTTCGTCTCTCCTCCCTCACCCTCGGACACGCGTGTCGAAACGTGTCAACAAAAGTTGACCCCGTGTCAACAAACCCGACACACGGTCAACGCGTGTCCGGGCGTGTCCGGCGTGTCGGCGTGTCCGACACGCTCCGACACGTGTCGGACACGACACGGAGGCGCATCTAACGTGTCCGTGCAACCTAGTGTATCAGTAGAATAAAATTAACTTATTGAAGAAAAACTTTGGTGGTCTTTCTTTAACAACTACAATGGTCATTGTTTAACAAGAAAGAGTTGCGTGCACAGGTGCCATCAATGTCATCGTATTCCTTCATCTATCTCAAACCCCACAATGACAAACCATTTCTTGAACTATCTCCATTTCTTTGACAATATTTAAAGGAAAACTTGACATATGAATGAGATAAAAATTTGATTCTGGTACATCATATTGATGATTAATTTGGTTCTTGTATATATCAGTAGCATAATATTGACTTAATAAAGAAAAAACTTAAGTGGTCTTTCTTTAGAAAGAAACAATTAGATGCATGAGCAGCATCAACATCTTTGTATTGCTTTATGCATGTTAAACCCCACGATAATGAATCATTTCTCAAACCATGTTCACCTTCATTTCTTTGGCAATTTATAAATGAAACACTTCAGACGTGATAAAAATTAAGTATGTTAACTTTTTGTTTAGCATGGGGTGAGCGATGATTCTGGTACATCATATTGATGATTGATTTGGTTTTTGTCTTTATGAAAAGAATAGCATTGACTTAGTTAAGAAACAACTATAGTGGTGTTTATTTAACAAGAAAGAATTAGTGCACAAGCGACATTGACATCATTGTATTGCTTCATCGATGTCAACCCCACGAGGATGAACCATTTCTCGAAAGACCTTCATTTCTTTAGTAATATTTAATGAAAAACTTGACTTGGGAATGAAATAAAAAATTACTATTGATTTTGGTATACCATATGAAGGTTAATTTGGTTTTGTATATATGAGTAGAATAGCATTGACTTAATGAAGAAAAAAAAACTACGATGGTCTTTCTTTAATAAGAAAGAATTTGATGCACAAGCGGTATATAATATGATGATTAATTTGGTTTTTGTTAATATGAGTAGAATTGCATTGACTTAATGAAGAAAATAACTACGATGGTCTTTCTTTAATAAGAAATAATTTGATGCACAAGTGGCATCAACCTTTTCTATTGCTTCAGCCAAGTTAACCTACGATGACAAACCTTTTTCGAACCACCTTCATTTCTCTGGCAATTTTTAATGGAACAAATGAATTGTGATTGAGATAAAAATTTGGTACTGATTCCGATATATCTTATTCATAATTAATTTGGATTTTGTATATATGATTAGAATAGCATTAACTTAATTGATAAAAAATTATGATAGTCTTTTTTTAACGAGAAAGAGTTAGATACACAAGCAGCATCAACGTACTTGTATTGCTTCATGCAGATTAATGCCCACAATGATGAACCATTTCTCGAACCACTATCACCTTCATTTCTTTGGCAATATTAAAGTGAAACAATTTACATGCAACAAAATTTAGTATGTTAAAATTTTATTTAGGATGGGATTTGTAATGATTCATGATTAATTTCGTTTTTATTTTTATGAGTATAATTGCATTGACTCAATTAAGAGAAAACTACAATGGTCTTTGTTTAACAACAAAGAATTAGGTGCACAAGCAATATCAGCATCATTGTATTGCTTCATCGAGGTCAACTCTCACAATGACAAACCATTTCTCAAACCGCCTTTATTTCTTTGGCAATGTATAATGGAACACTTGACAAATGAATAAGATAAAAATTTAGTACTAAGTCCGGTACATCATGTTAATGATTAATTTGGTTTTTTTTTTATATATGAGTACAATAGATTGACTTAATTAAGACTACAATGGTCTTTCTTTAACAAGACAGAATTAGATGCATGAGCAATATCAACATTTTTATATTACTTTACACAGGTTATCCCCCACGATGACCAACAATTTCTCAAACCACCTTCACCTTCATTTCTTTAGCTATATTTAAATGAAATAGTTCACCTATGATTCAATTTGTTAACTTTGCGTTTAGTATGGATGTGTGATTATTCTGGTACATCATATTGATGATTAATTTGTTTTCTATCTATATGAGTAGAATAGCAATGACTTAACTAAGAAATAACTATAATGGTCATTGTTTAACAAGAAAGAATTGGGTGCACAAATGGCATCAACGTCATTGTATTTCTTCATCCACATCAATCCCACAATTATGAACCATTTCTCGAACTACCTTAATTTCTTTGGCAATATTTAACAGAAAACTTAACATGTGAATGAGAAAAAATTTAGTATGATTGGTTTGGTTCTTGCATGTATCAATAGAATAACATTGACTTAATAAAGAAAAAACTTAGTTGGTCTTTCTTTAACAACTACAATGGTCATTGTTTAACAAGAAAGGATTGGGTGCATAGGTGCCATCAATGTCATCGTATTCCTTCATCCATGTCAAACCCCATAATGACAAATCATTTCTCGAACTACCTTAATTTCTTTGGCAATATTTAACGAAAAACTTGACATGTGAATGAGATAAAAAATTTGATTCTGGTACATCATATTGATGACTAGTTTGGTTCTTGTATATATCAGTAGCACAATATTAACTTAATAAAGAAAAAAACTTAAGTGGTCTTTCTTTAGCAAGAAATAATTAGATGCACGAGCAGCATCAACATCTTTATATTGCTTCATGCAGGCTAACCCCCACGATAATTAACCATTTCTTGAACCACATTCACCTTCATTTCTTTGGCAATTTATAAATGAAACACTTCAGACGTGATAAAAATTAAGTATGTTAACTTTTGATTTAGCATGGGGGTGGGCGATGATTCTGGTACATCATATTGATGACTGATTTGGTTTTTGTCTTTATGAGAAGAATAGCATTGACTTAGTTAAGAAACAACTATGGTGGTGTTTATTTAACAAGAAAGAATTAGTGCACAAGCGACATCGACGTCATTGTATTGCTTCATCGATGTCAACCCCATGAGGATGAACCATTTCTCGAAATGCCTTCATTTCTTTAGCAATATTTAATGAAAAACTTGACTTGTGAATGAGATAAAAATTTACTATTAAGTTTGGTATACCATATGATGATTATTTTGGTTTTTGTATATATGAGTATAATAACATTGACTTAATGAAGAAAAAAAACCAACGATGGTCTTTCTTTAATAAGAAAGAATTTGATGCACAAGCGGTATATCGTATGATGATTAATTTGGTTTTTGTATATATGAGTAGAATAGCATTGACTTAATGAGGAAAAAAAACGATGATGGTCTTTCTTTAATAAGAAAGAATTTGATGCACAAGCTGCGTCAACCTTTTTGTATTGCTTCATGCAGGTTAACCTGCGATGACAGACCTTTTTCAAACCACCTTCACATTCATTTCTCTAGCAATTCATTGTCAATTTTTAAATGAAACATTTCACTTGTGGTAAAATTTAGTATGTTAACATTTTATGAGTAGAATAGCGTTGACTTAATTAGAAAAAAAAAAAACTAAAGTGATTTTTGTTAAGAAGAAAGGTGTACAAGCGGCATCATCATTGTATTGCTTCATCCAGGTCAACCCCACGATAATGAACCATTTCACCTCCATTTCCTTAGCAATATTTAATGGAACACTTGACATGTGAATGAGATAAAAATTTAGTACTGATTCCGATACATCATATTGATAATTAATTTGGTTTTTGTATAAGTAGAATAGCATTGACTTAATTGAAAAAAAAATGACCACAGTCTTTCTTTATCAAGAAAGAATTAGATGCACAATCAACATCAACGTTTTTGTATTTCTTCATGCAGGTTAACCCCACGATGACAAACCATTTCTCGAACCACCTTGACCTTTATTTCTCTGGAAAATGTAAATGAAACACTTTGCATGTGATAAAAATTTAGTATGTTAACTTTTATTTAGCACTGGATGTGTGATGATTCTGGTACAGTATATTGATGATTAATTTGGTTTTTGCCCTTAAGAGTACAATAGCATTAACTTAATTAGGGAACAACTACAGTGGTCTCTTTGTTTAACAAGAAAGAATTAGGAGGCATAAGCAATATCAATGTCATTGTATTGCTCCATCATCATTGTATTGCTCCATCCAAGTCAATCCCACTATGACGAACCGTTTCTCGAACCACCTTAATTTCTTTGGCAATATTTAACTGAACACTTAACATGTGAATAAGATAAAAATTTAGTACTGATTATGTGTCTCCCAAATTTTCATTTTGACCCATTCTATACAATACAAATATGGTAATCCAAACCCGACCCAATTCATACCTAACTCATACTTGATCGGATTCATATTGCTAAAACACTTTCATATTTGACCTAATCTAGGAAAACTCATACCCATACTGATATAAAAGCACGAAGTGAGTGATTGTGGGATCGAGTGAGGGTAAGAGAGTTCTAGAGGTGGTTTGGATCTAAGTGAGCTATAAACCCATTTAACCTCATAGTATATTAGCATTTACTATTCTAAATCCATTTAGGACCCATTAACTAAATAACTCATATGACAACTCAGCTTATCAAATATGAGTTAAAGTGACTTATTTTCACAAGTCTATTATACTTCAATAGGACACTAAAACCGGCAATTCTCTTCTCGAAGGTGGCAGTGGAACACCAACAATTCATAAATAACAAATCTGGCTAATTTGCAGATCCTCAATCACCATTATTCACCAGGAATTCACCACTATCTCTGCTATTGCCGGGGCGTGTGGTATCTGGAAGTTGTCGGTCAACCCGTAATGAGCCATCAGAAACCAGACATGAGTTATGAGCTCGCCACCCCGCCGCATCTGCTGAGCATGATCCGTCGCTTTGCACTTGCTAGCCGCGTAGATCAGCATTTCTGCCCACACCTGGCTGATCACTTCCCATTTCGTAAGCTCGGATGGGAGGCGCTCCAGCTCTGATGCAAGTCGGCACCCATTGAATAGGACGTACTTGACTTTGTCCTCCTTCATCACGCTCAGATTGAATTTGGTCTTCACTTGGCCCCGCAAAATGTTGCAAGCCTTTGCGATCATGGGATCATACTCTCTCCTCTTCCCGGGGTCTCCTTCCGAGATGTCGTCCGTGGGCTCTCTCTTATTGTGGCCACGAGCAGGTCTTTCTGGAGCGGATTCACCCAAGGCGAAGTACTTCTTGGTCTCTTTATAAATGTCTCGGAACCTGATACTTCCAATTCCAACTGGCAACATGGAAGGATACATTACAAGGAGATACAGCATGTACCGAGACAAGTGCAAACTCATCAAGGAATAGAACTTAACATGGCTCTGGTTATTCCTATCTAGCTCCTTAATGCTGTCTGTTCCATCATCGGGGTAATAGCAGAGCTCTGTTGCTATATGCCAAACTAGGATGCTCATGTCAAACTCCAGTTCGATGCTCCATTTTAAATGATCTAGCAAATTTTGCGTGCTCAGCATGCGGCCTCCCTGTGAGTCCACGAGGAGGGGAGTTTCTGTGCGTCCCTCGCTTCCTTCTCTGTAATTGTCGACAGAATTATGGTTCTGATATAGCCAGTAACGTCCTCACGGCCTCGATAGAGAAACTTCACCGCCATCTCATCAACGTGCAATAGCTTAAGAAATCTCCACCAACAGGAGTTATTTTCATTTAAAGAGCAGCTCATAAGGTTGAATTGGCCAATGGAATTGGACCACCTGCGCCTTTTAGACAGTGGTCGGATTTGGTTGACAAAATTGAAAACGGCTAATTGCTTGTTCTTTATGAGCCAACAAGAGAACCGGTCGGAGAAAAGGATGTGAGACAATGCATATAACTCGAGGAAAATGGCTGCTCCTAGCAACAGGAAGGTCAAACATAGATCCGGGTTCGAGTATCGTTCCTTGTCACTTAAAGAGAAGAGCACCAGGGCGACACATATCGAGAATGAGATGGCAAGTCTACAAATAAAGCCCCAGCTCGTATAAACTGCCTTCGCCTTCGCGTAGAACACGTCATAGATGAGGCCCAGTTCGATTTCAATGACTTTAAAAACATCTTCATTGTGCTTGCCATCCACTATCGACAGGCAAGTGTCACGTTCCTCCAAGCTAAACAGGTGATCTGCGAAAAGGCGTTGAGTAGTGTCGACCAAGCTCCAGGCTGCCAGCAGTGCGTGCACCTCGCGCTTGTATTTTTGGTCCTTGGAGTCCTCCCTCAAACGGGATTTCTGAGATGAAAGATCCGCGATTGCCTCATTGATCGTAATCGCTGCATCATCCTGTACTTCAATGACTTGATGAGGCACGACGTTGTACCCCTCGGCCCCCTTCAACTCGCATTCCTCCACAATCTTGTTGGAATACTTCCGGTGGGGTTGGGACTCGGCGAGGGAGTCCTTGAACTGCTCGTTGCTGGCGGCACGGAGGACCCAAACCCTCTCGCCGTACTTATAGAAACCTAAGAGCAGTATCAGGATGGCAAGCAATGATAGGCTAGGATGAGTCCACGCTATTATCAGGACATAAACTGTCAAGCCCGTCTGGTTCACCAGCGTCAGTGAGTGCCTGAGCCAGAGCTCATTATCTTCCATCGCGTAGGCACTAATTGTGTCGGGGCCCCCCAAGTGCAGCAGCAAAAATGGCGCCCAAAAGGTGCTTAGCTCTGCGTGCGGGTCCATCTTGCTCACCGAGTTGCCGGCCTTGATTTCCCCAATCATGTTGGAGATCATGCCGAGCGCATAGATCGCAACTGAATCGGCCAATAGGTAGGCCGACCAGGTGACCACCCTGATCCAAGTGCGGGGAACATACTTGCGGCGGTTGCCCAGACAAACAAGGAAGATTTGGAGGGCGAGGCTCAAGAGAACTGCACCTCTCAGCTCCCACTCCTTCCACACGTCGCCCGAAGAGGAGAGCACCTCTGACAGCCTCCGTGCCCTTATAAGGACCAAGCCAGTAACAACTGCGAGACATGTTTGCCGACGACAAATAAGCTGACGCTAAATGATTCAGATATGATACATAAGGCCTAATGGAGACAGAAACTAATGATTCAAGCATGAAACACGGCAAGCTTTCACAGCCTGTAGCAGTAATTAGAGGGCGATGTATCGGTTAGCAAGCAACATGCTGCTCACTGTTTAGCTATACGAAGATGGGATAATGCAGACAGCAAATGAATAGATACTGAGCTAATGTTAACATCTTCTTCAAGCTTATTTAGAAGTATTACGACATCAAACGCCGTCAGTTCTCATTGATTTGCGACATACCAATCGTTAGCATAGTGTGCGGTTGAATACGCTGATGGAGGATGGACCGTCTCTTCGGCACAAACTGTCCCGTAATCAATCAAAAGGTTGAAAATGGAAAACCCCGCCCGCCAGGAAGGAGGGAACGCCGCGGTGTTGGGGGGGGTGGTGTTGGTGGTTGTTGTGGGGGCGTGGGGTGGTTGTTGGAGAAAAATAGAATGGAGCACCTAACAACGTGTCTTCACAAATTAAAAATTATGAGATCGTCCTTTTTATTTTGGGGTGAACAATAACTTATCCAAAATCACAGAATTATTCACATATGTCTCAGTTCGATGAATTGTCTCAATTGGTATATCCCCATATGGATCGAGAGATCTCCTTATTTCTTCACCACGGATTATGAATTTAATGATTTCTTATGAGTATTTGACATCTGAAAAAGTCTAAGATTGTTGAATGTAACCTCTTAAGTTATTTGAAATAAGTCAGAAACCATTTTAAAATGTCGGTAAGTATCAAATAAGAGTTACTAATGTAAAAGTAAATGATAACTTCATATACAAAAAGTGGGTAAGGCCAATAAAGGTTGTGATTTCGTACATAAAGGACAACTTCACCCCCACCCCACCCCCCCCCCCAACAAAAAAAAGGGGAAATTATTAGAATAGCCGACAATTTGGAACCAATCAAATAAATGTCAGTAGGCAGCTCAAATAAGACATTAGATGGTAATTTTATTGAAAAAAGGTCGGTAAGTAACTTCAATAAAGTGGGTGATTTGATATAAGAGTATAAAAATTCAACAAAAGTTAGAATTTTGGTAATTCAAAATCGCTCAAATAATATGTCGGTAAGCCGAGAAGTAGTGTAGGTGGTGGTGAAAGGGATTTTTCTCTCTTTTTCCCCGCTCAGAAGAAAGAGGAGCAACTTAACCCACCCAGTCCTGCCTTTAGAAAGGAAAGCAGGAAAGGAAAGCATTTGGAACAGGCCGGACTTTAGGAAGAAAGCCTGACTTCTGAGCTCAGCTTAGCCCAGGACTTTGGAATAGAGCGCAGGAAAAGCGCCCTGTGGTTCCAATAAGAGCTGATAATAAAAAAATATTAATTGATAATTTCCTTTGAAAAAGTTGGCAACGTGCTCAAATTTAAGTTCGTTTTTCACGCGAAAATTGGCACGATCGTTAATTTGGTAAGTTATGAGGATGAAACTTGGTAATTCATGAGAACTATTGGTAATTTATAGACAATAAAAAATATTGGTAATTAACATAAGAATCGGTGGCTCGCTAATAAGACAATCAAAAAATGATTTTCCAGACAACTTTTCATAAACTAACAGCATCTGCGGTAAACCAATGTTTCTAAAGATTTATCGATATGGAAAATGTTCCTTTTTTTCTTCAACAGAACAATAGAACCATCCCGTCGGTGGCTCAATAAGACAATTCATTTCCCTATTAAATGAACGAACAATTTGCTGCGATTTACGTTGCGTTGTCTACTCAGTGGAAAGTTAATTATCTCTTTGGTCCCAGAAAATAATTATTTGTACTATAATACAAAATAAAGAGAATCTCTTACTTTTACGGGATTTAATTATTTTTCCTTCTAATGATATTTTAATGAGTTAATATTATAAATATTGTATCAACTGATAAATGTGTAAATAAATAAATTATCTCATATCTAATGTTTTTGAATTTTAAACTTTGAATATTTTCTATGCTGTAAATAGCCTTATGAAAAAAAAAAAAAAAAAAAAACAGATCAAATAGCGAGATACTTTCCTCTTTACACATATTTGTACGATTGCTTCATTTACTTTTTATATTAACTAATATTTATAATATTTCATACAAAGAAGACTTCATGAAACCTTTCAAATGTTAATTTATTGCACACGTGGTGCCTGCATGCGCTTTTTCCGATAATAGTTTAAAAAAAAAAAAAGATATTCGCCTCTTAATTGTCCTCGAATCTCGCACGGAAATTTCAACATATGTATGAAGTATCTCAACCAATAGTTCATCTTCTTCATGCTTCATAAAAAGCCCAATAACGTGAAAAGGTCAGAACTTGGACACTTGGAATATACAAAGACCGGAGAGTCTTCTTCAGATCATTTCATATTATATTCATAAAAAAGACCAATTAATCAATCTCGTTTGTATCTGTCTTTTTTTCTTAATGCTTAAAGTCAAATCGCTTAGCTCTTAATTTATAATTGTTCATCCATAATACTAAACAAACTAGCACCCTTAGATATGTTTATTATTCAAGCACTCTCGCAGGGATAATAGCAGCCGAGATTCGGCCTAAAATTGGAGGGTACAAATTACTGATAACTGAAAAGGAAAATGAGAGTTAAAAAAAAAAAATTTGAAACATTGAAAGTCTAACAAAGTCTAACGGCTTAAACTTGCCTGTTATACTTTCCATCTCCAATTCATCTCTCTTGTTTCTTCAATGTTCAATAAGTTTAGGATTAATATCCTGAAAAACTTCAAATTGGTACACATGTAACAAATTTATACAAAACTATTTTTTTACCATGAAAAATCCCAAACCGGTACACCTATAACAAATTTACCTCGATCGATCATAAAAAACCTTAAATCGGTGCATTTATAACAAATTTACCCCAAACTAATTTATTCGACCACAAAAAACCCAAAAATGGTAAATTTATGACAAATATATCTTCTGCTAAATTGGATTAATACCATAAAAAATAACAAAAAATTGTAAACTATGACAATCGGAGCGTAAAATCTGAAATTAGTATACTAGTCAACTGTCACGTGTCATTTAACTTAATAATTTAACAGTAAAATTTAACAAAAACTAACAAAAGGTAAACTTGTCACAAATGTACCAGTTTGGGGTAAATTTGTCAAAGGTATACCAGTTTGAGGTTTTTGGTGGTCAAAAAAATAGTTTGAGGTAAATTTTGTCGGTTTTGGGTTTTTTAGGGTATTAACCCAATACCCAAATCTTTTGTCAAATCAAATGATGATGGTACTAATCATGAATAGTCTGTTCCATCAACCAAACTTGTGCTAAAAAATCTGACCATGATCACGCAGAATGCTCCATGACAATGTGACTAAGACTCTTCTTTGACTAGGTCTCAACCTATATTGCTAGTGACTACCCACAAGAATATCCTAACATTAGTGTGCATACCCACAAACTTCTCAATAGATTCACGACAATATTAAGCATGATATATCAACCTCAATCTCCAATAACCTAAAACCAAAATTAGAAATCACACAATACTCTCTTTCTCAAACCAAAATCATATAACTTTGCATGCTGCAATATATATCAAAATACCTTTCATAAACTATATCATAAATTATAAACTTTTTGTGATTATCTCGTAAAATGTTTCACAAACCATTTACAGCAATTAACTTAAATTATAAGCAACAAATATGTTTCTATTTTAAATAATTAAAATGGTAGTAAATGCTCGATTCATATTTTATGCAATAATCATGCATTTATGTAACTCATAGTATATGTAATATGTAACACTTTCGAAATATGAGTTTACAAACTCAAAGAATTAATAGCACCACTCACATGGGAAAGCTGAAAATCAACATATGAAGATTACTCAAGCCGACACATTTATAATCCTATCAATTATTCAAAAAACAATATTGAAAACCAAGTAATACACTATCTAGCGAATGATATGACTAAATTACACTTATTTGTCGATAAAACAATACTTACGTGCTAACGAAGAAATTGGTTTATTACAAATTCATCTGTATCCGTTATGCGTATTATCCATTATGCTTAAGTCACAAGTGTAACTTCAGAATTTTGTTCCCATCAAACCGTACTTCCATCAAACACCACAACTCCGCAATGCTCGTATCTCCTATTTCCATATAACTCTAAAGCTCAATAGCTCCTCATTCGAACTTGGTAGTTCAACTTTCACATAACTCCAAACTTAAGACCTAATATCGAAAATTATTCTGATTAAATGAATAATAGGCTTAAACACTGACTAGGGGTTGCAATTTGCATTTAATTTGGCTTGTCGGGACGTCGGAATCGGCTACGAGATGAACTTTTTCTCTTTTTCCCTTTAATTCCTTCAGTTTCTCCCTTTTTCGTTCACGGGCGAGCACCTTTTGTCAATTTATTTTCTTTTTCTTTTCTTGTTCTTTCAGCCGCTTCATCGACTTCAACGTGAGTAATGAAGACGGGCTGAGCTTTGAGAACACCGGCTTATAAATTCCATCGCTAAATTGTATTCTCATATTTTCCTAATTTGTTTGTTAGGATTAAGATTTCAGAAAGAGTATTTTACACGCTGAGCACGTTATGTAACAATGATGACGTGATATAATTGATCAATTATATTTAATATCATGTCTATGTATTTCATTTTTGATTGGCGAGTGACACATGATGTCTCGATCACAAAAATCTATTCTTTAATATGACAATGCCACAAAATTAATTATTTGTTAATCAGTGAATTTTCATTGACCTCTACGGTCTCCATCGGTCCTTCCAACGCACGCCGAAACAAAATGGGGAAATTAGAATTTGTTTCCTTCGCCTTTTGTTCTCTTCATGTGACTCCCAACTTGAATTACCCTATATAAAGACTTCTATCTCGACTTATATCATCATCATCTTCTGCTTCTTCCTCATCATAATCATAATCGAAATTATGAATATCTTCCTCGAAACTGGATTCAGGGTCTTGTCTGTGGTCATCCTCTTCTCCTCTTCTGCTGTCTTCTTCATCTGATTGCTCCTCTTTATTTTCATTCTGTTCATGATCAAGAACACAAACTTATATTCATAATGAGCCATGATACTCCCAGTTCCATCTTCACTAACACTAACAAAAGCTTAACCATCTTGTATGAGATGAAACCTGATACTCGCGCACTCACACACCCTTACCATGACCATTTGTTATTCGAACCTGTATGAAACTCAGTGATTAACACCCCCTTTTCGTCTGATAATGCAATTACTGGGAGTTAAATCAAGCACATCATTATTTGCACAGTCAAGACGATCCCGGTGGGTGGCAACTTAAATGCAGAGCAATCGTGTAAAGCAAAAGAAGAAAGAGAGCTACCTGTGGCGAACTTATTAACAATCCCTTCGTAATGATCTGCACATTCAGGCGCATTTCTCGGACATTTCGCTCAAGTTCATCCGGCACTTTAACCAATGTGATTCCTTCCAAGGTTTTGATCTGCCCCAGTCCGTCGATTCTCTTCAGCTCCATGCAGTCCTTAATTTCCAAGTCTTCGAGGCATTGCATTGCATTTGCCAGTATAGTCCACTTGGTCAGCTTCTTCAGCTTCCACAGTTTCAAGACACGGAGTCTCGGAAATGTGCCTTCCGAGACACTCAAGATTTGGCCATCATACGAATACGCAAATAACCGGAGAGTGGTCAAACACTCCAGCTCACCCAGGACTGCCATAAAATCGTCCTCTAGTCCAGACATGGACAAGGTTAGTACTTTTAGGTTGCGAGGAATGTGCGACAAGCTTTGCATGGACAATTCTCCAAGCAAATACAAGTTGGAAACAGACTCGAGCCTCCTTATGTCACTCAGTTCAAGATCTGACGGCTGACCGAATAGGTCCTTTGATCGCAATCTGAGGGATTCAAGCATCTTCAGATTTGTGATCTGCTTGGTGGCTTCTGTCACCGTTGAGGGATGACACGTCAAAGCCAGCTTCCTCAGACCTGTCAACTTGCACAGCACATTCAACATGGGACTTTTAGCTCCTATGTATAAGCCCCAAACGGTTTGGATGTTGCAGTTTAAGGATTCCTTGGAATGCAGTTGAGGATCAATGGACTCGTCGAAGGACACCTCATTCATGTATAGGTGTTGCAGGCTCTCTGCCTCCCAGATAGAAACCGGCACTTGAGTTATGTTAGTGTACTTCAGATCCAAAGTTTCCAGGTGAGGCAATTGCACCACTGACTTTGGAAGCGACTCAAGAAGAGTCCATCTGAGTCCCAAGTACTTGAGCTCCAGCAATATTTTGCGAAGCTCCACCGGTAGCAAAGGCTTGTAGACACCCTCGAGATCAAGTACCCTCAGTAAAGGTGATTCCCTCTTCGGCACTAGCGGTTTAAGCAACACCTCTGTATCTCTGGCCTGTGTCCCTAGCTTCATGGTGTTGAATGACACATAGGAACAAAATTGTTTGATGCCGCATGGCCTCGAATTGTTGCTGGTGGACACTCTTTGATGTGGCTCGGCAAGAGTAATCTCCATGTGTGCTTCTTGAGCACTTGTTTGTGAACACTCCCTTCCTACTTCCGGTGCTTTTTCTTGCGCCTTTGTTTCTCCTCCAAAAATATGCCTAGGTACTGCAATGCGTGGTGCATCAAACTCTCCTTCATCATGAATACAACAGTCATAGATCTTGAGGAATCTTTCATTCTTAGCCATCTGATAAAGGACATCGTACAAAGTTCCGGGCAAGCGGCATGATCGGGCACTCCCATCCCATTTCTGTCGAACTACATGGACCATGTTTCTGGAAACCAGAATCTCGAAACATTTCTCTGCATCAACTCTGTTTACTCCGTTCTCCAACACTGAAGATACTAAATTCTCAGCAGACCAGAGTCTGAAGAGCCTCCTTGTGGGAATCTCAGACTCCTTGGGAACACGGTCAAGTACAGAGCACATTGCTTTAACCCTTCTGGAAGGTCATTAACACTTAAACGCACAACATCTTGGAGTGTGGGACGATCGGGAAGCCCGCTGGTAAGCAGATTGGCTAGCTTGGTGCATCTATCCGATGTGGTGGCAGATAAAAATCCTCCGAGTAGAAGGATCTTTGGGGGAGAACCGCCCGATTTGCTAAAAATCCTCTCTTTGAGATGGAGGAGTTCCACAGGCGGATCGACCACACCAAAAGCCCAGCTGCTTGCTTCCAATAACCTGTCACTCTGTTTGCGGTCAAGGGGCTCAACTTGAGATGCATGGAATACCATGGATCGATGGAAGAGGGTATGTTGGGGTTGCGAGTTGTGACAATTACTCTGCTTCCGTTCCTTGAGTCCGCAAGCATCATAATGAGCTTGTCCATGAGATGGAGATCGCACAAGTCATCAAGGACTACTAGATAACAGCATTCCATCAAGACTCCTTGGAGCACATTGGACAGCTCTTCTTCTTTCAGACGCTCCACATCTCGCAATTCCGGGACCCTCAACTGCTTGAGCAAGTCGACCATGAGATGACCCAGGTTAGGCTCCACCCCAACCCGGACCCAAGCGCAGCAGTTGAAATGATTCTTGACGTCTGTTCTGCTGTAGACGCTCCTAACTAGAGCTGTTTTCCCAACAGCTTCCTCTCCGACCACAGAAATCACTCTCAGGATGGCTCCATCATCTCTTCTATCAATCAACTGCGACGTGAGTTCATTGACAAGATTTTCCCGACCCACGATATGGGACTCATCCTTCATCTTTCTTGCTCGGGTCAGGTTGCCTGGTGAAGAAGCTACACTGTTCCTCCCGGAATTGAGTGGCGAAGTTTCAACTTCTCGACCCAACATCTTGCGCTTCTCACCGTTTCCTCGTTGTCGGCCCCGAGAGGACAACGAGCGGACTAAAGACAAAGTCTTTGCTAGAGGATTTCGCAGTCTCATTCCCTCGGATGCCTCCATGAGGAACCAGTCGAGTTAGCCTGCACAACACGAGCGGGCTTGAGAAGGCACGATCGTGCACCATGGAATGGAAGCTCGCAGTCCTGGCTATTCAGTTTCGAGGTGCTCAAGCCTCGAAAAGTGCGATTTGCTTAGGACATTAGAAATGGCAACTTCAGGGACAAGATCAGGAAAAGGAAATTGGAGGTCTGTTTATGGGGGAAGAAGGTTGTATTGGTCGTCAATTTGCGCCAAACAAACTTAGGATTTATAGGAGGTGTCAATCACCACCGGCTTCTAATTAATAAATACATCGTCTCTAACTCTTATAATTGTTCATAATCTTTATAAATCGTTTTTTTTTTTTTTTAAATAGTGAGATCTTTTTGTTGGTAAAGTCAAGTCATACAGAAACTTTAGCGCGTGCAAAGTCGTCCAAAAAATATTTGGACTTGAGCAAGCCAGATAGAGTTGTGCTGGAATTCTCATTATACAAAGACCAGAAAGTCATTCCTCCGGTCGATGTTATTCTACCCATAAAAAAAAAAAAAAAAGATTCATCAACGTGATTAACAGTGACGATTCCGATGACGTATTCTGCGCATCATAAGAAGTCAAAGTACTCGAAATTTGAGTGGATTGAACCTATCATAAAATTCTACCATCGGAACATCAAAAGCATGAGGATTCGTCATTTCTTCTGTGCAAAACTTTGTGACGTGGGTCCTATTAAAGCGGGCGGTTCGTTCAATTTTCAGATTTGAGTGATGGTTCTTTTTCATTTACTTTTCATTTTTAACATCAAAAGTGTGCCATCTTTTACTCGAAACATTCAATTTTTCTTATGTGTGTATATATATATATATGTATATATGAATACTTGAATTCGCCTCAATTTTTTCTTAATTTGGTTTAACATTTAAAATATTATCCTTGTCTGTCAAGATATGACGCAAATTTTAGTAAAAAAGAGCCTAAGCCTTTTTGGCTAAATGGGATAAATTATAGTTCTTCGAGAAAGTGACTCAAACTTAATCGATAATCACAAGACTTGCAGGATACGCTATAAGCTTCTAAGTGCTCAAGTCCCCACATCCGTACCTCTGAATTATTGGAAAAAGAAGACCGGTAGAAATTCAAGGTGATGATGCTCTTTGCTAGGGGTACAAACCGCGAACTTCACTTTCAAAGTTCATTTCACGTTACTTCAACTCCTACGTCTTTCGAGGCCAATGGGAAATCAAAAATGAAATCCAATTTTTCACTACTTACACGAAGTTATCTCGAATCCCTATTGGTTTAAGCACATGATGCCTTAAGATCAAACAATTTGATGAGGTGAGATAGTGTCGAGCTTAGAATTACTATTTGTTCCACCACCCCGATAATTTGAAAACCAATCCTCGATCCTGTAATGTTCACAGCATAGCTAGTATCAGCATTAATGCAATCAGACTACCCCATTACCCTCCATCCAGGAGAGAAAGCACATGAACGATGCGATGGTGCAAATCACAATACTACACTTAAATGATATCGCATGGGATACTATCGACGAGTCCACAATGTTGTCACTAGCGAGTCTTACAGTTTCTGAAAATGCGAGTTTACTTTAGGAAGCATATGCCTCGACAAGATTGTCCAGTGCAATTCTTACTGCTTTTGACAATGCGATTTGCCTTAATTGACTAGAAATAGAATACATCGAGATGGTAAGTGCAATGCCGCTTACAACAAGCAAAAAGAATCTCGAGAGAAAATGGTCCAAAGAGACATGGATTCATTTCTGAATAGCCAACCATGCAGATGCATAAATAGAATGGCATACAGACCAAGGGAACAAATCAGAAAGGGCAACATGCACAAAAATGGAAAACATCGTGACTTTCTAGTGGTGATAAACTCTCAATTGAGATAGCTAGTATAAGCACCTAGAGGGGGTGAATCGGTGTATAATAATTTCTCGTGATAAGTGAGCAATACGAAATAGACAATAGAAAGGAAGTTCGCCTTTTATTAGCAAAAACGAATTATGATCACGGTAAAAATAGTAAAAAAGAGAAAATGAACACAGAGATTATAGTGGTTCGGCTTATTCCAAACCTACGTCCACTTTTCCGCGCATGATAGCCCACTTTGGCTGGATTTCACTATGAACAAAAGAGTTGTTACAGCAAATCTCTCCATTGATTCCATAGTGTAGATACTCTACCACACTTTCTCAACGTTTCTCAAAGATATAGACTCTCTTTTGTGTACAAGATTTTGCTGAACAAATGAATTGACTAAGAACAAAGAGCTTCAGACTTTGGAATTCTTCTATCGTACACACACTTAAAACAACTAAAGCGTCTTCCTTATATACTCCTTTATGCCATCATACCCGTTGGCACTTACCAAAGGAATTCCTCCAATCTACCCGTTGTACGGAATCAATTAGGAAAATCATTCGAGCTATTAAAGGAACATGTCGATAGCCCATCAATCCTACTCGCCCATACAATCAGGATCTCGGTTTCCATAAGTAGGACCTTCCAAGTATACTTCGCCAATCATCGGATCCTCAATATATGAATCAATTATGATCAAACAAAGGATTCCGTTATGTCATATCCAGCCAAGAGATCTTCTCCAGTCGATAAGATCAAATCCTTAATGAAACACCCAGTTCGGGATAGCCTTTCTTCAACGGACTAAATACTTTTGTCAATGAGGATAGACTTTGAATCTTGAGTCTAGCAGTCCAGAGGTCTTCAGACTTTAAATAGCAGAGTCTGCAAATCTTCATACTAGACTAATGGAAACGTTTTGTCAGCTTCAAAATACTCCAAAAAGATTTATCCAACAATCTCTCCCTTTTTGATGGTGACAAAACTTTCCTGCGGATTTGGATAACTTTGACCTACAAAACATTATTCAAGCAAATATGGATATCTCATAAAGATAAATGGCTTAATGATAATACTAGAATCTGCAACCACAGAAAATAGGTTAGTCTTTTATGTGAGTAAAGCCATTCATAAGATATCAATAGTACTTAATATGAGCAGTCAAATCCAAATCCCAAATTTAGTTCATAGCCAGACACAAAAGTCAAGTCAAGTCAAACATCAAAACAAACCAAAAGTTCAACAAGTTAAAGGTTCAAAGTTTCAAATTACATCTCTCCCCCTTTTTGTCATCATGAAAAAAATTTGAGATGGAAAGAGAATGGATTCAAGAATGCTTGGGAACACGAACAAGCTGGAAATCTCTCATTGACTGGACAATGCCTTCCAGCTTTTTCAAGTCCTCCTTCAGTTGTGCCACATCTTCACCCTTAGCATTTGCCTGAATCTGAAGAGAAAGGGCTTGGATCTAATCATTCAAAGCGAAGAAGCTTGACTGCAGATCTGCAAATTCTAAACTTCGCATCCCATAGCATATATCGACCCCGCATTTCCAAGAGAACATCAAGAATTCTACGAAAATCTGCTGAATTATCGATGCAACGTGCTTCGCACGATCAGATGGAGTAAAGGCAGACGATGGCAAATCAGCATAGTCACGCAGATTGGGTGATGAAACATCATGTCCCTCCTCAAGAAATTGAGAGGTATAGATGTCCTCTGGATTTGTTGGAGAGCGACTAACTCCCTCACTGGTAGCGAGGATATGAGGACATTCCTCTTTTCTCATGGTCTCTCCTGTTTCCATGCCTTTAGGTGGAGAAGAGAGTTCCTCATTCTCTCCTTCCTCTTGATTTCCTCTTTCCTTTTCTTCTTCTTCTTCAGATCTTTCCTCCTCTCGCATCTCTTTCTTGACTTCTCTCTCCTCTGTTTCTTTCTCTTCTGCTTCCAAATCTTCTCTTTCTCCAGTCCTCTGTTCTGAGTCTTTCTCTTGTCGTTCCGTTGATTCTGGAACAGAACGACTCAGGTTCTTTAATGCCATAGCAGAAATGGTGATGTCTTCCTCATCTTCTTCATCTTCAACGATGAGAGCTCTTCTTTTCTTGGATGAAGGAACCGTGGGCTCCTTCCCTTTTCTCTTTGCCGCTGAAGAGATTTTATGAGTCTTGACAGGGGTTTTTCCCTTGAATTTCTCCAACGCCTTGTTGAGTTCCTTCATACGCATTTTGGAGACCATTTTCAGTCCCACCACCATTTGATCACAAGATCGAACACAGAGAATTCGTCGAGGCTGAACATTCAAATGTCTGAATAACTTTGTCACAAGAGATGGATAAGGAAGTTGACCCTTGTCCTTCACCACTGCTCTATACATGTGGAACATAATAGTGTGAGGAAGAGAAAAAAATTTCCCAACATTGATAGCATACATTAGCTTTGCCTCTGAGTTTGAAACATCAGTCTTTGAAGTAGATTTTGGTCTGGGGCAATTAATCACAATCTTGTGAAGCAGAATGTTAAATGCACATATCCTCGAGTAGGAAACCTTTACCTCTGTCCTTCTATCCTTAACAAGTTCCAACATAGCACGAGCAATGGAGACATTGATAGGTTGATATCTCCCTCTCTCAACCCCAATCACATCAGCCAACATATCTACATCCACCACATAATCCTGATCTCGGACACTAAAGAGAATCTATTCGCATCCAAGAAGCGAGATTCGAATAGAAATATGCGATGAGTTCGGCATAGGCTTCGTAGAGTCGGAGCGGAAGCTGTTCAAGTTGAAGAAGACTAAATTTTTCTCTCAAATTGATATTTACAGTATCAAGGAAATCAAAATCCACACTTCTAGGGTTTATCACCCCACACTTCAACAATTTAAAGTATAGATGCTTTTGTTCCTCCGATCGAAACAAGTCTGTCATTTTTCCCGAATTTTGCCGCAACACCCATTCTCGGTTGAAACCGACCGTATAACTTGTCATCATCATTCCCATCTACGATTCAGCCCTCCAACACGAGGATCGATTGGAATATTTGCCATTGCTTCTTCTGCCGATCTAGCAGGGGCAATTCCCAACCGTTCCAATGTGCGTAAAAAGAAGGTTTCATTTTTGTACCCTTTGTATTTCAGAAATTCGTCAATGCAGTTCAAAGGAGTTCCACCCCTTTTCAAAGCGCGATAAAACTTGTAGATAAAAGAGGGCTTAGAAACTTTTACAGGTTCTGCATCTTCGATTATTTCTTCCTCTTCTTGTTGAGCAACCTCCTGTTGTCTAGATGGAGAAGATGGACACCTTTGCTGAGAAAGTTGTGGGCTCTGCTGCGACTAGGAGACTCTTCTTTCTCGGTTAGATCAAAGTGCATAAGCCCATCACGCATTTGTTGTGGTCCCCCGCTTGCGATCCTTGAAGACTTCCTTTGAGACGACATCTTTCACAGTCTTTGAAAGATTCCAAACTTGACTTTCCCAAGAAAGATGACAACTTGTCGAAGATTAAACAAGAGAAAAAAACAGAAATGGAAGATTGATGCTCTCTTAGGGTTTTTGAGAGTAAAGCAAAGAAGAAACAACAGTATATAAGACAGTCGAAGAGAGGCATACGGAATGTCATAAATGAAAGTAAAAAGATGCCTTTTAAAAAATAACTGCCTTTTTAAAAAAATTAGATAATTGTCATTTCAAAAATAACTCATTTTTTGAAAAGGAAACGTTGCAATAATCACGTCAATTAAAGATAGCAATAATCAAGCACGGTTGATGATCGTACCTTTTCGAGATGAGATTCGAAAGATGGTAAAATAACTTACGAAAGAAAAACTTGATCATCCGAGTGGGTATCTTTAAACTTTCGAGTCCCGAGTCTGAATTTCCTCGAGACTTTAAGATTTTGAGTCGGAACGACTAGCTTCAAATTGATTTTTCTCCAAAAGCTTTGTAAATATATCCGCCAATTGGTTCCTTAAGTCAACAAACTGAATTGAAACTTGTCCATTTTGAACATGATCTCTAATGAAGTGATGTCAAATCTTTATATGTTTTGCTCTTAAGTGAAGAATTGGATTCTTAGTGAGATTGATTGCGCTGGTGTTGTCACACTTGATTTCGTGCATGAATCTTCAATTCCAAAGTCTCTTAGCTATTCTTTTATTCACAGAATTTGTGAATAACAACTCCCAAAAGCTACATATTATGTTTCTGCTGTAGAGAGAGCTACGTACTTTGCTTCCTTGAAAATCAAGATATTGTCCGCTTCTAAGTAGTTGACGGTACCTAAGGTGCTCTTTCTATCAACTCGCATCCGGCTAGGTCTCGCGTCGAGTATCTAAGAAGAGTAAAGCCTCCCTTTTAGGATACCAAAGACCAAAGTTTAAAATTAATGCAATATATTTGATAATACGCTTTGCAGCACTTAGATGAGATTCTTTAGGGCATGCTTGAAATCTAGCACAAATGCAAACACTAAACAAAATGTCAGGTCTAGAAGCAGTAAGATAAAGAAGTAAGCCAATGATACTTCGTATAAATTTCGATCAACTTTCTTTCATCCTTCATCTTTGTCTATCTTCAAGGAACTTGACATTGATATATCAGTCTTTTTGCAATTTTTCAATCCAAACTTTTTGACAAGATCATTAGCATATTTTTCTTGATGAATAAAAGTTCCTTCCTTGATTGTTTCACTTGAAGCCCGAGAAAGAAGGTTAACTCACCCATCATGCTCATTTCAAATTCATCCCGCATAGACTTAGAGAATTTCTTGCACTGAGACTTTCATTAGGGATCCAAAATAATATCATCAACATATATTTGAACAAGCATAAAACTTTTGCTTTCTCTTTTGATAAACAGAGTAGTGTCTACTTTACCTTTGACAAAACCATTTTTAATTAAAAACTTACTCAGCTGTTGTACCAAGCTCGAGGTGTTTGCTTTAGACCATATAAAGCCTTTTTGAGTCCGAATACAGAATCTGGTTTCCTTGGGTCTTCAAACCCGGGTGGTTGTTCCACATAGACTTCCTCTTGGATAAATCCATTCATGAAAGCACTTTTGACGTCCATTTGGGATAACCTGAAATTCTTATAACAGGCAAAAAGCAAGTAATAATCAAATTACTTCTAACCTTTTTCTTTGGTGCGTAAGTCTCATCATAGTCTATCCCTTCTTATTACGTATATCCCTTGGCCACGACTCTTGCTTTGTTTCTTATGACCTTTCCTTTCTCGTCCATCTTGTTCCCGAAAACCCATTTAGCTCCAATAATAGATTTATCTTTCGGTTTATGAGTCAACTCCCAAACATCATACTGAATTGCCTGAGTTCTTCTTGCATAGCTTCAATCCAGCTTTCATAAGATAAAGCTTCTTCTATGCTTTTGGGTTCTATTTCAGAAATAATAGCCACAGCACTAGACTCTTTGCGCCTTTTGGATCTTGTGCGAATTCCTTCATTAATGTCCTCAATAATGAGATCTTTGGGATGGTTGGACTTATGCTTCCGGTTACTAGTTGATTTGTCGGGTTGATGATCACTTCCTTCATTTGAATCTTCAACAATCATTTGTTGCTGGTCTTTTGAAGTCTCGAGCTACTTCCCGAGATTTAGACTTTGTAGAGTCGGAGCGAGGTTCGGATTCTTCAAGATGAGTCCGAATAGATTCATTTTGCATAGAATCTTGGAATCGACATTCATTGATTCCTCCACAAATTGAGTCTTCTTGTTGTAGACTCTATATGCTTTGCTTGTGGTTGAATATCCAAGGAAGATGCCTTCGTCGATTTTTCTTCAAACTTGCCAACTCGATCATTTGCATTTTCAATATAAAGCATTTACATCCAAACACATGAAAATATGAAACAATAGGCTTCTTTTTTTTGAATAACTCATAGGGGGTTTTTTCTAGAATAGGCCGTAGAAAAACTCTATTGATAATATAACATCTTTGTAGAAACCGCTTTAGCCCAAAAACGTGAAGAGATGTTACTTTCAATTAAAAGAGTCCTAGCCATTTCTTGAAGCGACCTATTATTTCTTTCCACAACTCCGTTTTGTTCGAGTATATGGAAAGGAGAACAAATGCTGAAAACCAAATTCATCACAAAATTTTGTAAAATCTTGATTTTCAAATTCACCTCCATGATCTGTTCTTATACTTGAAATAACATACCATTTTTCATTTTGGACCTTTTTAGCAAACTTTTCAAAGTAAGAAAATGTTTCAGACTTACTTGCCGGAAATATACCAAGGTAAATCGTGAGTAGTCATCCACAATTACTAAGCAATATTTCTTACCTCCAATACTACGAGTTCGGTTGGTCCAAAGAGATCCATATGCGGGGAGCTGCAGTACATGATTAGTTGAAACTTGATTTATTGATTTAAAAGAATTTCTTACATGCTTTCCCAATATGCATGGTGTACATAGATCAAACTTTTGGTATGATAGATTGGGTAAACCACGAACAAGCTTCTTTGCTGAAATTTTAGCTATCCGCTTTATATTAATGTGCCCAAGCTTTCGTGCCATAAGTTCGCTTCGTCTTGAATTGAGATTAGACATTACGATTCATCGGTTTCACACTAAGAGGTAGATATTTTCATGTCTTCGACCCATGAATGACTCGAGTAGAATCTTTACCGGTTCTGAACATATTCCCTCTTGAAAGTTGATTTTGAAACCGATATCACACAAAGTGGCGATGCGAGCAGATTGTAGTTGAGTCCTTCCATTAAGGAAACATTGCTTATTGTGAGGTTTCCAATCTTTCTGATTCAAATGCCACAATTCTTCCTTTGTTGTTTCCTCCAAATGAGACTTTTCCACCATTTACTTGTATGAGTTTTATGAAGCAACTTGAATCTCCTGTCATATGTCTTGAGCATCCACTATTCAGATACCATTCAACATTTTTCTTGATAGTGACCGGTATTTAGAAAAGAGACTCAAGCTTTATTTGGTATTCATATTTTCTTGAGTCCATTGGTGTTAGCATTATATACGGTCTTTGCCCATACTTTCTTAATGGGTTTCCAAACCATTGGACATTCTTTTCAAAAGGGTGCACTATTGCACTTTGAACATCCGAGAGCATTGCGACCTCGGTTTTACAAAGATCATTTTAAAATGATTTTTGTAAGCATCTCTTGTGGGTCTTTGCTTAATTCTTTTCTTCACTTTAGGAAAATCAATCAAAGGAATGGTTTCCACACTCATTCCTAAACTAGATTTATTGAAATAAGGTCTTTGAGCTGAAAGAATTTTCTCAAGTTTCTCAAATCCTATTGAAAATCTTTTTGAAATATTTGATATGTCCTTTTTTAAAAATACATTTTCTTTTGAAAGATTATCTTCACTTTCTTTAAAAGTAGAAACATTCATGTCTAAACATTTCACCTTTTCTTTCAAAACATTTTCCGTTGTTTTAGTGCAGAGTTTTCTTTTTAAGTTCGAAATCCTTTTAAGAGAAGTCTTAAGACTAAAACATAACTCATCAATGTATTTAGAAACTTTAATATGGATCTTTAAGTTACTCACCTCAAATTCACTGTCTGAATCTAAGTTTGTCTCGGAGTTTGAATCTGAATCCGATTGTGCCATCAAACATATATTGGCATAATCATCATCACTTTCTTCACACTCTATATCACTCCAGGTTTCTGCTTTAAGAGCATTTCGATACTTTTCAGCTTTTCCTTTCTTCTTCCTCAGAAGAGGACAGTTGAGTCTAATGTGTCAATTTTTCTTACATTCAAAGCAGACTACATCTTTGTTTGATTCATCATCCTCAACAAACTTAGTCTATTAATTTGAAAACTCGTTTCTTTGGATTGAGTCTTCTTCCTTTTCTATTCAGCTTTCGAATCTTCTTATCATGAGAGCAAGCTCCGCATCATCCATATCGTCTTCGTAACGTAGAAAAGGAATCATCATTGGATTTTAAAGCAATGGATTTCTTACCTTTAGGATCTTCATCTTCATTGATTCGTTCCACTTCATAAGATTGAAGAGTCCCAACCAACTCATCAACGAGATAGTGGCATGATTCTTTGTGTCTCTCTTATTGAGGTCTTTATGTGATTCCAATCCTTGGAGAGTCTACGCATTAGCTTGTTTACCTTCATGGGATTAGAAATTGGTTGACCTTGATTTTCAAGACCATTCACGATTTACGTAAAACGACTAAACATGTCGGTTATAGATTCTCCGATTTCATTTTGAAGGCTTCGTATTGACCGAGGAGAATGTTGATTCTAGTCTTTCACTCGATCGGTTCCTTCATAGGTAATATGTAATCTATCCCAAACTTCTTTCGCTATAACACAAGAAGATATTCTGTTATATTCAATAGGTGACAAAGCACAATATAAAGAATAAATTGCTTTTGCATCAAGAGCTTCTCTCTTGATTATCTCTTCTGAGTCATTTCACTAGACTCAACAAGTATCTTTTCCTCTCTCTAAGACAAGTGCATCTTTAGGAATGATTCATTTGTCTACAACGTCCCATTCTAGATGATCCTTTAATCTTAGGAACGCATTCATCTTGTTTTTCCATATGTTGTAATCCTTTCCATCAAAGTAAAGCGGTCTGGTATTGCTTTGCCCTTTTACCAGCCCTGGAGCTAACATACTAGCCATGGATCTTTAACTCTAAAGTAAAACACTTCAAACAAAGTGAGTACATAGGCTCTTATACCAATTGAGATAGCTAGTAAAAGCACCTAGGGGGTGAATAGGTGTACAATAATTTCTCGTGATAAGTGAGCAATACGAAATAGACAATAGAAATGAAGTTCGCCTTTTATTAGCAAAAACGAATTATGATCAAGGTAAAAAGAGTAAGGAAGAGAAAATGAACATAGAGATTATAGTGGTTCGGCTTATTCCAAGCCTACGTCCATTCTTCCGCACTGACAGCCCACTAGCTGGATTTCATTATGAACAAAAGAGTTGTTACAGCAAATCTCTCCCTTGATTCCATAGTGTAGATACTCTACCATACTTCCTCAAGGTTTCTCAAAGATATAGACTCTCTTTTGCGTACAAGATTTCGCTCAACAAATGAATTGACTAAGAACAAAGAGCTTAGACTTTGGAATTCTTCTATCGTGCACACACCTAAAACAATTAGAATGCCTTCCTTATATACTCATTTATACCATCATACATGTTGGCACTTACCAAAGGAATTCCTCCAATCTACCCGTTGGACGGAATCAATTAGAAAGATCATTCGAGCTATTAGAGGAACATGTCGATAGCCCATCAATCCCGCTCGTCCATACAATCGGGATCTCGGTTTCCATAAGTAGAACCTTCCAAGCGTACTTCACCAATCATCAGATCCTTAATCTCCGAATCAATTATGATCAAACAAAAGATTACGTTATGTCATATCTAGCCAAGAGATCTTCTCCCAGTCGATAAGGTCAAATCCTTAATGAAACACCCGTTTTGGATAGCCTTTCTTCGACGGACTAAAGACTGTCAATGAGGATAGACTTTGAATCTTGAGTCTAGCATCCGGAGGTCTTCGGACTTTAAATAGCGAGAGTCACGCAAATCTTCGGACTAGACTGATGGAAACGTTTTGTCGGCTGCAAAATACTCCGGGGAAGATTTCTCCAACATCAATAATATATGTAACTCAAGCAAAGTTCCTTTCTGTCTCTCTCTCTCTCTTCCCCTTCAACCATTAAGCCAAAACCAGGCATTTTACTAATGATACATGAGCTACTATGCGGCTACAACATTTTGAAACCCACCATCATATATTGCACGGCTTCGCCAAAGCAACTCTCATACCCATCGCCGCCCGCTTGAGAGTATGCTATCCTTGCATGAGAGGATGTATGCCGCCCATCTTGCTCATTACTAATTGTCGCTCGTAGGCTAATAGTTCGATAGTAGAAAGACGGCAATGGTGCCACCGCAGCAGGTGGAGGAAGGGGATCGGAGCTTGTACTTTGGGGAGTAGGCTTGCTACCCCGGGAACACGCAAGCACAAACAAATCAGAAGTCAGCTTTGGTTCAATCGAAAACACCACGAGGACGAAGTCTTGTGTCAACTACCGTTTCCACATGCTAGAGCCCCGATCTATTATTACCACTACCAAGATGTGGAAAACAATTATATCTTAAACTCTATGCCATGAAATGCCCATTTAAATTATTGAAGAAATAGAACACTTCACTTGTATTGCCAGAGAATCATGTCTTATTACCATAACACGTGCCACCTTTCCTTATGTTTTTAGAAGATAAGAGGAACCGCTGAACATGTCATGCCTTGAGGCCTTAGCCTCGGCACGGGCATGCGACATCCTTCACTTTGAGATTAAGCTGCGATGTCCCATGAGGTATTGCTATCTTATTGATTTTTATCTTTTACTTTAAGCACATGCGGAAGCATGCAATCTCCAATCACCTAATCAATCAACAAACAATGGATAGTCAAGAAGAAACACACACACATACATACTACAAAACTTCCAAGGTTTATTTATTTATTCAGAATGTTTAAGATTTATTTAGTCTTAGCTCCTTCTATAAGGGCAACTACCAAAAATGGTTCCCATCTGTCACCAATGTTCTCATGACAATGGCTTGGGCTCTGGATCGTAGTTGGGGCTGGACTCAAGGTCATCCACGGTGCCATCAAGAAGGGGCAGCACCGAGTTGTTAGTGTCCTCGTGTGGGTCGTCAAACCCTTGCAAAGGATCGTAGAAGTCCTCATTGACCTAGGCGAACTAGAACACATATAGATGGGGGGACTAGATACCTCGAACACTCGTCCACTCACACTGTCATATCCACTCACACTGTCATAGTGTGGTGCTAGAACAGGATGTCAGTAATAGCTTTGTAACGACCCGAGCCCCATTGTATAATATTGTCCGTTTTGGACACTGAGTCCTCACAGTTTTAAAACGCGTTACATAGATTAAAGGGGCCCAATCCTTTATAAACAAGCCTAGGACTCTCCCTCTAAGCGATATGGGACTAGAGAGGGACCCCTTCCCCTTCCTTGCGCACATTCAAGGACCAAGGTGCGGATGCACCGCCATCCTTCCTCCCCGTGCACCGTCGCTTGGGCTGTCACACTCTCTACCCCTTTAGGAGCACAGTGTCATCGCTGTGACCCCACACGCGGTCGAGAGTCGGCTCTAATACCATTTGTAACGACCTGGGCCCCACTATGTAATATTGTCCGCTTTGGACACTGAGTTTTCACGGCTTTAAAACGTGTTACACAGATTAAAGGGGCCTAAGCCTTTATAAACAAGCCCATGACTCTCCCCCTAAGCGATGTGGGACTAGAGAGGGACCCCTTCCCCTTCCTTGCGCACGTTCGAGGACTGAGGTGCGGACGCACTACCATCCCTCCTCTCTGTGCACCGTCGCTTGGGCTGTCACACTTTTCACCCCTTAGGAGCACAGTGTCATCGCTATGACCCCACACGCGATCAGGAGTCGACTATGATACCATTTGTAACGACCCGAGCCCCACTGTGTAATATTGTCCTCTTTGGACACTGAGTCCTCACGACTTTAAAACGTGTTACACAGATTAAAGGGGCCTAAGCCTTTATAAACAAGCCCATGACTCTCCCCTAAGCGATGTGGGACTAGAGAGGGACCCATTCCCCTTCCTTGCGCACGTTCGGGGACCGAGGTGCGGACGCACCACCATCCCTCCTCCCCGCTCACCGTCGCTTGAGCTGTCACAATAGCATCCTTGATATCTATTACCATAACTTTCATGTGCACAGGAAGTCTGAAATGCGAGAGCAATAGACTCATACCTCGGGTCCTAAAAATGGTAAACAGCAACAATTATTTGAAAACTCAATGAGTAAAGTTCCTAAACCTCGTATAGACAGATGCCTCGCATTGGAGCTTTACGATTTCCCAACCCAAACATGTTAGTGGTAGATTGTCGCAACCCAACCTCGGGTGCACCACTTAGAGTTTGGCTAATAGATTATTAAGCCTAAACTTAGTTCAAACTTATACCAATTCACAAATTAGAGTTCAAGTTTTTAACATGTAATTGATTTTTAATTAGGAGTTGCCACTAATTTATTCTTTGGTGGGTCGATTGGAAACCGAGTAAAGTAACGAGAGATTTACTTTACTCATACGAACCAAATATTGTGAGATTGATGACTTGATTATACCAAATTTCTCTAACGTCTTTTTGGTACCTTCTCTTTTTTATTCGAAAAAATGATTTGCTGGCAGCTTGAATTAATTTTAATTTACTTTCCTATCATGTAAGGTGAGTATGTGAGTGCACAAATCACAAATTTAACACCCAAGAAATCAATAAATAAATTATGAGACTTACCGCGCAACAATAAAAGCATCTACAATGTTAGCTCATATCAACAATCATAGACATAATTTTTAATTAACACGTAATTACTTAATCATTTTTAGGATCTTCTCTTGTTTAATGAAATCTAATCTACATGCAGTGCAATTTAACCAAATGGTTTAATTCTAATGACGGACAATTTTTAATTAAATAAATCTAGCAACAATCACTAAATGACATGAATTTTGTGAGCCTAATTCTATATGACATGCACATGATATTTTTGTATTTTTATTAAAATTCGTAATTAAAATTTGCTAAAAATAAAAATCTACCTAAAATGAGATATTATCTATTTTAAGTCAGGAAATAGACCAATCTAAATCCTATCTTAATTTAGAAATTTATCTTAACATGCAATTTAATTCAAAGATATTGTTTAACCTAGATATCATCTAAATATGCATTCTAATATAATTAGAAAAGCATCTAACTTTTCTATCATGCAATTCTATCTAAGAAATAAATTTTAATCTACATGATGTGCAAATGCATTTTTATTTTATTTTTTTGTATTTTCAGGATAAATAAGGCAATCAAAATATTCAAACCATTCAATCCATGAAGGTATCATCCAATCTATTCAAATATGGAAACAATATCTAATCATTTGAAATTTTGCGAATAAAACCGATAAATTAATCTTAAGCCTTAAAGATCAAAAATTAATTTTATGGATACTGCTCAATCAATAATTCTATCTAAAGCCTTATAGATAGAATGGAAAATTATATGCAGTTGTGAATTAGGAAATATATCCTAATGGATATTATGCCTTTGAAGGATTAAATTAGATATCAATCTCATCAATTTAGGCAATATGATATTTAAATCAAATTCGGTTGAGATTTTTTACCTAATTTGCGTGTATACTTCAAATTCGAATTTCTCGACAGATGGCTCACGAAGGGTGGCCGGTGGTGTAATGGCAAGCGGCGATGATGGGCCAATGGACCTACGAGAACAGCAACTTCAATGATCGATTTGGCTTGAGAGCAAGCTCGATGGCGAGCTGGTCAGTGAGCTTAGTGGTGGTGGGCTCATGACTCGGACTTGAACGTCAAGACTGGATTGCGGTAGTGCTAAAGCTCACTGAATTGGACTCAAATTGCCCTCGCAAACCGTTGAGGAGAGCTGGGAAGCTCAACGAAGTGGACTGGAATTGCGCCGGGTTACGCGTACGTGATCACCGGGAAATCATGACCGAGCAAGATGGAGCAGCAAACATGTAATAACCTCAGCAGGAGAGTGCAGCCACAAGAAAACCAAAAAAACGTAGGAAGAAAATTCCCTTCTTGTATTTTCCTTCCTCTTATTTTCAAGTGTTCGTGTGGGCATGCTATGGGTCCCTTGTATGTGAATCCGTAAAGAGAAAATTATATTCTTTTATGAAGAACTATGTGGCATCCTAAAATTCATGGCAACCTCCAGATACATTAAGGCCTATGAATTGGTGATGGAAGTACCATCAAGTTGTATTGTAGCCATTTGATTCATGATTTGCAATAAGATTTATGGCCAAGCTTTTAATGGATAATTATTTGATAGGAAAGAAAATTCTATCATTGGCCATGTGTTTTATAAGTTGGAATTTATTGATTTATGATTTCAAGTTTTATGGCCAAGTGAATAAGGGAAATTAAGTTTTATGGCCAAGTGAATAAGGGAAATTAAGTATTTATATGAATGGGAAATTAGGTGGTGATTAAATGGGAAAAATTACCCACAAGACCCGCCCACAAGACCCCACCATTTGGCCATTTAGGCCTGGCCCACAAAGCCCAAAGGAGGAGGAGCTGCCATTGACCAAGGTTAGCCCAAGCCCAACCGAATGAAGCCCCTCTTGCATGAAAATTGCCAAGTGTTTCTCCCATAGAGCCAAGTGGCGTCGGCATGCAAGATCAATGATTGTTAATCATTGAAAGGAAGAAAATTAGTGAGGAAGAGGGGGCAGATTAAGCGAGGAAAGGGGGAGAAAGAGAGGGGTGTCACACGAAGAGAAAGGGGGAGTTACCGTCCGAGAGAGAGAGAGAGAGAGAGAGAGAGAGTGAGCGTGCGAGAGAAGAAGAGGAAGAAGGAAAAGTTCGTTCACTGCCTTGCCCCGCCATCCTTGTCACTGTGTTTGTACTCAGATTTGAGGCAAGTAGAGTCCTAAAACCTACCCTTTACTCGCTATGATATGTGTTGTAAGGGATGATAAACTTTGGTTGTGGTAGAAGTGAAGGAGTTTGAAGTTCTAGGGAAAATATGGTAGCCTTGCATTCTGTTCTCTAGAAAGGCAGTCCGACCTTTGATGAATTCTTGAGCTGCATGCGACTTTTTAGTTGGAATTTCATTTCGACTCATTGATGAACGTTGTAGAGAACTTCTTGGAGAGTAACATATCAAAATTTCAGATGAAATAAATAAGTATAGACCGGTAAAACCATTTTTCTTTGGAGAAGTTAGATCTGGAATCGAAATGCTGACCTAGTGTGATTCTGTGAATTTTATAAAATTCTCCAGTTGAAATTTGATCTCTTGTTCTGAATAAAAGTTGAATATTACATGTTAAGGAGTAACATAATAAAAATTTAGAGTAAATGGATGAGTTTAGGTTGGTGAAACAATTTTTATTCAAAACAGTTAGAACTGGAATTCGGTGCCGAGGGTTATAGACGGTTATGGCTATTGTAGATTTTAATCTATCAAGAATCTGGTTTTGAGTTCTTCATGAAATATTTACTTCTGGATTTCTTCTATGACATAAAAAAATTTCAGAATTTTTGGACTTGATTTAGGATTTTTACTGAATTTGTGAATAAAACTATGTATGGCAATATTCCGAAATTATAAAGACTGTGATGTGTGGACTGTACCGAATTTTATGGTGTCCTTTACGGAATATTTTCCTCTAGATCTGTATATAACATGTCAAATTTTTATAATTTATTAAGGCTGTTTACTAAATTTTCAAGAATTATGACCAAAGGAGTGCAATCTGTTTTTATCCGAAATTGTTGTATTTTCAAAAATAAATGAAATTGTTCCATGTGATATGATGTCTTGAGTGGTTGATTATGCTGCATATGTGGTGACATATGGCATGTTATATGACATCAAAAGCTGGTTGAGAATCTTGATATTGTTACATCAAATGCTATGTTGAAATTGAAATATATGTGTAAATACAAATTGAGATAATAACAATATTGTTGGAGGTGTGAGACGACGATGCCTCGGGAGTTTCGAGATGTCCGGAGTGTGTGTGCCGGATGTCCTCGGGAGTTTCAAGATGCCTGGAGGTGTGTGCCGGAAGCCTCGGAGGTGTATGCCGGGGGGATACCTCGTGATGCTAGTTGGGGTACGAGATGCCCAAAGTGTGTGTGCCGGATACCCGGAGGTGTGTGTCGGAGGTTCCTCGCGATGCCAGGTTGGATGCAAGCGATAAATTGTGAGATGCAAACATTGGTCCTTGGGAAGAAAAATATGTGATCTAATTGAAAAGTAAAGATCGAGAATTAAATCATGCGCATGGATGTGTGCATATGGCATGGAATGAATCTCATGGAAATGCAAGCATGAAGTGCATGGTGGTATATGCACGTTGCATGGTGATATATGCATGGCTGCTTGATGATAAGTGCATTGTGGTATATGCACATTGCATGGTGATATATGCATGGCTACTTGATGATAAGTGCATGGTGGTATATGCACGTTGCATGGTGATATATGCATGGATTACATGATTGGACCACGGCCCATTCTGAATATATGATCCTTATAACTCATTGATGGCATGCCTTTAGTTAAAGAATCAGCTATCATCAATCCAATGCTTACGTGGTCTATAACCATTTTCTTCTCTTTAACATGTTCTCGATGGCTAAATACTTAATGTCGATGTGCTTACTTCGACTACCAATTTTTTTGTTCTTAGTCATGAAAACGTAGCTGAATTGTCGCAAAACATTTTCAATGGCCTGGAAATGGAATCCACAACTCTAAGCCCTAATATGAAACTTTTCAACCACACACCATGTGAGGTGGCTTCAAAACAAGAAACAAACTCCGCCTTCATAGTAGAAGTGGCAACCAAGGTCTGTTTCGCACTCCTTCAGGATATAGCTTCGCCAACAAATATAAAAATGTATCCTAATATTGATTTATGAGAATCAACGTAGCTAGCAAAGTCTGAATCAGATTAACCAACTACCTTTACACTGTCCGTCCATCTATACATAAGCACATGTCTCTTTGTACCTTAAAGGTACTTTATCACTTTCTTTGTAGCTCTCCAATGGTCCATACTCGAATTACTCTGGTATCTTCCAAACATTCCCACAACAAAAGCAATGTCAAATCAAGTGCAAATTTGAGCATACATCAAGTTTCTAACGGTAGAAGCATATGGGATGTTCTTCATTTGTTCCTTTTCAAAGTCGATCTTTGGGCATTGATTCAAATTAAACCTATCACTCTTTACAATGGGTTCTATACTTGGTGAACAATCTTTCATCTGAAATCTCTTTAAGATCTTATTGATATAGGTTTCTTAAGATAGTCCTAATATACCTCGAGGTATATTACTATGGATCTTAATGTCAATAACATAAAACGCTTCACCCATATCCTTCATGTCAAAACTCTTAAAGAGAAATTGTTTCACCTCATAAAATAGCCCCTTGTCATTACTTGCAAGTAAAATGCCATCCACATATAACACAAGAAAATAAATTTTGCTCCCACTAATCTTCCGGTATATACATTGGTTGATGACATTCTCTACAAAACCGAATGAAGAGATGACCTCATGAAACCTTAACTACCATTAGCGGGACACTTGTTTCAAGCCATATAGAGACTTCTTAAGCTTGCATATCAAATGCTCACCAACACTAGCAATGAATCATTCTGGTTGTTTCATGTAAACCACTTTTTCTAATTTTTTATTGAAGAATACCATTTTCACATCCATTTGATATAACTTCATATCAAAATGAGCAACCAATGCCAAAATAAAACAAAGAGAATCTTTCTTAGATACAGGAGAAAATGTCTTTATATAATCGATTCCCTCCTTTTGAGTGAATTTCTTGGTAATGAGTATGGCTTTGTATCTCTCAATGTTACCTAATTAATCCTTCTTAATTTTAAAGACCCATTTATAACCAATGGCTTTTGTACCATCAGGCAACTCAACTAAATTCCAAACCTTATTAGATACCATAAAACTCATCTCTTCCTTCATTGCATTATACTATAAATTGGATTTTTTTTTTTTTTTTTTTGGTGAAGAGTCGGGTGTGTCATAAATTGGATTTATTACAACTCATGGTTTCTGAAAATGTCTTAGGATTATTTTTAGCTCCAACATTAAAGTTCGATTCTTGCACATACAAAACATAGTCACTAGGGATTGATGATTTATTAATTCTAATAAACCTTCTTAATGTTGCATCAACATTCTCCCGAGGAGTTTGTTGTTAAACTGGAAGTTCAACAGTATCTGATAATTGCTTAACAGTTGGGCCTATCGGATCAATATCGGCAACTTGTGAATTTTCAATGATTGGTTGCTCAATAGCCAGTTGAACGAAGGGGCATTGTAGACAACAACCAATCTAATACCTGAGGTGGAAGGTTGACTATCCGAATGATCTTCTTAGGAACAAGTTCTTGATTGATCACTCCTACTAATTAAGTCATTCTCAAGAAATTTAGTGTTTCTCGTTTCCACAAACCTAGCGGTGTGAGATGAATAATAAAACATGTATCCTTTGGACTTTTGGGCATATCCAACAAAATACCCACTTATAATCCTTGGATCTAACTTCTTTTCTTGAGGATTGTGGACTCTTATTTTAGACGGGCATCCCTAAACACGTACATGTCACAAACTCAATTTCCAACCTTTGAATAACTCAAAATGCATCTTTGGAATAGTCTTGGTCAGAACTCAGTTTAATATATGCACAATCATTTTAAGAGCCTCAGTCCACAAGAATTTAACAAGTCTAGAGTTGTTGAGCATACTCTGCACCATGTCCAATAATATTTGGTTTCTTCTTTCTGTTATAACATTTTGGTCCAAAGAACTAGGCATAGTGTATTGGGTAATAATCACATGATTTTCAAGAAACTTCGCAAATGGACCAAGTGCTTGACCAGGTTCAATGTATCTACTATAATATTCTTCACATCTATTTAATCTCACGATCTTAACTTGTTTGCTGCATTTTTCTCTACTTTGATTTTAAATACATTAAAGGCATTTAGCGCTTCATGCTTATTACAAAGCAAGTAAAAATACATGAATCGTGAATAATCGTATATGAAAGAGATGAAGTATCTTAGACCATTTGAGCTCATATCTAGATTACAACTATCTGTATGTATGATTTCTAGTATTTCGATACTCCTCTTCGCACATTTCTTTCGCTTGTTAGTTTGCTTTCCCTTTATGCAGTCCACACAAATGTCATAATTAGTAAAGTCTAGAGTATTAAGTACTCCATCATAATTAGTAAAGTCTAGAGTATTAAGTACTCCATCATTTACTAATTACTTAATTCTATTTATGGAGGTATGTCCTAATCTTTGATGCTACAACATAGAGGAATCTTCATTCATAACACATCGCTTTATACCAGCATTATCGTAAACGTGCATCACATTATAAATAGTATTGTCTTGTAAATCAATTCGAAAGAGACCGTTAGACAAAATACTACTCCCAACAATTTCAGATTTATATGATAAACTGAATGTTGAACCTGAAAATTCAAAGGAGTATCCTAGAGATACAAGTCTTGAAACTGAAATTAAATTCCTAGATAATTAAAAATATAAAAGGTCCTTTCTAAATTTAAAACAAAACCACTACTGAGAACTATTTTGCATGTCCCAATAGCTTTCACATGCGAACGCGTCTTGTTTCCTAAATAAATACTTTGTTCACTTCCCGTTGATTTCCGCTAGTTCTGAAAACCTTACAAGGAATTCGAAATGTGGATTGTAGAACCATAATCAATCCATCAAGTGTTGTGATCCACATCAACCATATTATATTCTTAATAAACATATGAGAGTAGATTACTTTTTTTCCTGAGCCAAGCCTTAAATTCTTCATGTACTCCTTTTTATATGAGAAGTACTTGGATTCCTTCTCAATGCCGATTTGGGGAGATAGAGGCATTTTACCTTTGCCCTTTTTCTTGCCTTGCCTTTTGTACTTATCCTCTATTGCCATGTGAGCATTTTCTCCTTTCTCCATTAACATCTCTTTATCTTAAACACACATGGTCATGAGTTCATTGATTGACCATTTTTTATTATATGTGTTATAAGAGATCTTGAAAGGGGCATACTTTTGTGGGAGAGTGTTCAAAATATAGTACATAAGAAATAATTATGATGTCTCAACCTCAAGATTCTTTAGCTAAGCTGCAATGTCCCTCATCTTTATGATGTGCTCCCGTACACCTTTTACCTTTGTTAAGCTTCAATGATGAGAACTCCATAATCGGGGTCATGGCATGTGCCTTCTCTAAGGACTCAAATTGTGAATCAATAGCCTTCAGCAATTCCTTAGCATTGTTATGCTGAATGATTGAACCATGAATACTAGTAGAGAGTTGTCTTTATGTACATCACACTGAAATAGTTGGACCACTTCCATTGTGCATTGAGAGTATATTCAACTTAAGTGCTATCCTTAGTTGGTTCAAGTGCTCCATCTGACCGTAGAGCATAATCAAGATCCATGCACCCCAATTGCAGAAAAACTAATTCCCTCCATTCTTTATAGTTATTCCATTAAGTTCGAGAACAATTATACTAGAACTAATCGCAAGTGGTAAGAGTATATCATAATCAAAAGAAAACTTATGTCTCACATAACTTGAGCACTCATAATTTGAGACAAATAAACTTAAATCATAATTTACCAATGTAAAATATTTTATAATATATATATATATGAATCACATTACATCAAAAACTATCTATGGGCTAAGTTTCTAATTTAAACAGATTCATAATTACTTCATGATAAAATTATCAAATTATATTACCTTCATTAATTCCCATGGGTAATTAAAGAAAGATAAAATAATATTTTATCCTAATTAATCACATTAATATATTGAAAATTCCTATAGGATAAAATTTGTAATATTAATATGACTAATCACAATTAGTGTCTTTGACTATTTATGATCCAAAGGCTCTTAATGTATATAATTTAATATAATCAAAGATGTTATGACTAATTTCTAATTAATTAAATATATGCAGATCACTAGACATTTAATTTCACGAGAAAATATTCATAAAATTAAATGTAAGGGCAAAACAGTAAAATCGTGTGCAAAAGGGGTAAAATTGGAATTTTACGCCCAAAAGGGCAAAATACTAAATTTTCAGGCCCAATGTCACGTCCCGAACTTTGAGCGTGTGCCCATCCCTCGATGGTCAATAAAATTGCGATGTTCCGGGACACGTTGCTGACCCATTCATTTTAATGCACATGCGGAAGCAAACGATTACCCTTGACAGCAACTAATACGGGATAAAAAAGCATGAAACAATTTCACAATTAAAACACTTTTATAAACACCCCGGTTTATATACAAAAGTCAATCATCCAAAAGCCTACTACAAAAGGGAGGGGTCAACAAACCGAGTTAAGCACACAAATCCAAGCCGTTAAACACACAAATCTCCAACTGAAAACTCCGAGGTCTCATAGGGCTCTGGGTCCACCACATCACCATCGGGAGGGTCAGCTACACCCTTGCCATGAGTGACGTCTATCACCACAGTTGGGACCTCAAAACCCCGGAGAGGACCCACTCGGTATCCATTGAGCCCGCGGCAAAACCACACCCTAAATCGATGAGGTACCCTTTGAGGTAGGCCCTCATCGACCCGGAAGGTGGTCACCATAAATTCATAGACCTAGACTCCATGGCTCTCGATAACGGGGAAATCGGTAACCAACTCGATAACCCTCCTAGCCTGACCAAAATGTTCCGGAGGAACCGCCATCTAAGGACCTAAAAAGTTTGAGCCCACGACGAAGTGAGACAATGTCTCAGCAAGTTCACCTCCTAAACTCCGACTAGGAAGGAAATATGCCTAGAGGCAGTCTAGGCACACAAGACAGAGAACGTAGCTTGCCTCAATTCCCTCTTGTATGTCAGTACAATTTATATACCCAATTAATCAATCAATCAATCCAATCAATTCAATCAATACAATCGATATAGTCAAAGGGGTCCCGATTATAAAACCAAATCGTTATAACACGTCCCATACCGTGCCACACAATTTTGTCCCATAATCCGACGCGTCAATTACAATCAATCACACATTCCAATTCGATCGTTGCTTGCACAAGCATGAACTACCGACGCACATTGGTCTTTTGGCGTGGCTAGGCATTATTGCTCGCACAAGCTGGTATATATTAATGCTCACATAAGCTAACATAGATTATTGCTCGCACAAGCTGATATACCGATGCACATCGAGGATGGGTTCACTTAACCATCACACGATCAATCGATCCTGGTCAAGGATATTGTGCTTTGCACACAAATTCCTCAATTAAAATAATGGACTTTGCCTATTTTCTTTCTATTAAAAACACCTGATAAAATAATCATGTGTGGGTACACGGTCAATTTGAACTAAAAATGTTATATCTTTCTTTTCAAAGATTCCACTATTTAATATAGTACCTAAAAGCATTTTTGGCATTAAAAACCGATGTCCGGTATTTTCTAATTAAAATACCAAAATTTCACAATTTTGAAATAATTAACCAAAATCACAATCACCACTCAATTTGCACAAATTATCACTCAATTAAATAAACTAAGCACACCATTGCAATCAGCATGAAATTCTGTCACCGACTATCCCGATATAATTTTCGGAAAATATTTAATAATTAAATAAATAGAAAAAAATAATTAAATAAATGAAATGAAGTACAATAAATACTAACTTAGGCCGAAAATGCTAAATTAACCACCTAAACGTGTCTAGAAAATTTTCGAACCTATCTAGATAAATAGTACAGTCTATCTAGCCCTTAATTAATCTAATCTAGCCACCTAACATGCATAATTAACGATTAAATCACTAATCTAATCTAACTAACCACATAATCCTTAATTAGCCTAAACTAATCACCCCCTAAGAATCATTAACTCTCTAAGCAGAGTTTAGCAAGTTAACTCACCGGTTTTGCAATCCGGACTTGTTGATAACCTAGGTTCCGATACCGGTATTGGGTGGTCTTGGGCCTCTCTCAACCCAAAAACTAGCTTAAAAGGTAAAACTTTCCATTATACTTATAAATCAATCAGAAGTCCCTTTCACAACCAATGTGGGACAACCTATAAAAAAAAAAAAAAAAAAAACTCAAGTAAGTTGAATTTTTTTCCTATTTCATAGTTGGAAAAATGAAACCAACAAGCAATGGAAGATGAATGAAGTACTCAATAGCACAAAAATGAACATATAAATCACTAGATACAAGTTTGTCAAAAAAAAAAAAAAATCACTAGATACAAGGCGACAACTCGAAGGCCATTCTTAACTCTTTGGGGCACTAAACTAGAACATAAGCAACAGAAGCAGAATGACAATGAAAATAAGAAGAAGAGGTCAAGGCCATAGGAATATCTAGCTTCTAGCACAACCAATTTTGAGCTAGCAAAAGGGAGGACCACCTATTCTACCTCAATTGAGGTAAAAGAAAGTGATTATGCTAAGGATATATCTTGAATGATGACAATAAGGTCTCGTTTGGTTTAGCATTCCCAAGGGACTTTGAGCCCCCAAAGCCCCTTGGGAAAAATATTAAGTATTTGGTTCGGCATTTTAGGTGGCATTTGTCTAATGTTAGCATTTGGAATCTTTGAAAGCCCAAAGCCGGTAGGGACTTGCTTTGGGCTTTTAGCATTTTCGGCTACTTTGGGCTTTCAGCATTTTCGGAATGCTAAATAGGGGTTTAATGATTATTTTTCCTTCCAATATTGCCCTCATTGATAATTGCTTTTCCTCTTTTACCCTAAAAAATTACTATTCATAATCTTCCTCCTTGGACTTGTAGCTCAGCCGGCCAAATCTGATCACCGAGAAGGGTCGCCCATGCACTGCCGTCGCCTGGGTGGGTCTCACAACCCATGCACCGCCGTCACCTGGGTGGGTCGCACAACTCACGCTCTACCATCGCCTGTGTGCGTCGCGCGACGGCGACCCATGCACCACCATCGCTTGTGTCATGTGACCCACACACCGCATTCAAGCGGGTGGGTCGAGCGATAGTGACCCACGCATCGGCGTCGCCCGGGTGGGTTGCGGGATCCACGCACCGTCATCATCCTGTGCGGGTCGCACGACAGCGACCCACGCACCACCGTTGTTGCTGGGTGGGTCGCACGACCCCACACCGCCATCGCACGGGTGGGTCGCGCAACGGCGACCTATGCACTAACGTTGCCTTAATTGGTTGCCAAACCCACGCACCGCTGTCGCCTGGGTTACGCGGCTTTAGGCGGCAGCATCTAGGTCGCGTGACATGCCGCCTCCCCACCACCACTGCCACCAGCCACCTCCCCCACCACAACCACCAACTCCAGCTACCTCACAACCGTTTCGCCCTCTGCTTCAGCATCTCCTCATCTTTTTTCCATTTCTTTTTTTTCTTTTTCTTTTCACCTCAAAGCTACTTTGCAAAATATACCAAAATGAGATTATCCAAACACTATTGCCTTCTTCAAATGCTCATTCCTCTAAAGATACTTGGGGAAATGCCCCCAAAGTCGAACCAAACAAGCCCTAAGAGAGAGGGCGTCAAAAGATAGAGGACAAGCGCTAAGAGAGAAAAGAGAGAGAGATGTTGAGAATTTTATTTGAGAGTGCCCATGTTTGTGATCGAATATAGATGCCAAATGAGGAAAAGAAAAAAAAAAAAAAATAGAGAGAAAGCGAAAGAAGGGGGGAGATGGACTTCCACCTCGACATCATCCCAAGTACAATTTGTCCCCTAAAGAAAAGGAAGAAGAAGCACTAAGTTTGGTGAGGATGTTGGAAAGTGGGTTTTGACTAGGAATTTGAGGGAAATGGAGTGAGAGGGAGCCAACCATTGAGCACTTAATATGCTGGGCCAGGCCCGGCTTGGTGGGCCCAAGCTATCCTTGGTCTTGCTAGTTTATTTTCATTGGGCTAAGGTTGTGCTAAGGAGTTTGGTGGATCGAGAAATTAAGCTTATTAGGCTTAAATTGGGCTAAAAAGACCACATGGGCTTTGCCTAATTTGCCAGGTTGGATTGGCACATTGGTTGGCTTACAGGCCTTTGTCGGTCAAAAATTAGGTTGTCGAGCCCAACATATTTAAATATTTATATTCCTAGTTCAAGAGTATAAAAGAAGTCCAGCAAATAAAATAAATATACGATATTATCATGACAACACTTTTGATTAGGTATCAAATTGGCTATCATCGGCGAATTCAATCTCCCCTCGTTATAGGATGTGTGGATGACTTACGGGAATTGAAACCTAGATACTAATGAACTATCATGAATCTAGAAAATATATGATAGATCTATCGGTAAAATTCAAGTGTCAATAGAGACTTCATGTGTTCAAAACTTGTCTACTCACAATGGATTTTTCATTTAGAAAAAACAATTTCAATATTCAGAAATATACTTTGAGATCACACGTATTTAATTAGTGGCTCTCATACGTGCTAAAAAGGTTAGAATACTTGACAATCTTAATAAATTTTCATTTAAACTGATGACTTGTTAAAAATTAGGACCCAAGTTAAAGTTTGTGTTTTTTTAAAGGAATTAGGCTCTTTATATAGTGAAAATAACAACTATGCACAAAAAATGTCCTAATTAATTTTTAAACAGAGTAACGATGTCCGTTTAATAAAAAGGAGAGAGATTGAAAAACATATCTAACCCTCACAACCTCCTACTTGGATCGCACGACCTTCGAGAACTTCGAGATGACATGAGAAAAATGTTGCGAGTTACCATTAATTTTAGAGAAACGAATTGCAAATGAAAAAAGCGAGAAATCGACTTACCGTACCAAAAGCGAGTTGGGCAAATGCTCATCTGTATAAAAAATTCTGCATCGAAAGGATGATGCCTGAAGACATACCTATGATGATGCAAAATGTAGGGAAAATGCATAGAAAGTACCACAACATGGCTAGGAGGGTTCCACAGCCCAATTGAGGCCATGAATATTATGAGATTGATAAATGCAAATTTTGCCTATATTTCAGGTAACATGGGTTGCTTTGCTAGTTAAGGAACCTACTTGTGTGTGTGGACTAGGAACTTTGATTCCCTATTGCAAAATGTTTTACGATTGTATCTGCCATCTGGATTTTGACAGTGTTACATATGATCATTGATCTTAATGTGGTATCACACGTGTTTATAATTTATCTACAATGGATTTTCTTGTCTGAAAAATCATAATGTTCAATCTTAGAACTATACTTTGAGGTCAGCAAACGTATTAATTCAGTGGCTCTTGAACATGCTAAACGGGCTAAAGATACTTGGCAATTTTCTTGAACTATAATGTCGAACTGCTATATATGTTAAAAAGTTTTCCAGTAAGTTCTCCAGAGAAGCGCCCCGTCGTCTTCTAGGGAAAGAAATCGTACCACCTCTAATTCAACTTGACTCAAAAACTATCCACATACATACATGAGGAATTAAAAGATTTCATGCTTTTAGTGCAGCTTCCTCTCTTCCCAGTTTGTCACTATTACTGTGATTACCCTGTCCTCGTAATTAAGACTGACTGCGAACGAATCTCGTAGTAAATAAGCATAACTCACATGTCCGTGCACGATGAAAGGCATTAATTATGGGGTCGGATTCTGTTCCTATATCTACGTCCATGATTAAAGTCGCGTAAGCATACGATCCATCCATACCCCCTCATTTTGTTCTCTGCCATATTCGGAAGGCAATCTTGTTTGGGCTAATCCAAAAAGCCAACAAATCATCTGCAATAATTATTTTTTGAAGAATAACCGCCAAATATGTCCATTTGTAGCTTGACAAAAATTCTGCATAAACAATTTCTTTGAAAGAAACTTGTTATTTATACTCGTTCTCCAAATTTCTTTGGCAAGTTCTATTAAAAAAACAATGATATTCAAACAAAAACTCAAAAAAAAAAAAAAAGTGTTGACCCATCATATCATCAGTCCCCTTTAGGATGCTAAATGTAATCGATTCAATTATTATTAAATTGTGTTGTAAAACAAAACATTTTCTACAATTCATAATCGTGATTTGTTCTGAAATTTACTCTATCAATAATTCAATAATACTGACTCGACATTGTACAAGGCATAAATCAGCTAGTGCACATTTGGTACATAATTTGGCCCTAGGAATGGAGAGAGTGGGCCCACATAATTAGGCACGTATTTCCAAGTTATGAAGTTTGAAAATGGAAATTACATAGAAGGTAATGCAATCGCTCTTAGACCTTGTCATTACTGATTTAAAAGAGTAACCCTTTTAACCTTTCTTTCACTTAACATTTTTTCTCGTCACAAGAGCACTCACCCTAATCTCTGTGTCAAGGAAAAAGAGACCCGCCGGCCGGCAACAACCTCGGTTATTTTCCAACCAAGGTACTTCTCCCTATGGACCGTGTCATTTTTATTGCATATGCCTGCTTTTTTCCTCGCTTTTCCCTTTGGAAAGATGTGAAATATCTGGAGTGTGCCAACTTGTACGTGTGTGCGCCAATGTGCATGCATCTATGGAGACCATGGTCGTGGCACTTTATCCCCAAACTGGGCTGTTTCCCTCCCCAAACCCTTTTGGATCTTGTACGCTCTGAAGCCTTAGCTAGGGATTGCTCTGTTTCTATAACTTGAATGAAATCATCTATTTACGACCAAAAAAAAAAAAAAAACCTTTACAAGCTTAGAAATTCATTATCGTTTGAGCTCGGTCTTTCTACCTCACTACATGTCTCTCTCCATGGATCAGTCCTTGCTTGTTTGACTTATTCAGGTTTTAATCTTTGTACGTGTGTGGGCCTTTTTTTTTTTTTTTTTTTGGTATTAGGCTATTGTTGTTCTTTTTCGCCTAGTAGATATATGAATTGCATTTGAAAATCCACAAATGACAGTGAACTTTTGATTTTTGATGGTTGACGCAGTGCACTACGAGCTCGAGGCGACGAAACAGTGACCTTGCTTTTGCTTGCGAGACTTTCAAGCTGGAAAACTGGTACTGATCTTTGAACTCTCAGGAATGCTTTTCTCTTGCCAATTTACTCTCGAATTTTGTTATTTTGTTATTTTGCTGTTTTGAATTTTTGGCTCTTAGCGTTTTCCTTGTAGATCGAAGGATTTTTTTCCCTTGCGGTTCAACTATTTTATCGTGGCTATGTACACTTAACCAAGATTTTGAAGCAGTAAGCTCATGATATGAAACTTAATCTAGTTATTTGAAATATATCTGCTGAAATGGAATACTTGAATTTTCTTATAACACTTAAGCTTAATTTGGCACCATTGCGTTGAACGGCACACGCCTTGTCTATGAGCAATTTTATCGGTAATTGTAATTAATGTTGTCAGTTTGTTACAAACTTACTGAAAGTTTAGCTTACTAGGATATTATCAACACCTGATTTGAGGGTAGAAAATGGTAATTCAAATCAAGTCGGAACCGTAAAAAGAAGATCATACGATTGCTTTTGCACATTTCTAGACCTGCAGAGATGCCTATGACGTCTTCCACTACAAACTAATCTTAAGATTCCTCTTGAAGGCCTATGAGAGTTTATTCAGCTCCTTTATCTTTTGTTGTATGTCCTAGAATATAAGATTATGTCTTGATTACATTCATGAACAAGTACAAATGCCAATTTTCTGCCGCCCTAAGATAGTTCGCGCCTCTAATTAACTTGAGTGGGCATCGTATGGAAGTGCACCGATGAAAGCCAAGCCTGCTAGGCATATATCGACTATGAAAACTTCCCCACTTTCTCTTCCTCTCACAATGAGAACTGCTCGAATTGTCCGATGCTTTGCCCTGGGTCTGTTTGTGCATACTACAGGATAAGTAGGGAAGACCAACATTCGACAATGTTAAACTCGCCAATAGCTGTAGTGGGATACACGCACTGAATTTTTTTTTTTTTTCAACTTAAATCCCATGAAAGGATTCGTGTGTATAGTACTTCCAATTAAAAGATCATGAAACGATAGAAAAGTTTCTATAAGAGCCCGCAGTGGCGCTTGAAAAGAGAAGAACTTGTCCCCTATCATAGGCACAAGGTGGTCAGGACCAATGAGTCAACGCAGCAAACCAGCAGGTTATGCACTGCACCAAATAGTCGTAGTTCTCCTTCATATATGGCCATTGCATGTTGACTGTCGAAGATCATAATCCAAGTCCGTGAGTAAACAATTCGTTTGTAGTTAAAATTAATGAGAAAACACAACTTGAGAAATAGTGTTACTCATGTTCCCTATAGAATGGGGAAATAGTAGGGGGAACTAAAATACAGAAAGGTCAGAAAATCTTTCAACTGTCATGCTAGCGTGCATCTGCATTTGGGTTGCATGACCATGCGTGATGAAGGATCCCATAGTTGTAAAGAAAACAAACCCGATTGTCTTCTCTATGAATTTATATTTCTCCATGAAGTATCAGTGATGACTGTAATCTCATTGTCCAGAGTATGCTATTACCTTTGATAAACAAGTCTCAAGAACACCCTTTGCGAAGCCTTGGGGTCTATCAAAAGCTAGAAACTAGGAACATGGGAAGAATCTAGAAACATAATGGTTGAGAATGTAGACAGAATTCTTGTCTAAAGTCAATGCTCAAATTTTAGCAGAGTTTCCTGACAATTCAAATTTGCTAACACTAGAACTCTCTAGATTTATGTTGAAGTTGACAGGTGCGGTACAAGTAAGCCATAAACATCCTCTTAATATGTCATTCACTTATCTCTTATTGAAGTTTTGATTCTTGTATATTCTGCTCAAAATGAAAACTGGCATGACTCTCTTATGTCTGCTATTCTTTGAAGTAACTCGTTGTGACAGGTATGATCTGATATTGCATTTAGGTAATTGGTATGACCATTTCTGGTATTTCGCAATTTTGTATCCACAGTTTCTTTCCCGCATATAAGCTACGAAATTGCTATAGGACACTTGGCTTTTTTACGCGAACAGTCCAACTACTTTGATTATGCTATCATAAGCGACATCTCGTTCTATGAAATTGCCATAGTTGCCACTACTTTATCACGAGCGCCTTATGTCAATGCAGCAATGTATATCCTATGCATGAGTTAATGTTTTTCATTCTGCTAGGTGAAGTATACTTTTTTCACTTGCACTGCTCACTTCTCTTACTTTTAAAATACTTCGATTCTTTTTTTGTCAATTAGTCATCTGTCCCCATTTAATAATATTTTTCGTTATTTTCTAGAGCGTAAACTTTTTCCAATGGCAAAGGACAACGGATGGAGCAAATATGCTGAACAAAGCTATTATACTCCAAGAATACATGTGAAGCGCGTCTATCCGTGGTTAGCGGATGTAACCCGGCCCGGAATGTCGAGTAACAAGAGAAAAGCAGTTGAAGCTGCACTCACCCGTCCGAATTTTATGCACCGGAGTGTTTATCCATTCTACAAAGCCTCCAGTTATCCATTGATTCGAGGTCAAGTTCAAGGTGAACTTGTATCGAGACCCTCGCAATATCCGTACATGATTGATTCGTCACTTGGTGTCGGTGGTATGAGTGCGAAAAGGAACGATTTCAAGAATGCACGTCAAGGTAATGCCTCATCGCACTCTCGCCATTTTCGTGAAATCCTAAAGACAAAATTCAACCGCGTTCATGATTCTGACAATGTCATGTTTGCGCCGATAAGCAACTTTTTGGGAAAGGCTGATGACGGAAGATTGTTGATGACTGTTGTCTGTAGTAAGTGCCATGCCAGCTTCTTGTCTTTGGGTCATCCACCTCAGATAAAGGATGGGAGTAACACACCAGTGGATGTGAGTCGCAGGAGTCGCGATGAAGGATTGGACCTGCGGCTCACGTTAGGTCGCAACTACGAGGAGAACATTGTTTCTAGCAGAGCTGATGAAGAACCTAAACATGCATCTAGCACGGCCATTGCTTATAACAGGGCAATTGACGACTATCCAAGATATGCTAATTTGTCAGGGGCAACTAGCCAGATGAACATTATCGAGGTGAATGCTTATCAAAATAACATACCAATGCATGTGATTCGCAACGGTGGATGCAATGTGCATCAAACCTTAGATTGCAATGATAAGCACAAAGGAAATGTCGTTGTTTTTGGACAAGTTACAGTCACTGCCAATAACAAGGCAATTTTAGACAATCAAAACTTTGCTCAATCTTCAAGGCCAGCCAGTCAAGTGGGCACAGTTGAGCCAAAGGCTCATCCTTCTCGAGAGAGCAATATGAATTTGGCAGCGAATCCAAAAAAACAAAAAGCTTCTAGAAGAGAGAAGCCAAAGATGACTATTCAGCCTCACCCTAACGCATTCCTATCATCCATCCATAATCTATTATCAACTGGAATATTTGATGGTGCTCCAGTGAAGTATATTTTGAGGAGTCGTGATGTAAGTTCTTGCTTATATAGTTGTTTTTAAGTCTATTTAAAGATTTTTTTCTTATTAATTTTTATATTTCTTTCTTTGACGCTTGACATACGGAGTTCCACAGATAATTCTTCGTGGTGTCATAAAAGGGCCGAAGATTCTTTGCAGTTGCAATGAATGCAACAACTCTGAAGTAAGTAACTGATTGTACTTATTTTTTATTTATTTTTTAGCCTGGAAGGATTTAAGAGGGAAAAATAGAAGAGGACCATATGAATCGAAATTTTGTAAAGTAATTCATCTTTAATGTTCAATTGTGCAGTACATTAGTCCCTACAAATTTGAGTTCCATGCTGGAGGGAGGACAAAGTATCCGAATGAGTACATCTACTTTGAGAATGGCAAGACCATCTGCGATGTTTTTCAAGAGCTGAAGGACACACCGGAGGATATGCTTTTGATGCAATTCCTAAAATTGCCGGTTCTGCTATTAGTCGGCTACACTTTCACCTTTGGAAAGGTTGTTCTAATCTTTAACTCCTCTCCAACGCCTCCTCCCCAGATTAAAATATCGCACTTTAAGTTGTTGCTTTAATTTGCATACCATTGCCAAGTAGATCGGTTCAGATGCATTTACCAAGTCATTAGTTTTGCGACGGTCCAAAAAAACCTGTTATTTTGGCTGATGTCATGCAGAAGCGCATTGATCATATTCTTTCAAATTGTTGTCAATTATTTCCATCAAAATCGACCTGTCATGGAATTGGTGGGTCAATGAAATCAGCCAAAGAAAATGTAAAAGCAGAATATACAAATC